>JAWQEG010001887.1:0-212500 GCA_033782935.1 Petrolisthes cinctipes | reverse complement strand
ACGAAACAAGCTCCTTCCATTGAGTTGGTGTTTCGTGGTAATATTTGAAGGACTCATTTACCTTCAATTATCTGACTACATCACAGGGTCCCTCTTTACGGTACATTGGTGATCAAGTGAATCCTCCAAAGTACGCCACGAAACAGATCCCATATTGGTATAACATTGAGGTGACTTGTTTCCTGGCATACTTTGGAGGAATCAGTAGGCCTCTAATTCACCAAGAAGAGGTCCTTCTCCCGTTAAGGGCGTCGTACACTATTAGTAAATCTGAAGCAAATAATTCTTCCAAACTATTCCAAACAACAACAACAGGCCACCATAATTTTTCTTTTTTTGTTAATCTGGTCCATTGTTTTCTGGCATACTTTGGAGGAATCGAAACACTCTCATGAACCAAATGTTGTAGGAATCAAAACAACACTGTATATAATGAACCAAATGTTGTAGGAATCAAAACAACACTGTATATAATGAACCAAATGTTGTAGGAATCAAAACAACACTGTATATAATGAACCAAATGTTGTAGGAATCAAAACACACTATATAATGAACCAAATGTTGTAGGAATCAAAACACACTATATAATGAACCAAATGTTGTAGGAATCAAAACACACTATATAATGAACCAAATGTTGTAGGAATCAAAACAACACTCTATATAATGAACCAAATGTTGTTGGAATCAAAACACACTAATGAACCAAAATTTAGTGTATCCCCCTTGAGGTCTGAGCACATTACAACAGCTGGGTGATGATGACTGATACACGGGGCTTCCTTCCTTCCTTCCTTGACTGATTGGATGGGGGGAGGAAGTGAGTTATTAGGACATTGGGTGGGGCTCCAGTATTGGCGGGGACGGACCCTTCATATCAGATCAGGAAGACAGTAAAGGAGTCCAATCTAGCTGGTGGTGGTGGTGGTGGTGGGAGGGTGTGGAGTAGTGGTAGTAGTGGTGGTGGTGGGGGGGGGGGGGTCCTGCGTTGAGTGGGTGTTTTGTTTTGTTTTTTATTTATCGTACAATGGCGTCAAACAATAATAGGTTACAAAACATATGGGTAGAGAGGATCCTTGAAAATCTAATGACCACGAGCACACACGAGTACACACACACACACACACACACGCAAATATAACAAAACGTAACACGAGAATACAGACGGAGAAGTACCTTATGAAATATAAACTATACTTAAACCCACCAAAACGAGGGTGGCGCACCAAAAGTTGCTCCAAAACCAGCAGGTGTCGACAAAGGACATCAAGCGGCGGTCCCGGGGTAGCAAGGGTTGGACAGTGGGGCAGGCCAGACAATAGTGGCCTATGTGAGTGGGTGTGATGGTGGTGTGTGTTCGGTGTGTGTGTCGGGGGGGGGGGAGGGGGGAAGAGTTTTGCGTGACGGTGTGTAGGGAAGGTGGCCGAGTGGTTAGTGTTCTGGACTCGTAACCTATAGGTCGGGAGATCCATTCCTTTCAGGTGAGGGCCTGAGAATATTTACTCTTCCGATCTGAGTTTCAGGCACTAACTATAAGGCTACCGAACGTCGTAAAACACCCTCGCTGGTACCATAACAGCTGCAGTATTTGGGAATTACCCTCACTTCCCTCCCTCTGTGGCTGGGTACCAGTTCGGAAGTCGTGACATGTGTGTGTGTGTGTGTGTGTGTGTGTGAGTAGCAGTTGACCTGGGCCATGTTAAGGGGCTTGATGAAGTCTATGTCCCCTATTTTATTATAGTCTTTGGAAACGGAAGAATTTACCCAAACGGAGAAAATATAGAAATGGTTGAAGTAAATGATAAATTCGCTATCTATATAAAGATGATATGGTACAGTGTTGGTAAATCTGGAGCAATTAATTCCTTCAAACTATTCCAAGCAACAGCAAACCATTATTTTTGCTAATCTAGTCCTATTTTCTGGCATACTTTGGAGGAATCAAGGCGCTCCAATGCACCACAAGTGTATTAATACCCCCTTAAATATGACATCAAGGCTTATGGACTCGTAATAAAGGCTTCTTGGTCTAATAATTATTCCCATATAAATAAAGCATTTTCTTCAGAGCCCACCAATAGACAGGAGAGGTGACTGACTAGTTTTGGTGGTGACTGTACAGCTTCAGACTTCAGTGGGAATGGAGAGGTGCACTTGAGTTGAGTAGGACTGCTGTGCGGTTGGCTGACTGGCTGGTTGGTTGGTTAACTATATATATATATATATATATGTATATATATATATATATATATATGGGTGGTTGGTTGGTTGGCTGGTTGGTTGACTGGGTAGTTGGTTGATTGGTTGACTGGTTGGTTGGGTGGTTGACTGGGTAGTTGGTTGGTTGGGTACTTGGTTGACTGGTAGTAGGTTGGTTGGCTGGTTGGTTGACTGGTTAGATGGGTGGTTGGGTGGTTGGTTAGTTGGATGGTTGGTTGCTTGGCTGCTTGGGTGGTTGGTCGGGAGAGTGGCTGGATGGGTTGACTGGATAGTTGGTTGGGTGGGTAGGCTGGTTGAGAGGCTGGCCGGCGGGGTGCATGGGTGGTGGGTAGGTAGGTGGCTCTGTGGTTGGGTGGCTGTTTTGGTGAGTGGCTGCAGCAAATGGGGACCTGGAGTGAGTGTGTAGGTAATTCACCCACCAGGCTAACTAACCAACAGCTTCTGGCACACGGCACACACACAATTTGTACCAAAGTCGTCACGCCTAAACACTAGAACGTGCCAATCGAAGCGAGCCCCAAGTTTACCTCATTAAAAAGTTAGCTTCTGAATTATTTACTTCATCATATCTTTATTCTGTATATATAATTATAACAGTGGAAGGATATGTGATTTTTCTTGCTTCATTGTGCGAAAAGAAAATGTATAACGAAAAGGGCCCGTAACGTTTATTTAGAGTAAAAACTATAAAACAATCAAAATCAAATAACCTACAGCGTTCAGAAGCCGGGAAACCTACAATGAGACTTGAATTTCTATGGGTCACTGATATCAGCTTCGAGGTTATATATATATATATATATATATATATATATATATATATATATATATATATATATATATATATATATATATATATATATATATTCGATTAGTAACAGCTTTCGTAAAAAATAATGTGTCACTGAAATGCCCCCGCAAGTATGGTACAGTCTGAAAATTAACTATATTTTCTAGTCTTAGACGAAAAACACATTTCGATCGTACTCGGAACACGATGGTAAAATAATAATCATAGTGAAGGTGGATGGAGGTGTGTGTGTGTGTGTGTGTGTGTTACTGTTGTGTAGATGTGTTGCAGTGCGGATTCCTTTGTTTACATTATATTATGGTGATCTGAACGAAAAAACAACAACACACACATCTCGATGGTACGCGAAACACGAGGGTAAAATAATGAAGATGGTGTGTGTGTGTGTGTGTGTGCGTGTGTTAATATGCTTTCGTTACTTTGTTGTGATTTGGACGAAAAACACATCTTGATGGTAGGCGGAACACGAGGATAGTTGGTTGGTTGGTTTGTACCCTAACGCTTGTTTGCAGGGCGGGAATGTTGTTGGTGGTACTGCTACAGACAGGTTAGTTAATACTTTTCCAAGATTATGCCCTCGCCCGTGAAATAATGTAAATGGAATATATTCAACTGAACACTGCTGCTGCTGCTGCTTCTGCTGCTGAGGTGGACGGTAGAGCAAGTGACAAGAGGTGGTGTCTGACATGCCTCATTGAAAGGGAGAATATGTTCCACACACCATCAGATATCCTATTACCAAACGTCCTGAGAACAGTACAATGTGTGTTCTCATTAGACAGTATAATATTGTCACTCAGCCAACTATAACATAATATATGAATTCAATTATTCATTAGCCTATTTTACGTATACTATTTCCTTATGGCAAATATGTTTATATGGTTATGTATATATAAATGATGCATTTAATAATACTGTACTGATATACATAACATATCAGTTGGAGTACTATACAGTCTTCTTGCACCGGTGTAGCCCACCGTACTTTACGCCTCGCTATCTTACAATTTTACTCTATCCACAGACCACAGCGTTAATAAAAAAGAGTATGACATGGAGCTAGGCGGTGTGACACCATGAAGTCAGGCAGCCAATCACAGTTATGTGTTTAGAATGTATCTGCCAGTCACAAGGCAGTCGATCAAATTACATTCAGTAGACCAATTGCGAAATTTGAATATATTACGAATAAACTACCACTGATAAGTACCGGTAACTTATTTGATAAATCTACAATCATGATTGTTGTAACTTGTAAATACCGATCCAAAATGCAAATTCGAAGTCAAAGGTTTATAATTATAAATATGACATCTCTAGACCACATACAGAGGATGATAAAAAAAAAAAACTCCATAAGAAATAAACATAAGTATATTGTTGTTGTACTTGTTGACGACGGATTACATACGGTATATTTTTTTCACAAATAATTATACGTTCCTGTCCGCTCAAGCAGTTGGTAGCCTACTTCTTTCAAAGCACTGTCCACATAAATAGATTCAGTATTATTATTTGGTTTGGGTATAACACCAATAACTTGCAAAACTTTTCCTAAGTATATCAGGATATAAAAACGTTGCTACAGCCACTAGTAGGCTATCACAACTAGTAGCCTAGAAGTTTCGTGTTCATGATCACTTAAGAAAGTGGATCTACACTATCTTATAAGTATTTCTCTCCTCGTTGCACAATTCTGCAGGACAGCCAACATTTCACAGTGTGACAGCTGCTGATAGTGACTATAATGATGAGGGTCAAGCTTTGACCCTCTTTTCTAGCTTCAATTTTAATGGCATAAATAACATAATATAAAAATTGTGTTTGCTCAGGATGTTCTTAATTTAGTAAGTAGTACAATACGGTCTTATCTAAAAGCAAGGGCGTAAGTATTTCATATAAAACTGTAAATTATAAAAATTTATATACGGGTCAATGACTTTACGCCTTGGATGTCATCAATGAAACGTAAATTGCATTTTGGTAGGGTGCAGGTGCAAGTCCACGGTGGAGTAGGCTATCTCAGAGTTAGCCTAGCATACATTCCCTACACCAACGGAAGTGTTCTGTAGATCCTGTTCACTCCCTATGAGTCAAGTCACTTGTCATTACGTTTTATTTCAGCCTACACATAAAGTCTGGCATAGTAAAATAATTTAATTAAGCACTGTATTTCAATATATTTATATAATGAACTTTCAAATATCCATGATGGATAACCAACGACTTCTCGTACTAATTAATGTTATCATGCATACAACACAATACATGTAATTTTCTCACAGACTTCCATAACTATATTTCCCCATTTTACCTACAAGTCCTCGTAATGCAGACCCTGTACATATTCATCCCCTAAACAGTAGCTAGTTGTTCCCCCAAAATGCAACCTACAAAAAGTTTCAGTCCTACTGCTAACGATTTCCCTGTAAAGAAAGAATACCATTAGGGGAATGTAATTTTTTCTCATTACGTATTCCCTCCTACAACACACACACACACACACACTCTCTCTCTCTCTCTCTCTCTAGCAGACCAGAATTGATATGATGTATTTCAGAGAAGGCTTGAGGTGAAAATAAAGGGTCGCGCCGTTCAAAGCTACTCAAATTTGAATTCTTTCTTAGATATGGAAAACTTTGCATCGTCATCCCTTATCGTCGTGCTCTCTTGGATAATTACCGACCTACAGGCTATAGGTCAGCCAATGAGGTCAGTAGCCTAATTTTTTACTTTCGGGTTCTTCTGGGAGAACAAACCTGAAGTCCACCCTGTGAGACCTTTTCAATTTTACAAACAGATGTTGTTAAAAGCGAAAATCTGAAGCTAACCCTACATGACCATATACTGTATAGGCTACAGTGGCTGACAAAGACGAGACCAACTTTGTTTCGGTACGGTAGGCTCCTCTGGAAAAGGTAAAGAGAAAGGAATGGATGGAAAAGCAGTAATGATGTTCAAGTGGACATTATGTAAGGAAGGTGGAGGTGCCTCACGTTCCCTGTCCCCTGCCACGCCCCTCACTAACACTATACCTGGCATTATTACCTGCCCTGAACGGTACAACTCCCATAACACACCTCGCTCTTCACATTATGCCACCGACCAGGACCACTTGTTAACAATACGGTATTAGGTTTACCTCTCCTTCTTATGTATAGTTGCCTGCAATGTTAGTGTTACACATTACATTAAAGTGGTTGTAATGTACGCCAGCGCCATTTGTATTACATCAATGAATCTCCCTCCACTCAATGGGTGTAACTGAAGCCTAATAGTGATATTTATTATATTTTAATCCACATTATTTTGCATTAATTGCACTCCACCACTCCACACTAGCGGTAGAACAATAATTCTTAATTAAAAGAAACTGACCCTCCTAAAATATAGCAACAGTAACTCGGGCAGTCCATATTTTGTAACAGCGTGGGTGAAGTTTGGAGGGCAAAGAAAATTTTGGGCTTTATGCCTATCGACTCATGGCCATGGTCATTAAGGTAGGCAGTCTTGTTACATCAACACATCTTCCCCCAGCCTACAAGGTTGCAATCCTTGCTCTTACAGCCGGGCACCTACTTACTGTTATAGATGAACAGGGACATAGGGGGCTGGGAAATTGTCCAACAATTATACTGACTCGGGAAACGAACCCACGATCTCTCGCTTGCTAGACGAGTATGATAACCATTACACCATCAGCACCTCTGGGGTGGCAGATAGGAGATGTAGGAGAGTGGATGTTTCGTGACAACCTCTGCAGTGTAGGTGGAATTTGTTCTTAGATCACAACCAGCCAATCACAGCACGTGGCTACTGGCTGGCTGCCTCAGCTCCGCCCATTACCCTAATGATGTATTTTAATCTCGCTTACTCTTACACTCGTATGTTAAGTTTGATCTTCTGTCTGTTTTTATCGATCGTATATAGAAATATTTCTATGTAAAATTAGTAAATATATAATTTAACATTTATCATTTTTATATATAAAATTATATGAAATTCTATAATTTTTATATAAAAAAAATATATAAATTCCTTGTATATTTCGTAGAAAAAATAAAAAAATTGTAGAATTTTACATAAAAAAATATATATAAAAGCTTTATTTAGAGAAATTTTATATATAAAAAATTTATATAGGTTAGGTTAGACACAACATGGCTCGGGCTTTCCATTTTTCAATGTTTTTTTTATAACTGGAAAACACAAACCAAGTTGGGGAAAATTTGGCTCGGGTTTTCCATTTTCGACATTTATGGCCAGCCATCAAAACAATATCAAAGCCAAATATGCTAAATCCCCCCCCCCCCACACACACACACTCTACCGCAAGATTGTTGCACAAGTGGGTAAGGGTTATTTCCAAAACAAAAAAAATTCTATACAAACGAAGGTCAAAATCACTCAAATCACAGTATAAAATACTTAATAACATATATTTCAACAACGAAATTCTGTTGTGGCAACTTGTAAAAATTTACCTAAAGTTCAGAGAACCCTCCCTTTGTACCTCTTCCTATTTCGACCCAATTAATTGTACTGTAGTGAATAACCTTGGGCTAGATATTACTTTTTGAACTAGACACCAAGATGTAACTATTATGAACTTCTTATACTTTCAGGCAGTAACTAAAATGAGTCAAGGTAAACAGCGAAAGATTTTTATGAGCTGCCTGAGATCCATGTTTTGCGTAAGAGTAGGCTACAATCCGGTATTTATAAGTTGCAGATAAGTACCGTAACTAATTGTGTATGAATATATATATATATTTATCTGTCTTGGATTCAGTTAAATAAATCGGAGAAACCCAAGAAATTAAATGGAGAAGAGGGTACATTTTCTCAAGATATAAAAAAGAAAAGAAAAAGAAAATGATGTGTGGGATGTAACAGAGGTAGGTAGGTATATAGGCTATCCTACTAACCCGCCTAAAGAGTACAGTACAGGCTGAGAGGCATGAGGCTTCCAAAATGGTACGATGCAAGAATACGAAGGCATGAGCACAAACATAAAAATCTGTTGGATGATATCAAACTTAACTTACTTATTGTACCATGTGATCGTCAATAAACCATTCGGCTACGACAAACTTCTACTAGAGGTTACATTTTACACCAAAGTTGTGTTAGCTACAGGTAGTACTCGGATAACCAATACTTTTTCCCTCTCATAAATACTGTAACATACTGATGATACAATGGCATGCCATAAATATATATATATATATATATATATATATATATATATATATATATATCCTTGAAGTAAGTGCAAGAAAAATTATACAAATGTGCATTCTTATTGCTCCCAAGTAAATATATACTAAGCATCTATGAATCCAATACTATAACGACGGTAAGAAAAGGTTGAGTGTCTTACCAGGACGTGATGAAGTAACAGGAGTAGATAAAAAGAGAGGAGGGCCAGGCGATGCAGAGGTAAAGGCTGGCGCACCTTCTCCCTCCCACAATTAGAGTAACACTGAAGTCTGGGCGAACAGGGCCAGGCGCCAGTCGTCCAGCCAAACCCGAGCCTTTGCAACTTGGCCCGTTGGTGTGGCCAGTTGGCCACTGGTAGCAACTCCCCAGCTCCCCTCCGGACCTCCACCTCTCAGGAAACGTGGCTGAAATATTAACCCTGTATTTCGTGATATAGTTTTCGCTATTTTATGGTACCAAACACAATCTGGTCATGTTTCCTGGGTTAAGCAAAAAATACTTTATATCACTAGGCTATCGAACTTAATTACAATCCCGGTCCCAGGATTAATTTTCACTCTTGACTCATAAAAGTCAGTTGAAATGAATACACCGAACAGAACACCAACATAACCATTAAATCCTTACCATTATTTGACTGCAAAACGGTATAATAATTTCCTGGTTTATTGGACTCACAAAATATGGCAAGACTATTTCAACATGACTTTCATTTGTCCAGATACCATTTATTATTAACATAAATCTATTCAATGTTGTTAGTGTCCAGATATTTTAAAGGGTCCATAATTGCTGGACTCACATTTTCAAGACACAAAATTATATATAGTTCAGCCTGGAAATCTTCGTGCTAGGAAACATTGCTTGTAGATGTATAGCCTATTGGTATTAGGTTTACTGTACACTGGGGGTCAATAACTCTGTCCTGATCCGAAGCACAATATGAATATATTGTGCATCGGATCAGAACAGAATTATTGACCCCCAATATACTGTATAACTTAATGGTTTCGACGCACCTTCGATCCCGTGTCTATCACTTGCAGCTCTTCAACGAACTCTATCGTTTCCTTGTTTTTCAATCCATATTTATACCTCTACTTTGTATCTTCTACGCCTCTACGGTGATAAATTATATTGTCTGCAGCTGCTGCGTTGTCATTCAGTGATAATTATACAGGGCTCTCATTAGGCTATGTGGTATAAGCTAATTTTTACGTGTAGGAGGTTCACATCAGTGTTAGTGTTATAATGAACTATATACCGGTTTGGGGGTTTTAGACCCTGATGTAAAGGGCCGTCGTGTCATTAATTAAGGGGACCTCATCTGTCTAAGGAATATCCATAAATTTAAAAGATACCACATGTGTAAGGTTTCCTCATCTCTGCTACGGGCTTTCATGCCGGACTCCAAATATATAATGAATGAATGAATAAAAGAGGAGGAAAGAAGATCACCGTGCTCGGCTAGGCAAAATTTGTACCACAAGGGGGAAGGAGACAGAGAAGAGGGTCAGTCAGCACGAAGGAAAAAAAGAGAGAGAGAGAGAGAGAGAGAGAGAGAGAGAGAGAGAGAGAGGAAAGTGATTGGTAGATTCTTCATGATGTAGAGTAAGATAAGCTTCCGTACAGTTTGTTAGCCAGTTTTTTTTTTCTCTACAAGACGCAAACAAGGAGTTAAATAAATGAATAACTTTATGCAATCGGAGGTATGGTATGCTCGGTCAGTCTGCGTAAATATCTAAAATTTGAATATTCAAAGGACAGTTATGGACAGTATTATTCGTTAAACCCGATGGATAGAAATATATCACAACTTGTTGAATCCTCTCAAGGCATATTTTTTTGCTGGATAAATGTTTTATCATACCATATATAGGGCTGGCAAATGACTTATAATTACTTCACTGGAAGGTCAGGTATGTGAACTTATTACAAGATCTCCATCCCAAACGACTAGGAATGTTGTGCAGTGTGTTCATCGTACCTATAAACACAATAAAGAGTGGAGTGCAGTGGCCTTTCTACAGGTCTTCTTTAAGGGAAGGGGGGGGGGGCATGAGGACGAATTGGAGGCTACTGATTCCTTCATACTGTGCCGCACAACAACAACCGTACCCAGAGATCCCGTTTCGTGTCACAGTCTGACGGAATCTACAATTTGCCGATAAAAACGTACCTAGCCTCCTGTAACCATCAGACTCCCGGCACGCCCATGCAAGTAACCAAAGAACTGACAGGTCACCAGGGACCTGACCTCGCTCTCACCCCTGTATCTTCCTCCACCTCACACTTTTGGTATCCACTGGGCTGGAGGGGGTTATGGGGGGGAGGGGGAGCCTCAATTATTCCGATCAGATCGATGCATTGCACCTGTTTGACGCAGACGGGTCATCCTAATATACAAGAATTTCGTATTTAGAGAGAGAGAGAGAGAGAGAGAGAGAGAGAGAGAGAGAGAGAGAGAAATATAACTAGTACCAAGCAGCAACAACTATCATATGGTACTATGGGCCTCGGGCTCATATCAACTAACTAGAATATCTGTGTTGACAATCGCGTGATACAGTCGATCAAAAAACTATCCGGCCGGTAGCCGGGGCTTAATAATATCCTAAACTAACACTGTGTTGCTAGAAATTGTTCCGTCCTCTTTTCATTAGCAGTCGTGAGAGGTGTCAGAATGTTTCATGTGAGAAGTGGCCCGATAGTGTTTTGAGCAATTATAGTCGTGGTGACTCATGTAAAAGTTTAACAATTTTCCCCAGTTCGTTAGCCGAGAAAGTTTCTACTAAGTAGGTTAGGTACGATCTTATAATTTACTATAATCAACTACTCACTATTCAGAACAATAGCATTTAATTTTGATAACGTGAATTCCCCCGAGTCACATCCCTGTTGACCACGACTGTTCATAGCAGTAAGATGGCTCGGTAGTGTGCCAAAGGAGTCATCGTACCCATACCAAGCCATAGTCAACACCATAAATGATCTTGCATTATTTTATATGACGGGTTGGTCCTTCAGGAAAAGGCATAACTATCTCTTTTAATTAATGTGAGCTTCACTTGTTAGTGAATTGGAAGGTCTCTAATTCCTCCAAACTGTGCCATGAAACAGATCCCTATTAGTACTGCCTTCCAATTTATCAACAAAAGAATCTCCCCTTCATGGTGTGTACTCCATTAAAAGGTGCGCCGCCAGGACGATAATAATAGTAGATATTTGTATGGATGATATCAAATCTACCATTATAATTAAAATATCAGATAGATTTCTTTTGGACATAGAGGGAACTGATTAATTAAAGCAATCCATCCTCGATATGACAAACTGGATCTCCGTCAAGACCTTATGATAGTCCTCTTTAAAATTATAATAGCAAGAATCCAATTAAAAGCAGAAAGGAGATCTGAAAATAATACAAATGCTGTTCGTGATAAAAACAGAAGGAGATACAAACAACTCCAGCCACAGGAGAAAGTGTATAAGTAAATTATGATTGGGAAACGGATGTAATTCTCGTTCCATCGTTTGTTATATACAGTATATATATTGCGAACTTCCATAACAAAGACGATAGTTACGTGAGCCGTCGCATATACCAACTTAAATTATATTTCACCCTTGAAGAAAATATTGTAATGCTGTACTCTTACTTTGGGGGAACATTCAATAACAATAAAAACTTTCTGAGACTATATTAGTTGATTTGGTTTGTGGTTCAGACCCACTTCATACACACACAAACACTCTTAACCCTAAAAATTGGCTGACAACTTTTGCATTATTTGCTGGCAACCAGATGATATATTCTTCCTGTGCGAGAACAAACTCCTCTCATTCAAAGGCGAAAGGTATCTTCAATAACCCATAAACAGCTTCTTACATCTCATATAATACACTTGTACTACTTACAACCAAACACTTTAAAATGTCACTGGAAGATTCTGTCATCACAGGATTAAGAGTGTAAGGTTTCAGTGGTAAATTGGAGGCTACATATTCTCATGCCCTGTGCCACAAAGCACAACCACCAACAAAGCTAGTCTGTTGTTTGACATAGTTTGGAGGAATCAAGAGCCTCAAATTTGCCAGCAGTAATTAGCATTAATTTATTTCAAACATAAAAGTAAAAAGGTTTGGTGATCAGGTAACATTACATTCCAGGTCAGCCATTCAGTAATTATCAAAAGTAGGGTGGGTAAGTAGTTATATTTAAAAGGTACAATTGTTTTCCTTTCAACAAACAGCTTTAGAAAATTGTACAAAAATGAGATGAAGGATCAGAGTTGAGAGAAACTGTCCTGGATATAAATTAAAGACGAAAGAAAACAGCACTTGGCCTGGAAGACTATGTAGCATGAGGGGAATGGAGATAGAGAGGAGGCACAGCAAGCATGATGGAAATAGAAAAAACGAGGGACAATTGCAGAACTGAAAGGGAGTGACGAGTCCAACAGGGTGCCAAAACCCTTAAAGTACTGCCTTCCAAGAAGTATATGAGAGAGAGGTGAGTGAGTTGTTGGGAAGGATAAGTGCTGTCAGAGGATTGATTGGCATGGAGGTGATTTGTTTACAACCACTCCATCTGAGATTACATTCTTGGGTAATCATCATCCTTTAATTTAATGTCCTTTTATTCCCTTACGGGTTTGGATGGCTTATGAGTCTCTCCCACTTTCTGCGGTGATAGATGATCTCTTCCCTGATGTTTATCCTTCTCATGTCTTCCTCTACACACCTTCTCCAGGTCTCACATGAGCCATGTATCTCAACATCCTGCAGTCACTTTACTTTATCTTCCTCTCCATCTCTTTAGTTGTTGGCCATGTCTCAGCTCTTCACAATATCACTGATCTCACACATGCACAGTAGATATTCACCCTGATTGGGTGACTGCATATTTAAGTGGCAAGAAAAATGATGGGTTATGCGATGACAATAACCAGTATACTAACACCAAACAGCGGCAATGGAGACACTACATCAGTTATCACTATTGTATATCTCATGAATTTTCTTGCATATGGCCCTTTGCACTACAGGAACGCCCAAAACACCCCATGTCAAATACAAGTGATGAAATTATAATATCAGAATGAACAGTAAGTTTCAATGGTATTTTGTAAAGAAATAATTATTCTATTTGACTCAATACATCATGCATAAGGCAAAGTTGGAATAAATTCCTATTTTCAACAAATTTTAGCCAAGCAATTACATCCATAATGTTAGAGAAGGCACGTTGAGAAAAAACTAAGATTTATTTATTATTTAACGTAAACTGTAAGTCTTCTTTAATCAATATTGTGTTTATGAATCTATTTGTTTTAAAAGGCATATCCAGAATCATCTATTGCATTTTATGTTGTGTATATAGTAGTAAATAGGGGAAAACAACCCTGCCCAGGGAGGAATCTACTTTTTCTTCCAGATCTTGGCTATCAGTTACATTTACGTCTCTAACTTTTGGGATACAAGGTCAGGCCCAACTACTACTGATAATCCAAATGGAAATTATCACCTTTCCCCAGCATATCTCCATTCCTAAAGAATATCTGTCTTCACATCACAACACATTACTTAATATGACACAAACTCCTCCTTGGGAATAGGATTCACTGGTTTCACCCCATTATGAGATAATCATAAATATCCATTCACAACACTAGTTGTGGAAGATGGTTCCAGAACTCAGCCCGATTCTTAAAAAAATTCATCTAAAAATAGATTAAGGAATGTTGTAATTATTTTCTACTGAATGAGGATGAAATAAAGATTGATTACAATGACACTGTTCTTGAATTTTGTCCCAATTAATAGTATTGTACAGAACTTTGTGTAAGATGATAAGTAAGGTTGAGGAGTAAGATGGTGATGACTTGGAGGCCTCTGAATCTTCCATAATGTGCCAAGAACAGACTTTAGATCTGGGGCTGTGTGGAGGACTGGATCTTAGCTTCTTCAGCATATTGAAATTACATGTGAAATTGGTTTAAAGATGAAATAAACAGTAAATTTAAAAAAAATTCCAAGCACAGTGCATTACTCTAAACACCTTAAGTACTGTAAGAAAAACAAATAGATGTAAATAATTTTGGAGGGAGCGTTACACTGGTTAGATAAAATAATACTGCACAATGTGAAAATGTAAAAAAATTACCACATACTGTACAGCACAATGAATAATTTCATTATCCTTAATACTGTTCAACTTCAGACATCCATAACAACAGACAATACTAAAATATTTAACCATAAATGTTATTTATAACCAGCATTATGCAAACTTACAATACTAAGACACTACTCAAATGTTAAATGTACAATATCAATACAATCCAACATGAAATAAAAGTGAAACACAACACAATAACTTATCAATGGAATTCAGACCTTTTCACTTCACATTCCAAAACAAAATGGCACTGTACACAATATAGGCACATTTTAACAAATACAAAAGTTTATACAATACCAGTATATACAGTATATATGTATATTGCCACCATGACACATTCAGGGAACAATGTATGTACCTGAAAACAAGACTAAAGACCAAGCTGGCTTGTAGCAAATCCTTCATTGGTAAATATGCAGGCAGAAATAACATTAATGATTGGAAGTGATTATTTTTCTTATCCATATAGATATCTAAGAATGGAGTGAAATTTGTATCACAATCTATGATAGGTGATGAATTGTACTTATTTCTACAGGGTGTCCCTCACTTCCTTGTGCACTTTTAAAACTATAATAACAAGGATTTTAACGACACCCTGTATTTATCATTACTGTACAGGAGTTTCCAGGGCTGCCTTGGCAGGTACAACATTCTCAACTTTACCATAATCATTAAGATCCTATTTCTTTTTAGAGGGGTGGGAGTTCCTAAACCAAGCAATAGAATAAATGGATAGAGTAAGAGACACAATGCCCAGCGAAATGGGCCGCACTCTTATTCACTCCTCCTTTCAAACCCATGTAATTTTCAGCTCCTGTCATTTAGAGTGATGCACAAAACTTAACTACCCAGAAACTGGCATATATGAATGCTAGAACAAGACGAACTAGAAACAGGGCTAGACACCATACTAAAACTCAACCTGTGATGATTATGAAGAAAAAGTAATTGTGACGTGTCATTACACATTACAATATTAGCCTCAAACCCAGAGTCTCATTCAAGTTTGTTGATAAGCATTAGGACCACATACTTTCTCATCCACTACCTTGTCCTTCACAATAACCCACAGGTAAGTGCTAAAAATCTTTGCAACTTCTCTATCCATATTATTGTATCTTTTTTTTACATGCATTGACCTGAAATTATAAGTCGATAAACACTGTAGGAAGAAAGGCTTTTATCGACAGAATTCCACTATAATATTCTTCTCCAGGTCATGGCAGCATAATATAATTAAAAAGGTTCCTGGCACCCACAGGTAAGTGCTACAAATCTTTGCAACATCCCTATCCATATTACTGTTTTTTTTTTTTTATATACATGCATCGATCTGACATGATACGTCGATAAACACCGTAGGATGATAGGCTTTTATCGATAGAATTCCACTAAAATATTCTTCTCCAGGTCATGGCAGCATAATATAAATAAAATGGTTCCTGGCAGAAACTGGTGTTTTTTTATGCAATCTGTCCATACATTCTACAATACTTTGCATGTTACAACATAACAAATGAGAAGAGCAGTTATAAAACTTATTTCATTTAACTCTTAAACAATATATTGCTTGGGTTAGCTACACATTCAACTGTCCTTTTCATCCTCACACATCTGCCAACCACTACCCCACAAAAATCTTCATTCAAGGTTTGTTACTGAAAAACATTACTATGCCACTCCATTCCATTTGATTGGCCATACAGTAAATATTGTGTAAAAGATGGTAAATGAAAAACATTTTAGTCCAATGTCCTATTAAAGTGCAGGCTAAAACTACCAGAGGAAGAGCCTTTGCTGACAATTATTTGCTTTATCTAGTTTATCTAGTTACATTAAAAGCATCAGATCTTCCAGTGAATTGAAAGGTACTGATACCTTCAACCAAAGCTAACCTTAGTACAGATATTAATTATCTTATCCCCATTGAATATCACTTAATTCAAAGAGCAGTATGATGGTGAGTAGAGTTTCTTGCACTCTACCTGTACTAAATTTAAAATCTTTCCTCATACTGTGGATAGACTGACAGTGCAACACATATGTTGACTTTTCTTTCCCCTCATCAATTATTAATGGTACAAGTACCATACTAACCAGTAGAGTATATACACTATTTGTTTCAATAACTTTGTTTTATCAAGACCATACCAAAATACACTGACAATATTATTTGCATCAGCAGCAAAAAATCCTTAACAAGAGAGCCTAAATGAGATGCAGAATAAAGCAGGATCCTCCTTTAAACTTGGAGATACAGTACACTTACCATGCCAAGGTTAAACACATTTAATTTATTTATGTCTTGATGGCTTGTTCCCTTATGGAAATCCTTTAAGAGTTGACTAAGGCAAAACAGCAACAGAAACTCCACCTCAGAATTGGGTAGATATTTACATACAAGTAGATGGTATAGGTGATATTTTCATGGCTGTCTGCCGCATAACTAGCGCGCGCTGGTTTCATACCCCAGTTGTAGGAGAGAGAAAGAAATGAAACCAGCAGGTCTGAGAGAGAAATAAAAATTCTGGCAATTCCTTGAGTCTCCTAAAACTTGGGTGGAAATACCTTCCTAGGTGGGGTTGTCTACCCACAGTACCTTATATGAATTCAAAGAAATTGATATTAGCTTTCAATTTACAATATTTAGAAATTATCTAGAAAAAAGACAAATACAGTATAATACAATGTACCTGTATATAGTATATGCCTCCATACGAGTCTCTTTTTACAACATACTACCAGTTAATGTAACTGGAAATGATCAATACCTGTAATTATTTCTGTGTAAACTGTAGCTTATGCAACATAAAAAACATGTCACAATAAAATGTCAATATTTCTGCTTAGAAATATAGTATGAAGACAGATGATTATCATAACAAGTGAAAATGTTCTCAGACATATATATGATTCATATATGTTTTTCTAACTTGACTACATCACTAGCATTCCTGTAAAGGATTACAACAATAGTGTAAAGAATACTGATTGTAAATATTCCATATTTGTGTAGACTTGTGAGGATCAGTAGGGCGGCAAAGACAACAAGCTAGTAGGACTTGGACTTGTGTGGAGATGAAAGCTTCACCATGATGGAGTACAGCTTTGGGAAGTACTGTAAACAGAGGGTTAAGTTTATAGGTTACATCATCATACAACAGTGTTCATTATTTCCAGAATTAAAGTATCAATTTTTTCTGTTTTTAGTACAGTATCTGATACAACTCATTTGCATACTGACTGATTATGAAAGCAGTTTTTTTTTTCTTTGTGAGTGGTTAACCCCTAAATACCAATAGCCATCATCAGACAGTCTAACAAACTGTGATCTTTTAAGCTGATGGCTGTCTTGAGATTATACTGTAGGTTACCCAGCTTCCCTCCAATATTTTCCCTCTACTACTTTGGTGGTAAATGGCAATATATAGTGTAACCTAGTATAACCTCTGGCATTAGTTAGTCAGTTCCTAAAAGGCACAATCAGTCATATGTTCTGAATGAGACAAGGATGGAAAGAGGGGAAGCAAAGACTTATAAGTTAACATGAGTACAGTAATTTTCAGTCTATCTACTAACCCAAAACCTCTTATTAATTTTTCTAATCTCCCTCACTTGAGTTGTTCAAGGGGCAATAATATTCCTGGTCATAATTAGAGGCTATTACCTGTAATTCATCTAATCTATCCCATAAAACAAGTTACCTTCAAGTATACTAGGTTAACAGTTTGAATAGTTTTGGAGGAATCTGTAGTATATACAATGAGCTCACCTGTAGGAAGACATAGATGAGACCAAGGTACAGCACAATACCAAGGGTGAGAAGAAAATCAAATGCTGCTGGCTTGACTGCATAGGCTGCCATAGTGGCGTGTGTCACATCATAAAACGCCCATTCAGGATCACGTTTGTCAGCTTTGAAATGTGTTACACGCGCCTCGCTCGTGTACCTGGAACGAATGGTAGGAAATGCTATTAGTTTCAGTTTGCTATTAAGGGTAAAACTAGAATGGACCTCATGACAATATGGGGGCTTTCTTGTGATGCATAAGTGCCTGGCATTACTATAAGTCCATAAATTGAGAAAAAAATCCAATGTCGTGTTTATTGGTTAACTAAAATATATATCGATAGGTATTAAGAGTAAAGTACTTCCCTTCACCAGCAGAATTATTAGATGCTAATCAGAAAAATGCACAAATGTTATCTGTTGCTTAAAGGATAACATTCAATTGAGAATTATTCTACTTCACTCTGCTTTAACCTGGGAGACATTTGGCAAAGCACTGCAGTAAACTGAACACACCATATACTTTCCTTATTTACCCTAACACCTCAGTCTGAATCATTGTGATAATAAAATTAAATTAAACCATCAACATAGTCCACGGCAGACTGGACTGTAACGTGTAACCAGATACTTCCACTAGTCACAGCTATATACTGTATGGCAGAATGATGCCCTGTAATTTTATTACTACAAAACTAGCAAAACTGTTATACATATACTAAATACATTACAGCCTTCAGGATGAAACTTGAACACTATTTTATCAGTGCTGACCTGGAGAGAATCTGGTATAGGGTGTTGACGAGGGGGTTGTTTTTGCCTGCTAGCAGCTGTGGAGACCGAGGTTGGGACGTCACCAACTCCAGCCATGACCCAACACTCTTCTCTGTCACTGCCTGGAGAAGCAATATTTCAATGAATTAATTAATAAATGAATGATAAAACATACAACTGAGTAAATGGCCCAGTTAAGTGGATGAATGAATTACTAAAAATTACATCAGTGTTAGGTGATGAACCCACAGAAGTCACGAGTCCCTGGATACGCTAGAAATGTAAGCAATGAATATTTATTGAGGTGATGTTAACAATGGCAAGAAATAGAAAAAAACGGATAGAATATAAATAAAACATAAAAAAGCTTCATATCAAATGGCTTGATTATAATATGTCCCTCAACATGGATTTTTCTTTTCTGGAAGGACTTGACCAAGTAAACATGTATGAGCTAACAACTAAAAAAGACAAGAGTTCTGACATGGTGTTTTAAACTGGATACATGCCCTTCCTGACTGTCTCCAGGCTTCCAAGATCCCCACAGTACTGGGGTGAAATGTAAATTGTTTCACAAACCTCTGCTCTCGAGTCAGTAACAGGCAACTCTTTAAACTCTTCCCTTATGCAATTTCTCTGTCTCCACTTTCAACCCCAAAGCAACTCAGGGTCAATTTTTCAACTTTCACTAAGCAAAAATTTGTATTATATATAGAAATAAAGAGCTTGACTATACACATCAAAATATGTACCTGTATGTGTAATCTCTAATGTCAAATATTTACCCCACTACGAAGCCTCAAAAAAGATTAAAATATTATACTTTTCCCCGATGTTTAAATAACTATGATAAAGTTCCTCAAATACACAAAATTTTCACCAAATATTCATACAAAAATTACTGAAAGAAGTGCAATACACATTTTTATATGCAATGATTGGAGGAGAAATGCATTAGAATGAATAAAATATATATAAATTGAGAGGGGGGAAGAGGTAAAGTTTGTTGAAGTATTATGCTGAATGGCTACCTTTGTGTTTACAGAGAGTAACAAGGAGTGAATTCACACACCTGTCCAGGTGGAGGGAAGGAGGAAAGAGAAGATCCTCCACGTGACTATGCAGTGTTTAATTAAGAATTTATGATCATCAGACCTATAAAGTTAATATCACATATCCATGACTAATGATCATAGGAATCAGTACCATAAGTTAGGGTTTAAATTCTATTCATACCATGTTAAAATTCTAAAGCTTGCTCTCCCATTTTGTCTATTTCTTTCACTTACGGCATATAATCCTAGTTATCATAATGCCATTACTGTTTCCTGAGATATAAATGAATCAGTGATGTAAAAAAAGAGAAAAAGGAATTTAATCATTAAATTCGGTGGAGGAAGTACAGTATCTAACTTAAGAGAGAAGGGACATCAAAACCCTTTAAATTGAGATGATACTTGGAGAAGCACCTACCAGTCCATTGTGTAGAATATCATGGACTGAAGTGTTGTAAATGTGAGTGAGGAGGGCATTCGCCACCACAGCTGTGTTGCGTGTGAGAGCAGCCAAGTCCACATTCTCTGGCGTGTCCACCACACTGCCCCGTTCCCCAGTTTTGGGCCCCTGGCAAGGATATACAAAGGAATATTGTGAAACCTGATGCTGAAAACCATACCTTATGACAATGGAACTAGAGAAAATATATCTTTTCATATCAAACTCCACTAATCAAACTCCCAAAATGTTGATCTAAAGGATAGATTACATTGGTGCATGCCTAAATATGAAACTGCCAACAACATTAACAGACTTAATATATACATATATAGGAGACAAAACAAAAGCTTGGACAAGAACAATTATGGAGAGTTCACAAAGGTGGTGTATGAGAGTGAAGTGTGAGGGACCTGGTATGAGAGGCAGACCACCAGTCAGGGTGGAGGAGTACATGAGGGAGAGAAATGTGAGTGGAGGATGGGGCTTGACCAAGCAAGGATGGAGTGCTGGAACAGGGAGAGAGTAAAGAATCATAGCTATAGATAGATAAAAGAACAGTTATGTGTGAGAAATGAAACTCACCTGCAGCCTGGACAGAGAGAAGGCAGGGAGACGCCTCATGCTGTACTTCTCATGCTCCCAGGCCTGTGTGTCCTCCTGAAGGTTGATCTTACGGTGTACCATCTCCACCGTAATCCCTGCCTGTGCCCCGGCCTCTTCCAGTGCCTACCGAGGAAAGTGAATGTAAAACTCTGATGTTTATAGAGTAGTGGTGTTTGGTGGTATGCAAAATGCAACACATACCTTCCAATTGCTATCAACCAAAAATACATGTTTTGAGTAGACTGATTAGGAAACATAAATCTTTGAATGATCTAACTCTTTCCTATTGAAATATGCAAATACATTGTAATAATTCTCCTTTAAGTTAAAGGGATCCAGGATTTAGGTAGGCTACCCTTGAGTCATACAACTTACTGTGTTGAATATCCTCTCCATTCTGCATTTGTTTTTCACAACAATGATACTATTTCACTGACACCTTACCATTCTTAAAGGTGGGAAGGTATAAAGTGTTTTATCTCCTTCATTATCTCTACATGAGGCATAGACAAAACAATAGAATCAAGTTGGTGGATGGTATACAATACATTATTATACAAACACTTGTCTAGGTACACCTCGGTCTCGTATAGAACGTCCAATAGGTCGATAGAAGACGTCGTTCTATGTGAAATCGTTCTATGTGATACACGTAACCTATGGGGAAAACGACAATTGGTCGATCAGTCACCAAAATTGTCCCTGAAATTAACATAAAATACTTTTCAAGGTTTTTCTTGCCTCAATCCTACAGGGATGTATGTAAAATGCATTTTACAATTCGTATTAAGGTTTTCGCAGGCGACTCATGTGACTGAGACCGTGAGACGAGTCGGCGGCATCCGTGGTGGTGGAGGTGGTAGGGGGGAGATAGCACGTGATGGTGGTGGAGGTGGTAGGGGGGGGAGATAGCACGTGATCATCGTTTGTTTTCTTTTATTAACCATACGCTGGTGTTTCCTTCTCCTTTCTCTTTCCAAGAAATAACTTCCTTCTTTATATGGAAGGATATGGCCTTCCGTTTTGTAAATGCACCACCTGGCATGACAGCGTTGAAGCTGGTGGTTAACTCGTAGGCCTAATCACTAAAAACGAGCGAGTCAAACACGAAATTTCCCTAACTTCAACTTAAGAATGTCCTTTTATGCCTCAATAATTCCCTGTTTACTCTTGAACATTGACGGTCTTTTTGGTATTTGTTCTGGTAAGACTTTCCCTGTTTACTTTTGAACAATCTTTATATAATTTCCCTGTGTGGATTTCAAAATTCCCTAAAACAGAGAAATTTCCTTGCACCTGGCAACACTGGGTAGGGGGAAGGAGCGGGAGAAGTGGTGGCAACACATTCACCCACACTGTACAGACGCCAGTGATATCATTTCCTGACACGTTCATTATGATTTCGCTCGTTTTGTATAAGAACTCCTTGGATTTGCTTCACTTATTTTTGCCACCCGTTCTATATGGATGCAATCGTTTTATAAAATAATTTTAAGCTAATATTTTGGTCGCTCGTTCTATACGAGAATCGTTCTATGTGAACACGTTCTATATGAGACCGAGGTGTACTTTCTACATGTTATCCATACCAGTAACCTCTATGGTCACAGATAAACGGCTACATAGACCTCAACGCACAGTCTACTGTATATTAGAAGATATACCTTTCAATGATGAATGTCCTACAATCACACATGTCCTGGTCAGAAACTAACCTGGTAGAAGCGGTGTCCAGGTGAGTTCTCACGGGGACGCTTGGATACATGGAGCCTGAGGGTGTCTCCGGTACCTATGGTATCCAAGCAGAGAGTGAAATGGGTTTCTGAGAGCAGGGGGGAGTCAGAAGCATCAAGATGGTCCTCCAGGAACCTCTTGGATCCCTGCAATACAAGAACACAAATTAATTATTTTCACTAAGTTAAAGAGATGGGCGGCTGTAGATTTATGGATAGCCTATAGGAGAAAGAGAGGGTCAAAGTGTTAGCTTTCAATAAAAACTGCACAACCTATTAACAAGTAAGGACACCACAAAATTTTGGCAAGCAAAAAGAAAGTTCCCAGCACCCACCTGATAGTTGATGTAACCACCAGCTGAGAGGAGGAAGGCCAGGTTGAGTCTTGGGTGGGTGCGAGGTGAGGTGTAGAGGCGGGAGAGGATACGGGCCAGTTCCAGCAACACCACCACACCAGACCCATTGCTGTCACCTCCCCATGCCAGTTCCTGTTATTGTATATTCATCATTAGGATAGGAATAATAAGATTGTGTGAGTACTGTCGGGGACTCATGCAAAAGGCAATAACTTTTGTTAATTCTCCCTGCTTTGAGTTTAAAAACCAAGAAAAATGTCTTGTTATTTTGAAATTTTTCTACACATCAGTATGAAAGCTTGGATCAATGACTTGATACTCCCAGGGTTCACGTCATTAAGAACTGACAACCTGTGGAACTTTCTTTCAGACCAAACAATTTTTTTATAGGAAGGGATACACCCCTAACTGTTACAAATATTTAGAGTCTACCTGGCCAGACAGAGTATGGTGTGGGCACCACTCAGCCCTTCTGGTCTACCAGAAGAGGCTGGATGAAACTATTGTGGATATGTGTCCATGATGTAACACATCACTCCACATTATTAAACACATTATGGAAGACTGCACATCATACACCAACAACACAACATACATTCTTTAAGGGCACTATGGGAAAGCCCAGCCCAGGTCATTGCCTTCCTCAGGGGTTTGGGGCTGCTCAGCCAAACAGCTTGAGGAACATCAACAACAGCATCAACAACAAATATTTAAGTTAAATTTATAAACAGCTTATGTAAGAAATAATATACAGGACCAGGAGGTTTAAAACATCCCAGGAACAGGACTGCCATCCAAAGGTTCAGGGGTTAACAAGACTGGCACTCAAAGCAGCAGCAGCAGCTTACCGGGGCAGCAGCAAAGGCATCGTAGTGTGCCACAATAGCAATAGTGGGTAGTTGCTCCTCTACACCATACCCACTCAGCTTACCCTGCAAAACCAAAATTATGGTGTATAGTATAATTATACAATATCATACTTCAAACTGTGAAAAAAACATTCATGAATAAATAAATATGTACCGGAACTCATATAAGCCATTCAGCAACTATAACCTGTCACTTAAGTTTTCCTTGTCACAGTTAAAAAGTGTCAATCAGTTACAACTACTGTCTAATTTTGTGTGAAAATCATAGACCTGGTAACTTGACTGTGGAATACCTGGATGTTGGTTAGGGTCATGTCAGGTATTAGCTTGGACTGGCTGCCTCCCACAACCATCTGGTACCCATCTGTCGACAGCGAACTCACCAGAGCTGTAGATGTAAAAGAAATAAGTCCACTGAGCTAGATCTTTACTGATTGTATAACCTTACCAACTGAGGTGAAGTTGCCAGCCATTACAGTTTCCATGAGGAAGCAGGGTGTTAACTCTTTAAACGCGGGTGTCAACAATAGTCGACAAACACAACAAGTGTGGGTGACATTGGGTGTTGACTTTTGTCGGCTTCTCCCCCAAATAGCGCTAGCCTACGATGCATTATTTTTCCTATCTCAGGGTTACAAACTATGCCTATAACACAAACACACAGGAATTGTATCACTATTATATACAGCAGATTATTCATTGAAGGGGATGGCTGACCTGCAGCAGCTGAGGAGGCAGTATGGGTGTCACTGGAGGCCCTGACTGAGTTGTATATATCCAGTAGCTCAGGAGTCTCGTAGGCCAGGTACACTGCCAACTGTGATTCGGCCTCCAGCATGGCTGCCTCTACATCCTGCACCAGCTGCTGAAAATATGGATGGTTGCTATAGTATGCTTTTCTCTCTGTTTTATGGTAAATTACCACTTCTGAAATTAACAGGTCGCACATTCTAATAGGCTAGTCTCTTGACCCTAGAGTAGCATGTCTTTACCAACAACAATTATTAACTGTGCCACAGCTATGATCTGAGCACTAAGTTAGCATTAGACATATCTTATCTGAATCTGCCTCATTTTGATCCCATATAGCCAAGTAATGTAGCGTAGCTACATGCATCTACTTATTATAATCAGTCTACTAGCTCTTCATTGGCATTTATACACATCATGCCTGGTAGTATAAAGTGAGGTGGAGACTGAGTGTGATATGGAGTGAATGTGGGTAAAAGTAAGATGATGGTATTTGAGAGGGCAGAAACTGAAGTGATTGACTTTGCCACACCTAACAAAGTGGGAGTACCAACTAGGGTCCTGGAGTGGCGGCATCTATGTCATGGGACCATGTCAAGAGAATGCAAGGTGAGGAGTTTGTAAAGAAGGTATATATAAGTGAAGCTGTGGGACCTGGTGTGAGATGCCTCTCACCAATTAGATGGCAGAACAGAGTGGAAGAGTATGTAAGGGAGAGAAATGTGAGGGGAAGAGTTGGGTTTAACCAAGAAAGGAGGGAGTGTTGGAACAGGGAAAACTGGAGACACTTCTGCCGTGGCCACCCCCTTGGGGAGAGTTCCCAGAGGGAACGAGGCATCAGAACTATAGATAGATAGATAGATAGATAGATAGATAGATAGATAGGTGTGGAGTGAGTACGGTAGCATGGCACATAGTGTAGAGGGGAGTTTGGTATGGAATACATAAGGGTAGCAAAGTGTAGTATAGTACTATAAGAGTATGAAGTACAGGATTAGAGAAAATGATCATTGGATATATAGTACAGTATAGCTACAGACCTGGCGATGGTGGGATGAGAGCGCAGTAAGGTTGGCAGGGAGCAGGATGAGGAGTGAGACTGCTCCCTGGCTGACCACACGTTGATAATGTGTGGGCGTGAGGTCTGCCAGCCGTGCCAGTACACACCGCCTCCCCACTGATCCCGCTTCTAAACTCCGAGCCTCTACATTTACTAAGCTGCTGCGACTGCCTGTTGGGTCAAGCTTTACATTATAGGTCTATGAGTAATAAAAATGTTATAAATACAGCTTACAATAAAATGTAGTACTGCAAATGATAAAATGATCCCTCAGAATGGTTCTTTAATGGTTTAACCAGGGTAAGGGAATACCCATACATTGTTACAATTACACTAGCTATTACCAGTACTTACGCTGATAGTAAAGTATACTGAGGTTACCAATACTACCTTAGTAGAAAAAGCTATGATGATACCATAACATATTATAAAGTACCATATCCAATAATGCAAAAGTATCGTAACCTATAGTAAAGAAAAATACATGATTTATATTTAAAAGTTGCCACCATAGGATTGCAAAATTCTTACCGTTACCATTCTTTGTATTTCACTATTAACTTCAACTTTTCTATATACCATTATCTTCACAAATGCATTACAACACTACTGTACTTACCTCTTACACATACAAGCCTAGGTCTACAATGTGTCATACTTTGGCTAATATTGAAGAAAAGACCAATTTGGATGTAATTCGTTTTGATCAAATCATCTGATAGGATTTCTCATATACAGTATCACCGGTATATATCTATTGTTACCATGGAATCTTGAGAAAATGCAAGGTTCCCTCTATAGGCAGTGCTGTAGGTAGCCATGGTTAGTTTGATTAGGTTATGTCAGGTTGATTTGTCAAGCAACTAGGAAATTAGGAATCAATTCCTCCCACTCTTATCATTAAATATTAAGGGGGAAGTTCAGTGTTGGTAAATCTGGAGCAACCGCTTCCTCCAAACCACTCCAAGCAACAGGTCACCATTATTTTTGTTCATCTAGCCCCATTTCTTGTCATACTTTGGAGAAATCAAGGCACTCCAATATGCCAAAAGTGCATTTGCCATTAATATACAATGCCATTACAGATCTGAAAAAAATATTAATATCAACCGAAGCTCCACCGCTTTATGTTACACAGCCGACACAGAAAGGCAGTCATCACTACTGTACAGTATTTCCCGCATATTTTCTAAGTCCATCAATGTTTCCAAGTAACATTAGGCTTTTTACTATTACATAGAAAAAACATCAAAGCATAGTCCTGCAAGATTGCCAGTACTCCAAGTACATCCACAATCAAATATCCACCGACACTTTCCTTCCATTGTAGTAAATACCTTGGTAATAAAGAACAACATGTGTATGATTTTGCAGCACCTCATAATAATGATTGAGGGATTTGATATGATATGATACCAATTTATTTGCACAATGGAAGGAAAGTGCCGGTGGTTATTTAATTGTGGCTGTACAATAGGGTTTGAAAGAATTTTTAGTATTTCTGGGACACATTTTGACAAGGAACAGACTTTCTATAAATATTCCCCTCAATCCCCGGTATTTATCTAGACTATTGCCGTTTCATAGCTGTGTTGCCAGATCCGGCTATGTCCCAGTATTTTGCCCCAGTCAGGTTCCGGTACTTTACCACGGTTACTTCCCAGTAGTTTGTCCAGGTTAGGTCCCGGTAGTCTGCTGCAGTCTAGGTTAGGTCAGGTCAATTAAGGTCAGGCTAATTTCAATATGCCCCATTTGAATATGTTGGAAATGGGGAATTTCCGAAGAAAATGCCATAGAAGAAAAGTTTATTAGAATGGTATAAATTAGTGGGTAAAGAAGGTAAAAACAACATAATAGAAAACGGCAATAGAATAGATAATTACCCAATCTCCCCCCCAAAAAAAAATCGAAAATGAGGTCACTTTCCCACCAGAGAGGAGGACCCAGTTTCTCCTCCTCTATGACCTGGAATGTGTCATAGGGTCCCTTGGGGGTAAAAAATAAAATACTTACCATGAGCTACACCGTGGAGGTCATACTGCTGAAGGCGATACACAGTAAACTCAGCAGCAGCATCTACCACCGGCACTGGAGACAGCATGATGAGTAGCGGCAGTGCCACCACCAAGTAATACGGTACACTATTTCTTAACACCTCCACTAAATCCTGATCAGACCACATTTTTGCTGTTCTAGGGTGAATGAAGGGCGAAAAATAACAGTACTAACGTCAGTAGGTGGAAAGAAAGGCGAATGTAACAGTAATAACGACGAGAGACTAATATCCGGTCCCCTGGCACTGACGCTGAGGTGCCGAGCAGACGAAACTATAAGTACATTCAATGTTGTGACACTATAAACAAGAGAACATCACTTTATATACAGTTAAAGTATTTGATTCTTATATTGCACACATTTTCATACCATGATTCTGTTGTGGTAACCTGAATCACTGTTATGCTCATCTTGTCACTACCTTTATACTTTCTCTTATTACCTTTTATCGTGCTATCAGCTGTCAGCACCGGCACAGGAAGACGAAAAATAAAAATAAAACAGAATTTTTATTTACGTTCTCAACTTAATTTGACCATTTTTAGTTCTCGTAATAAACTTCCTTGGTAACGTGAAACCTGGCTAAAACCATTGCTAAAAACTTGATTCGATACACAATACAAGTTTGAGTTAGTGTGCGGTGATGTGTGAATTTTATAGCGATAAATACCAAGACACGGATGATATGAGTATTAACAAATGATTATAATGTTTAATAATATTGAGAGAAAGTATAAAGTATAAAGCTAGTAGGGTCCTGGGGTTCTTGCGCAGGAACCTCAGCAGGTGTAACACAGACACCAAAATTATTGCATATAACACTTTCGTTCGGCCACATTTAGATTATTGCGACACCGTCTGGGACCCACACACTTACAATAATATCAATAAATTAGAGTCCATACAAAACAAGACTGCAAGATGGGCCAGGCGTGATTACAGACACACTACATCAGTCACTTTGCTTAAACAAGACACAAAACTAGACCCATTAGTAACACGAAGACAGATACACAGACAACAGATGATATACAAAATCACAAACAAGTTAGTTGACATAGACAAAGACACATATCTACACCCTACAAGTATACGATCCACTAGAGGCAGCCACAACTTAAAATACCATACATACCAGACAAGCACTGATATATTTAGGCACTCATTCTTTCCCCGCAGCATCCAAGAGTGGAATCATCTCCCATCTCACGTAGTTAATAGCCCCACTCTTGACACGTTTAGAAATAGGATCACCAATCATTACCTCCCCAATCCTAATCCTCAACCCACAGTCCCTGACCCAATCCACCCTTATCCTAACCCTCTTCCTAATCCTGCCCTGGATCCCTAAATCCCCCGCACAACCCCCGCATATTATGCCGCCCATGAGCGGCCCTCTGCGGGACCCTAAAACTTGAACTTGAACTTGAACTTGAGAGAAGCCCTGCGGAGCACCATCTGAACAAATTGTATAATTGTATGAATATGTAAAGTTGTTCAGATATTTTATAAATAGCCTACCCTGAATCACGAAACAACCAGCGCCAGCCTCTATTTTCCATCCTATTACTAAATGAATGTTTCTCTGATGAAGGTAGCATTTTCCGGTATACATTCAACAATATGCACTAGGCCTACATGGCCGATCAGGCAGATGTCAATAAGAGTGAGGGTGCAGTGATTTACCTTGTGACTTGTGTATTGGGAACAGTGTGGACTGGTATATGTGGTATAGTGGTAGCTAGTGGTCGTGTATGAAAGCATAATCAAGTTGTAATTAAATTTTATGGGCAAATGTTGGGAGAAAATTGTTCACATGGTCAGTCTTGGCGAGAGATCATGTGATCCGATAATAATTGATTGATTGATTGATAAAGGATTCTAGTAGTGGTAATACTAGAATCCTTGATTGATATTAGGCGCCGCAACAGCGAGGTCATATAGCGCCAGAAGAAGGTGAGAGAGAGAGAGAGAGAGAGAGAGAGAGAGAGAGAGAGAGAGAGAGCGCGAGCATGTGTGCTTAAACGTGAGTAACTTACAGTAGTTTGCCATTGTTACCTTTCCTGTACGCATACAACACCATAGAACGTGATGTCAAGAAGGGCAGCAGCACGGCTAGTCATTATACCGTGGGCAGCAGTAACAGTGTTTAGCGGTACTGATCTTCGGTACAAAAATTGTAAAGTGCAACACAAGAGTATACCATCTAGTCAGCCAAAATCACGACCAGTCACCTATCAAGACTCACCAATGGATAAAGAGAGCCAACCACTGTCCTACTCTTCCTACCAGCCGGAAGTCTGGATACTCCTTTATCCCATCTATCAGGCAGAAGAGGATCGAACCCCTACTGTGGCCCTACAACAGTACTCCAGGCTAAACGGTAACAGGAAACCAACAGCACCCACCACCGATGGAACTTTTACAATGGAAACGACGAAGATGTAAAGCTGTAAACCAACAATGGAAAAGCGACTCCTCACTGCGGACTCCGCCGCAATCGTTGACAGGGAGAGTGTTAATACCGTTCCTCAGCTGGTGAATGACTTGATGCTCAAAGATCAACAGTAACATCTGCCGCATACTGTGTTATTAGACTAATAAGCACGAGCGATGCAACCAAAAAAGCAGCAGCCTGAAGCCCGGGGAGGATTTGCTCAGAGATCCTGACAACGGTTTAACATAAAGCATTCTCACCTGTGTAAGCCATAATTAGGTGAAGGTTAAGCCCGAAGCAACCCCAGTCGAGGTTAGCTCGAGGCACCTCTACCCTTCACACACACAGACAAGCCACCGAAGCAGCATCCCTAGCAGTGGCTCTGGTCATAGTTAGTCTCAAAGAAACTTTCCGGTGGATTCTGAATCCAGGGAATTTTCAAGTATAGTCCCTATAATATAATGGTACTGTTCGCCCATAGACTAATGTAGTGTCCATAACTACCAGAGATCACTGTAGTCTGCTTATAATGCCATATTTTTTGTGAACGTATTCACCGTTTTCAGCAGTATAGCTAGGGCTCTATGCAACAGAAATTGAGGGTTTACTTGCATATCTTTGATTATAAGCACCACAAATAGTTCATGCAAATCCCTTCAGTACTAAGGATTATAAACACCACAATGTACTGTACGTACGATTAAAAACACCGAGTAGGAAAAATAAAATCTCTTAAATTTTCTTATTTTATTCAACATTAGGAAATAATCAAGACACAATCATCTCTTACTGCTAAGCGTATCTGAATTATATTTAGTTTCTCAGCAACATGGATGTAATATAAGCCGAGCCTACTGTACACTTCCTTCAAGCTAGAGGTGTAGGCCTACATGGAGGTACAGTTCTATTTATTAGTGTGTAAATTTATACTAGATTCTGTAATATCTAAGTCGTGCAAAAATAGGCTTTATCTCCTGCCTTTTGATTCTGCCCATCTGCATACACTTAATTGTAAGCTGTAAGCTCGTTTGCAAATACACTAGTTTGTTTGTGTGGGTGGTGGGTGGGTTTGTCAATCTGTTCATGTGAGTGTCTGAATGATGTATGGTCTATATAGGACGATATAGTATAGTCTCTGGTATGTGGCTCTAAAGTATGTGTGTGTACTTATCTAACAGTGTGTACAATTAGGTAAATACACAGAGTGAAGCCAAAGGTGAGAGATATAATTATGTAATCCAAGAACATACACCATATATACACAGGCATTCATAAACAGATTCATAGATGTGTGTGTGTGTACTTGCACCTAAATGCTATATAAAAGTAGTGGAGTGCAGTTGTGCTTCCCGTGACTTAAATGTGGATCTGCCACTTGCCGGTAGCCCCCCAGCCGGTGCAGTAGCCTACGTGTGTGATCTGTTGGGAAATAAAAACATTACCAGGTATAATCATATGCACCAGACAAGAGAAAAGACCTTACAGTAATTAGAAAAGTACACAACAATAAAATGAACAACACGAATTTCAAATCAATGGACACAAAGTTAATTAAGGGAAGTGTTAAAATTTAAGAATTATATATATATACACACACACACACTACGACTACGTTTACATGAATAAGGAAAGCATACAGCAACGAGAAAAAAAATTACACCTCTTAAGCAGGAAAATTTACTGCACTGTAAAAATCCTAAAGTAATATTACGTATCTTTAACGTGCAGAGTTAAAATGAAAAACTATTACACGAGTATAAAAGAATGGTTTCAATCTATGAGCTCCATCCTTTCTAGCATTGTGTCCAATGTATTGTACAATCGCTTACACAAGGTTTTTCTTTGCTTCATTTCAGTAACTCTTATCTTTAATGTTGGTGAATATTTGATGTGAAGAGTATTTTTCTGTTAACACGTCTTGTAAATATGAATATTGCCTTCTCTCAAACAGAACTGGTAACAGATTGTCCGTGTTTGTACTTCATACATACTGACTGATCATTGAATCCTGCTGAATTGTTCTTTAAGTTCCTCTAGACTACGTATATAAAATCAATAGACACTCAGTTGCCTCCACTAGTAACGACGAGGACAGTATGTTTACATAGCGTCCTTATGGTGGATACTTTAACAGGAATGAGTTTTATCCATTCATTTACCATTACAACGAGTAAACTTACATTGATACCACATTTCACCAAACCCACTGGTGCTGTGCTCGTTACCAGTGAAGGCAACTGACTATACACAATAGACACACAAACAATAGTCAATTAAACAAGACAAATAAAATAATGCAATAAGTGCCGTTGTGGACCTCTTACCTTCCAGGGCTCGGGGTCAGTCCACTCCATGAAGGGGGCTGTGTCCATGTAGCCCACCTTGATGCGTCCATCCTTGAATGACACGGAGAACTTACGCTCTTCATCGCTGCACACCGCGTCAGGAGTCTCAACCTTGATCATGTCGTCACCTGCCAATAACACAGTAACCATGACAACTTGTGGAGTAGGGGAATACAAGGAGTGTGAAGGAGTGAATAGAAGCATCATGATAAAATAGTATGTAAGACTGATGGAATGAAGGAGGATGAAGGAATGAACAGTATGCAAGACTGATGGAATGAAGGAGGATGATGGAATGAAGGAGGATGAAGGAATGAATAGTAGAATGATATTAAAAAAAGTATGGAAGACTAGTGGAATGAAGGGGCGAAGGAATGCATACAAGAGGATGATGTGTAGGAATGAATAAAAGGAGAGTGTAGGAATGAATAAAAGGAGAGTGTAGGAATGAATAAAAGGAGAGTGTAGGAATGAATAAAAGGAGAGTGTAGGAATGAATAAAAGGAGAGTGTAGGAATGAATAAAAGGAGAGTGTAGGAATGAATAAAAGGAGAGTGTAGGAATGAATAAAAGGAGTGTAGAAACGAATAAAAGGAGAGTGTAGGAATGAATAAAAGGAGAGTGTAGGAATGAATAAAAGGAGAGTGTAGGAATGAATAAAAGGAGAGTGTAGGAATGAATAAAAGGAGAGTGTAGGAATGAATAAAAGGAGAGTGTAGGAATGAATAAAAGGAGAGTGTAGGAATGAATAAAAGGAGAGTGTAGGAATGAATAAAAGGAGAGTGTAGGAATGAATAAAAGGAGAGTGTAGGAATGAATAAAAGGAGAGTGTAGGAATGAATAAAAGGAGAGTGTAGGAATGAATAAAAGGAGTGTAGAAACGAATAAAAGGAGAGTGTAGAAACGAATAAAAGGAGAGTGTAGAAACGAATAAAAGGAGAGTGTAGAAACGAATAAAAGGAGAGTGTAGAAACGAATAAAAGGAGAGTGTAGAAACGAATAAAAGGAGAGTGTAGGAATGAATAAAAGGAGGATAGTATGAGGAGTATGAAAGAATGAATATATACAGTAAAAGGATATAGGAATTTTAAGTACGGTATGTAAGACTAATGGAATGATAGGGATGAAGGAATAAAGGAATGAAAGTGGAGAAAGTGAAGGAACAAAGAAAAGGAATGAAATGGTGAAAAAAAAAAAAAAATAAAGGAACAGTGAAGAAATTAAGTATAAAAGGATGGATGTAATAAAATAATGGAATAAAGGAATAGAATACTGGAGTAAAGGAATAGAATACTGGAGTAAAGGAATAGAATACTGGAGTAAATGAATAAATAATGAACAATAAAAGTGGGAGGAATAAGCAAATGGATGGAAGGAAAAGAAAGGAAAAAGAAACACAAACGAACAATGAATTAATGAAGTGACTGAAGAAAAAAGAACGAACGAATAAGTGAATTACGGTACAGTACGAATAATAATAATAAAAAAACAACAATAACTGAAAGAATACGCAAATGGGTGAAACTGAATAAATAAAAATAAAAAAAAAATAAAAAAAACACACACACACACATGGAAAGAAATTAAATGAATAACAATAATTAAATGAAGGACAAAATCAATTAGGTCACATTATCAAAAAGATCGTAATCCCAAAACACAAAAACTAAAAGTAAAATATCGAATATAATTTAATGAAGCGAGTTTCATAGTTACCTGAACCTTTTCCCTCTGCAAAACAGACATGCAGCCGGGAGGGAAAAAATATTAGTTTTGTGGCATAAAAAAAAAAAAAAATAGTTTTGTGGCATAAAAAAAAAAAAAAATAGTTTTGTGGCATAAAAAAAAAAAAAAATAGTTTTGTGGCATAAAAAAAAAAATTAGTTCTGTGGCATAAAAAAAAATTATTATGTCACAAAATTGCTTATAGGGAAGGATAGTGTAGGTAATTCTGGAGCAACTAATTCCTCCAAGCTATTCCAAGCAACAGGCCAACTTTGTTATTTTGTGTACAGCCCATTCCACACGAGAGCCAAAAGACGGCGGGCAGACACTGTTACCAATTTTGTGGGTAGGTGTCGGGTACAAGCGGGGACTGTTTGATCTGGTAACACTGTTTACCTCTCGTGTGGAAGGGTCTGTAATCTGCTGGTCCTTATTTACGAGCATACATTGGAGGAATCTAGTAACTCTTATGTATCAGAAATATACCATTTCTTTAAATCGTAAGAGCATAACACGAGGGTAACGAGTCTGTATAACACTAAAATGGTCTAGTGAGGAAATTAATTATATTTACACCCTAATATTTACGCCTGAACGGAACCTCTGACTCAGAACAAGACCAATAGAATACTAGTCTATTGGTCTTGACTACTCAGAACACAGCTATATCAGGCTCGTCCCTCAGTGATCTTCATTGAGTGTGATGGAGCGTATTTAACTTTTAATAAGAAGCTCTAAGTTTAAGACATCATTACCCATATAGAGAAAATATAGACAGCAATTGTTTTAATCGCCAAGAACCCCCAGACTGAAATTACACTATCTTTGTGGTGGTGGAGGCAGCCTACTGTTACTGCTATAAACTTATCCGAAACACTTTAATTTTATCAAGCTTTTTATTAAGGGGAGATTCTCTGGTTGGAAATTTGGAAGACTTCTGATTCCACCTAACTATGCCAGAAAACAGACACCCTCAATGGTACTAATATGAGATCTGTTTGGTGGCATAGTTTGGAGGAATCAGACACCCTCAAATTCACCAACAAGAGAATCTCCCCACAAAGGAACCTCATATTGAAGCTACTGCATGTCGGGTCATTTTGCCTTCCTTCCTTCCTTCCTTACTCCAGCTTGTTGAATCTGAGCTACAAGTTTAGTAAAGATGCCAACACATGGAGCTCTTATACTCATACCAAAACTCGTAAGTAAGAAACAACAAATTGAAGCTACATGGATCTCAGCTTGTTAAATATGATGGCCGAGTGTAAGTAAATACCATATAACACCAAAGTAAACAACAACACCAAACCCTGTAAGGAACAACAGATTGAAACTACTGCACGTTTGATATTTGGTTGGTCTTTCTTTTCTCACCCTTGTTGAGTCTGATGGCCGAGTGTTGGTTCTCCCAGCCACCGATGAAGAGCTCGTACATGGGCGTGGTCTCTTCGGGGCCTGAGGCGAGGGCCACATGGGCGTCGTTATTGCAGGCCACACTGAAGCTGACCGAGTCTCCGTAGGCGGGCTCGAAGTTGTAGGTGAGACAGTCCTCGGTGGTCAGTTGTTTATCACCTGGTGGAGGCAAGAATACACATAAACCTCAGTCTAAGTGTATTAAAAAGTACACACACACACACACACACACACACACACACACACACACAGAACCAATGTTAAAACTATACTGTAGCTTTATATATAAAATGTATTAAAGTACACACAAACGCAAACACACGAATCCCACACGCACGAAAAAAAAAAAAAAAAATCTAGGATAACCTGATACAGTGGCATTATACACTTCAATAATTGCGCTCACCAAAAATATACACTTAATATAGCCTAGCCTAGCCTTGGCTCTATGATGCCAACGAAGAGAGCCATCAATCGTTGAAGAGTAGAGGGCTCATGATTCCCTCAAACAGTGCTACAAAACAGGGCCTTTACTCGTATGATTGATATAGGTTGTCCATTTCCTGGCATAGTTTACAGTACACGAAATCAGCAGTATTCCCCCCCCCCCCCACCCCCATGTATGCAGCTCGCCCCCATACGACCCCCTTTATAAGAGTAAACACACGTCCCCTACCTGTACTATAAACACTACCAAAGAATTACCACCATACCCAGTAGCTCCCCAGCCTGTAGTGACTCCTATACTATAAACACTTAAAGAACTGCCACCATACCCAGTAGCTCCCCAGCCTGTAGTGACTCCTATACTATAAACACTTAAAGAACTGCCACCATACCCAGTTGCTCCCCAGCCTGTAGAGTGTCCTATATATACTATACTATACTATAAACACTTACCATAGAACTGCCACCACCCAGTAGCTCCCCAGCCTGTGGAGTAGCCGTAGTGGGTGATCGTGAAGGGTTCTGGGATGGGGCACTGCATGAAGGGTTCGATGTCTCCTCCCTTGCCCACCTTGATCTCATCGTTGTCCAGGGCCACCCAGAACTCACGATACTCCTCCTCGTTCAGGACGTCAGGGGTGTCCACTTTGACTAGGTCGTCGGCTGAGGTGGAGACAAGAGATGGTGAAGTAGAAAGCGAGAGGGTGAAGTAGAAAGCGAGAGGGTGAAGTAGAAAGCGAGAGAGTGAAGGGAGGTAGGAAGAAAGGAGTGGGGAGGTAGGAAGAAAGGAGTGGGGAGGTAGGAAGAAAGGAGTGAGGAGGTAGGAAGAAAGGAGTGAGGAGGTAGGAAGAAAGGAGTGAGGAGGTAGGAAGAAAGGAATGGGGAGGTAGGAAGAAAGGAATGGGGAGGTAGGAAGAAAGGAATGGGGAGGTAGGAAGAGAGAGAGTGAAGGGAGTACGGAAGAAAGGAATTGTGCTGTGAGGGAAAAGGTGGTGGAAAGTTAGAGAGAGAGAAGGAAGGTCAGAGAAAAGGGGATTTGTGTAGTGAGGGAAGAGATGGTATTTTTTTTATAGTGGTAAGTTACAGAGAGAGAAGGGAGGTCAGAAAAGGGGGATTTGTGTAGTGAGGGAAAATTGTGGTGGTTGCGAGTTAGAGAAAGGAAGGAAGGTCAAATAAGGATTGTGTGATGAGGGAAGAAGTGGTGGTGGTGGTGGTGGTAAGGTAGAGAGAAGGGAGGTCGGTAAAAAGGGCTTTCTGTAGTGAAGGTTATCGTGAGGGGACGACAGACGGCGAGGGATGTTTTTGATGCAAGCATAAGTGAAAATATAAACAATTGTTGTCATTCCCTCAGAGGTCCATCTGTGTGACTGTACTCTTAGTTGAATTGTGACTGGGCTTGAATTTATATACCACGCTCAAGGAGAAATAAAACCCAAAATATAAGAACAACAACAATACATTATCCATATAAATAATACGCACAACGAAATAAAAAATAATAATATATATATATACACCAATACAAATATATACATTCTCCGTTTATTACTTCTTGCTTCACGTCCAACTTGCATTACTTCGGATGTGGTAAAGTTTTATCACTATTTTCTCGGTATTCAGTAAAGGTTATGAAAATTATTAATCATTCTGGGGTTGAGTGTCTGTGACGTGTGTGGTGGTGGTGGTGATGATGTAGAGTGAGTGGTGGTGATGATGTAGAGTGAGTGGTGGTGATGATGTAGAGTGAGTGGTGGTGATGATGTAGAGTGAGTGGTGGTGGTGGTGTAGAGTGAGTGGTGGTGGAGTAGAGTGAGTGGTGGTGGTGGTGTAGAGTGAGTGGTGGTGGTGGTGTAGAGTGAGTGGTGGTGGTGGTGTAGAGTGAGTGGTGGTGGTGGTGTAGAGTGAGTGGTGGTGGTGGTGTAGAGTGAGTGGTGGTGGTGGTGTAGAGTGAGTGGTGGTGGTGGTGTAGAGTGAGTGGTGGTGGTGGTGTAGAGTGAGTGGTGGTGGTGGTGTAGAGTGAGTGGTGGTGGTGTAGAGTGAGTGGTGGTGGTGTAGAGTGAGTGGTGGTGGTGTAGAGTGAGTGGTGGTGGTGTAGAGTGAGTGGTGGTGGTGTAGAGTGAGTGGTGGTGGTGTAGAGTGAGTGGTGGTGGTGTAGAGTGAGTGGTGGTGGTGTAGAGTGAGTGGTGGTGGTGTAGAGTGAGTGGTGGTGGTGTAGAGTGAGTGGTGGTGGTGTAGAGTGAGTGGTGGTGGTGTAGAGTGAGTGGTGGTGGTGTAGAGTGAGTGGTGGTGGTGTAGAGTGAGTGGTGGTGGTGTAGAGTGAGTGGTGGTGGTGTAGAGTGAGTGGTGGTGGTGTAGAGTGAGTGGTGGTGGTGTAGAGTGAGTGGTGGTGGTGTAGAGTGAGTGGTGGTGGTGTAGAGTGAGTGGTGGTGGTGTAGAGTGAGTGGTGGTGGTGTAGAGTGAGTGGTGGTGGTGTAGAGTGAGTGGTGGTGGTGTAGAGTGAGTGGTGGTGGTGTAGAGTGAGTGGTGGTGGTGTAGAGTGAGTGGTGGTGGTGTAGAGTGAGTGAGTGGGTGGTGTAGAGTGAGTGGTGGTGGTGGTGGTGGTAGAGGGAGCGGTGGTAATAGGGTAGGTATGTGTAATAGTGGTGGTGGCAGAGGTGACGTAACCATGCTATAGATAAAAGTGAAGACACGGTGGCATGGTTACGCAACTTATATTTCCATTGTAAAACTTGGAGTAAATGGGGGAAAGGACAGATTCGTGGAAAGGACAGACGAGGGGAAAGGACAGACGAGGGGAAAGGACAGACGAGGGGAAAGGACAGATTCGTGGAAAGGACAGACGAGGGGAAAGGACAGACGAGGGGAAAGGACAGGACGAGGGGAAAGGACAGGATTCGTGGAAAGGACAGACGAGGGGGAAAGGACAGACGAGGGGGAAAGGACAGACGAGGGGAAAGGAACTACAAGCATCTGTCTACGTGGCTGGGCAAGAGGTTACAAAAACACAAACATTACTCACATCTTTCAAAAGGGAGTTTGAGAAGTAGAATCCTTTCATATAACATGGTTTAAGACAGAAGAATTCCCACTTTTCAAACTCTCAATAAAGGCTCATCTCTATGTACTGCGAATTCTATACAAACTCTATGCATCCTGGTCTTAAACTCAAAATCCTTAAGGACCCTGTGATCGTGTGTGAGAATAATTGGAGTCTTCTGATTCCTCCTGACTATGCCACAAAACTATTAAGCTCCTTCCATAATTATACAGTAGGTGGAGTTTCGTAGCAATATTTAAAGGACTCGTTTACCTCCTAAATTCTTCTTACTACATCACAGGGTCCCTAAACAGAATCAATAGTGTATAATTATGCATCCTTAGGTCAGTACAAATGCATGATGTAATACATATTTTTTTACTTATTGTATATTTACTTTTTTTTACTTATTGTATATTTACTTTTTTTACTTATTGTACATTTACTTTTTTTACTTATTGTACATTTACTTTTTTTACTTATTGTACATTTACTTTTTTTACTTATTGTACATTTACTTTTTTTACTTATTGTATATTTACTTTTTTTACTTATTGTATATTTACTTTTTTTACCTATTACTGTATATTTACTTTTTTTACTTATTGTATATTTATGTTCACCACGTCACAACTCACACTTGTTGAACCTGACAGCAGACGCCGCGCCTTCCCACGCCCCAATGAACACCTCCAGCATGGGTTCAGTCTCCTCCCCCGATGAGGTGAAGGACACGTGGGCGTCATGGGCGGCCTTTACCTGGTGGAGAGGGGACAAGGAGAGAAGGGGTCAATTAATATTTTATGACAAATTAATGTCTTTTTAGTCCTGGTGGGGAGGGAGGGAAGAAGGGAGGGAGGGATTGGGGATTAATATATTATGATTTACAGTTTCTTTTTCCTGATGGAGTGGGAAGGTAGGGGAGGGAGAAGTGGGGAGGGAGGGAGGGAGGGAGGAGTGAGAAGGGAAGGGGAGGAGTGAGAAGGGAAGGGGAGGAGTGAGAAGGGGAGGAGTGAGAAGGGAAGGGGAGGAGTGGGAAGGAAAGGGAAGGGGAGGAGGGAAGGGAAGGGGAGGAGGGAAGGGAAGGGGAGGAGGGAAGGGAAGGGGAGGAGGGAAGGGAAGGGGAGGAGGGAAGGGAAGGGGAGGAGGGAAGGGAAGGGGAGGAGGGAAGGGAAGGGGAGAGGAGGGAAGGGAAGCAATTAATGTATCATGACTTACCGTTTTTACTTGAATAGAATTTCTGAAGATGACGTCAATTTGCTGTGCTCAGAGGTACATATTTATACACACACACACACACACACACACACACACACACACACACACACCATTATACACTTTTTTATACACACACACACACCATTATACACTCTTATTTATACACGCACACACCATTATACACTCTTATTTATACACACACACACCATTATACACTCATATTTATACACACACACACCATTATACACACACACAGCATTATACACTCTTATTTATACACACACACAGCATTATACACTTATTTATACACACACAGCATTATACACACACTCACCATTATACACTCTTATACACTTATTTATACACACACACACACCATTATACACTTATTTATACACACACACACCATTATACACTCTTATTTATACACCATCATAACCAGTCTTCATTAACTCCCTATGGACCTTATTAAAACTCGTGCTGGTATAAATAAATATCTTTTCTGGTAACAATGTATAGACAACCTGACGTGATGCAGGGATAATGGACAGGGATAGAATAGGGATGAAAGGATAGGGATGTGTGGATAAAACAAAGGTAGAGATAGGGTAGGGATGCAGGGAGAAAGAAGGGAAGGGTATAGGGTAGTGTAGGGATGCAGGGAGAAACAAAGATAGGGTAGGGATGCAGGGATAGGGTTGGGATGCAGGGAGAAACAAAGATAGGGTAGGGATGCAGGGATAGGGTTGGGATGCAGGGATAGGGTTGGGATGCAGGGATAGGGTTGGGATGCAGGGATAGGGTTGGGATGCAGGGATAGGGTAGGGATGCAGGGATAGGGCAGGGATGCAGGGATAGGGCAGGGATGCATGGGTAGGGTAGGGATGCATGGGTAGGGTAGGGATGCATGGATAGGGATAGAGATAAAAGGTGTACATGTGTTGAGGGGAGGGGATAAAGGAGTGTCTATAAATATTTCGTATAACTTCAACACGTTTTTATTTTTCGCTTCATCTCACGGTTACTTAATTAAGGGACCTTGTGATGTAGTCAGAAAATTGGAGTTAATGGAGTCCTTCGAATATTGCCACGAAACACCAACTATATGGAAGCAGCGTGTTTCGTGGCATATTCAGGAGGAATCAGAAGCCTCCAATTCCCATACACGATCACAGGGTCCTTAAACGACTTCTTACAACCCAAGACTTTATATTTATCAACTATTAATTAAGGACCCTGTGATCGTGTTTGAAAATTGGAGGCTTCTGATTCCACCTGACCATGCCACGAAACAAGCTCCTTCCATAAAGTTGGAGTTTCGTGGCAATATTTCAAGGACTCGTTTATCTCCAATTTTCTGACTACATGCAATGACACTATATGCAATGACACTATAACTAGTTTTTCAGCCAGTTTGGCTGCAAAAGAAATAAACCGTATATTATTATTATTATAACACACACACACTCTCTAGGAACACACACACACACACACACACACACACACACACACACACACACACACTCCCAAGGAATACACACACACACACACCCGAGGAATACACACACACACACACCCGAGGAATACACACACACTCGAGGAAAACACACACACACACCCGAAGAATACACACACACACTCGAGGAAAACACACACACACACACACACACACACACACACACACACACTCGAGAAAAAAAAAACACACGCACACATAACCTCGCGGGGAACGAATGATAATGTTAATGCCTGTATAAATTTGGGAACAATAATCTGTACTTAGTCATCATCTAACAAAAACTGGCTTAGACAAGGTTGAGGGGATAGTATAAATTTGGTACATTGGAACAGCACCTTGATTCCTCCAAGGTATGCCAGGGAACAGGACCATATTAACAAACATAATGGTGGACAATTGTTTTGAAGTAGTTTGTAAGAATGAGTTACTCCAGATTTACCAATACTGTACTACCCCCCTTAAATGGACCTTGTTATCGTGTATGAGACCTGATGGCTTCTGATTCCTCCTAACTGTGCCACGAAATGAGCTCCTTCACGGTAGGTGGTGTTTCGTGGAAAAGTTTGAAGGACACTCTCTAACCTTTAAATTTCTTAGTACATCACGGGGGCCTTGAACTTTGAGTGAGTGGGAGGACAGGTGAAGGCGAGACAGTCAGTGGGTAGATTGGTTACATCCATGGGTATATTCTTTTTGGGTGTTTATCACTACACCACTCCTAAAACGGTTTTCAACTGTCACTCCTTTCCTTCTTATTTCTTTGTGGTTGTTGTCCCACCTCTTTATCACCACCACCTCCGTCCTACAATGTCTTCCAGGTCTAGGGCTGTCTTTTATCCACAAACTAAATTAAATCCGATCAACTATTCAATGACGTTGGTACTAGTATACGCTATATACCTAAACCTTGATCTTCCAATATCTATTTCCTCTCACTATCTCCATTCATTCAATGCGGCCAAACCAGCACAGTGTTTCTCCAGAAAATTCTCTATCACGTACTGTACAGACCATCAAAACACGTCTATACTCCTTGCTTTGATATCCTCCGGAAAGATCACTGGTACAGTAGGATCTCGATAAAATATGATTAGGTTTAGCAATGTCCTTTTAAAACAGGCTCAACTTTGTATGGTAATGAATAACAGAAGCCTGGGAAAATATTTACTGTATTTGGTGATCTTCAAAGAGGGACTGCAAGTGTAAAATGAAGTGCCACGTGGATACATTGGATATCAAGTGTCTACAAAGATATATAATCAGAACAAACACATGTAAGATTAAATAATAACTAACAAATACCTCAGAGTATAATAATAATAACTAACCTGGAAGCGTAGTGTCTTGCCAAACAGTTGTCTAAAACGGTACTGTTTATCCTCGTCCGTACCGTAGGAAGGCCAGGAGTCGTCACCTGCAGGAGGGAAAGAGCACGTTTTTCAGATATACATTGGCTGGGGTGGGTTATCATTATCCTCACGACAATTATTATCATTATTATTATTATTCGTGGACCATAATATATTTTGTTAATGTGGGTTTATGGAAGCTACAATGGACACACTTTAATGGATCTTATTATAATTTCATCGAGTTTAGTTAGTATGGCTTTACATCAGGCCACAGGAGAGACATTCCGGCTGACAGTGTGGGTTTTATTTCGCGTCATTGAGTTTTGTTATGATGGGTTTGCTCTCACGCCAAAGACCACTCATATTAGGTATAAAGTTCTGCATGTAAGCCACTATATAGGACTGAATTCTCCGGTACGAAACAATACAACACAGCTCACCATAAATTAATCCTCTTGTTTAGTTGTTCGAACCACAGATGATTCAGTGTTACATTGTGGCTGACTAAGGGATCGAATTTTTGTACACCATAGTACAGTCGACCTCAGGAATTCGTACACAGCATTGATTAAAAGGTCTATATTCTGTACATACCGTTTATAACCATATCACGGGGTCCCTTAAGGAGGAGATTCGGTGTTGGTAAATTTGGAGCAACTGAATCCTCCAAACTATTCCAAGCAACAGGACACCATTATTTTCGCTCTCCTGGTCCTGTTTCCTGGCATACTTTGGAGGAATCAAGGCACTCCAATGTAACAAAAGCGAATTACCACCTTAAGCTATATATAGGTCTTGTCTAGTGGCACAGGAAATTTGAGGAATCGATAACCTACATCTGGCTGACGTTACCACAAAACTCCTCAAAAATATCGCCAATATATCATTAAATATATTAGTATTGTCAGTCATATTTTTAAAACTACAATGTGCAATAAAGATATACAATAGATAACATCCCATCAAATAAATAAATATTTAGAAATACTGGAAATGGTGCTCGGAAATGACCAATGACTTAGAGCCCTTAAAAAAAAAAAAAAAAAAAAAAAAAAAAAAAAAAAAAAAAAAAAAAAAAAAAAAAAAAAAAAAGAGAGGTTGAGAAAGGAAAAGGATGGAAGAAGGAAAAGGATGGGAAGGTGGAAAAGGATGGAAGAAGGAAAAGGATGGGAGGATGGAAGAAGGAAAAGGATGGGAGGATGGAAGAAGGGAAAGGATGGGAAGGCGGAAGAAATAAAAGGATGGGAAGGTGGAAGAAATAAAAGGATGGGAAGATGGAAGAAATAAAAGGATGGGAAGATGGAAGAAATAAAAGGATGGGAAGGTGGAAGAAATAAAAGGATGGGAAGGTGGAAGAAATAAAAGGATGGGAAGGTGGAAGAAATAAAAGGATGGGAAGGTGGAAGAAATAAAAGGATGGGAAGGTGGAAGAAATAAAAGGATGGGAAGGTGGAAGAAATAAAAGGATGGGAAGGTGGAAGAAATAAAAGGATGGGAAGGTGGTGGAAGGAAAAGGATGGGAAGGTGGAAGAAAGAAGAGGATGGGAAGGTAGTTAGGGTACATAGGTAAGTTGGGGGGGGATAGGGGGGGGGTCAGAGGAAGACACGGACTGGACGAGGAGTGGGGGGCGGAGGGAGGTAAGTAGGGAGGGAAGGCAGGTAAGTTGGGGAGGTATATAGGAGGTTATAGCGAGGTCAGGTGTGGGGGGAGGGGGGAGGGGGGAGAGAGGAGAGTTAGCAAAGGTTTAAGGTTAAGGCCTAAACAAAATATCCAGGGAGGGGAGAGGGGGGGGGGAGAGGGAAGGGAGAGGGGGGAGAGGGAATAGGGAAGGGAGTGGGAAGAGGGAGAGAGGGAGACGGGAGAGGGAAGAGGGAAGGGAGTGGGAAGAGGGAGAGAGGGAGACGGGAGAGGGAAGAGGGAAGGGAGGGAGAGAGGGAAGGGAGAGAGGGGAGAGGGAGAGAGGGAAGGGAGAGGGAAGGGAGAGAGAGAGAGTAAAGGAAGGGATAGTGGGCCTGAAGAAGGGAAGATGTGGAAGGAGAGATAAGGAAGTAAGCATGAGAGAGTCTTATTATATGCTTGCCTGCCTATGCTCACTTTCCCTTCCTTTACTCTCCCTCTACCTGGATAAGGAGGAGAGGGTCAGTGGCAGTAAAGAACGAGAAAAGGAAGGAGGGTTTGATTGGGCGTAGGTGAAGAAGAACAACGCGACCGGAGGGAATATATTGACAGAAGAATGGGGAGGGAGGGAAAATGTTTGAGAGAAAAATGGAAAGGAGGGAGGGAAAATGTTGACAGAAAAATGGAAAGGAGGGAGGGAAAATATTAATGGAAGGAAGGGAAAGAGGGAGGGAAAATGTTGATAGACGAATGAGAGGGGAGGGGAGGGAGGGAGGGAAAATGTTGACAGAAGAATGGAGAGATGGAGGGGAGGAGGGAGTGAGTGAGTGAGAGGAGAGAGTGAGAGGGAGGAGGGAGGGAGGGAGTGAGAGAGAGAGAGAGGGAGAAGGGAGTGAGTGAGAGGAGAGAGAGAGGAGAGAGAGAGAGGGAGAAGGGAGTGAGGGGGTAATGAACTTTCAACACATATCTATATACTATAATATATTGTTACTCTCACTATAAAATCAGAATTAGTCACTCGCTCAACTTTCAGGAGACAAGAATCTGAGGAAGGAAGGGAGGGAGATAGAGAGGAATGAGAGGGGACAAACAGAAGAAAGGGAGAGGGGAAACAGACAGAGGGAAGGAAGGAAGGAAGGAGAGAGGGAGGGGAGGAAGGAAGAAAAGATAGAGGGAGGGGAGGAAGGAAGAAAAGATAGAGGGAGGGGAGGAAGGAAGGAAGGAGGAGAGAGGGAGGGAGGGAAGGAAGAAAGAGACAGAGGGAGTGGAGACGGACCATTAAATTCTGACCTTGAGGAAAGTCGTGTCTGGAGGACGGGAGGACACCTGGAGGGAGGGAGGAACGAGGGAGGGGAGAAGGAGGGAGGAACGAGGGAGGGAGGGGAGGAGGAACGAGGGAGGGAGGGGAGGAGGAACGAGGGAGGGAGGGGAGGAGGAACGAGGGAGGGAGGGGAGGAGGGAAGAGGGAGGGAGGACACCTGGAGGGAGGGAGGAACGAGGGAGGGGAGAAGGAGGGAAGAGGGAGGGAGGACACCTGGAGGGAGGGAGGACACCTGGAGGGAGGGAGGAACGAGGGAGGGGAGAAGGAGGGAAGAGGGAGGGAGGAACGAGGGAGGGGAGAAGGAGGGAAGAGGGAGGGAGGACACCTGGAGGGAGGGAGGGAGGACACCTGGAGGGAGGGAGGGAGGACACCTGGAGGGAGGGAGGGAGGACACCTGGAGGGAGGGAGGACACCTGGAGGGAGGGGAGAAGGAGGGGGGGGGGAGGGGAGAAGGAGGGGGGGGGAGGGTAGAAGGAGGGGGGGGGGGAGGGGAGAAGGAGGGGGGGGGAGGGGAGAAGGGAGGGAGGAGGGTGAGAGGGTAGGAGGGAGGATAGAAGAAAGAGGGAGGGAGAAACGAGGGAGAAAAAGGGAGAAAGAAACGAGGGGAGAAGGATGTAGGGAGGGAGAAACGAGGGAGAAAAAGGAGAAAGAAACGAGGGGAGAAGGATGTAGGGAGGGATGAAAAAGGGAGAAGGAAACGAGGGAGGAAAGAGAGTGTGAGGAAAGAGAGTGTGAGGAAAGAGGGAGGGAAGAGAGGGAGGAAAGGAAGAGGAGAGGTATAAAAGAAGCCACAGAAACTTAAGTCTATTTAAAGGACAAGACGGGAAGCACAGAACGATTTTGACCATTGATTGATATTAGGCACCGCAACAGCGAGGTCATACAGCGCCAGGAGAAGGTGATAGAGAGGGGAGACAGCAAGAAAAGAAGGACAGTTGAAGCATAGGACGAAGTAAATCATGAGAGACAAGACAAAGAGAAATAACGAGACAAGAAGAATGACAGGAGGAAAAGAATGGTAATAGAAAGAAAGAGGTAAGAAAATGAAAAGAAGAGAAAGGAGGAAGGAAGAGGAAGGAGAGTGAAAGGAAGGAAGAGGAAGGAGAGTGAGAAAGGAAGGAAGAGGAAGGAGAGTGAAAGGAAGGAAGAGGAAGGAGAGTGAAAGGAAGGAAGAGGAAGGAGAGTGAAAGGAAGGAAGAGGAAGGAGAGTGAAAGGAAGGAAGAGGAAGGAGAGTGAAAGGAAGGAAGAGGAAGGAGAGTGAAAGGAAGGAAGAGGAAGGAGAGTGAAAGGAAGGAAGAGGAAGGAGAGTGAAAGGAAGGAAGAGGAAGGAGAGTGAAAGGAAGGAAGAGGAAGGAGAGTGAAAGGAAGGAAGAGGAAGGAGAGTGAAAGGAAGGAAGAGGAAGGAGAGTGAAAGGAAGGAAGAGGAAGGAGAGTGAAAGGAAGGAAGAGGAAGGAGAGTGAAAGGAAGGAAGAGGAAGGAGAGTGAAAGGAAGGAAGAGGAAGGAGAGTGAAAGGAAGGAAGAGGAAGGAGATGAAAGGAAGAGGAAAGGGAGGAGAATGAAAGGAAGAGGAAAGGGAGGAGAATGAAAGGAAGAGGAAACAGGAAAAGGACATTAAGAAAAAGGGACATTAAGAGGAAAGTGAGTTTGGTAGGACAATGAACGAAGAAGAAGCAAGAAGATATGAAAGAAAGATGAGGAAGAGGAAAGAAAGATGAGGAAGAGGAAAGAAGGAAGGAAGAGGAAAGAAGGAAGGAAGAGGTGAAAGGAAGAGTAAGGATGGATGAATGACCGGAATAAACACACACAGAAGAACAGGGATAAACAGAGACAGAAGAACAGATATAAACAGACAGAAGAACAGATATAAACAGACAAAAGAACAGATATAAACAGACAAAAGAACAGATATAAACAGACAGAAGAACAGATAAACAGACAGAAGAACAGATATAAACAGACAGAAGAACAGATATAAACAGAGACAGAAGAACAGAGATAAACAGACAGAAGAACAGATATAAACAGACAGAAGAACAGATAAACAGAGACAGAAGAACAGAGATAAACTGAGACAGAAGAACAGAGATAAACAGACAGGAAGACAAAAAGTATAGGGCAGGGAGAAAGAAAGAGGAAAAACACAAAAAAGGACAGGGAGAAACAGAAAAAAGACAGAAGAAGCATATAAACAGGAACCCATACAACAAGACGGGATAAATAAAGTGAGAGACTGAAAAGGGACGGGGAAGGGGAAGGAGAGACAGAACGACGCGACGGAGAGAAGGATAACCAACCAAAGAGACCGATATAAACAAGATAAAGAGCCGTATACAGAGAGGATACAAAAACAGGGATAGTTAGACGGGATAAATCATTAAAACTGACAGAGGGAAGGAAGGATGGATGGAAGGATGAGGCATATTCCCTTCTACATTCGCGTTCCTTTCAATACCACTGCCGGCCAACCCCTTTCAGCTCGGTTAGGTTGGTTAGGGTTCCTTTACAGACAGATTCTTTTGTAGTAAATTGGAAGGTCTCTGATTCCGCCAATTAAGGTTAGGGTAGGCCTATAGTTCTGACATTTTTGGAGATAATGATTCCTCCAAACTATTCCAGGCAACATACCACCATTAGTTTTGTTAATCTGGTCCTGTTTTCTGGCATACTTTGGAGGAATCAAGGCGCTGTAATGTACAGCCATGGCTGATAGTGCTGGACCAGGGTCTAAGGAGTGTTGGAGAGCAATTGAACAGATTTCGAACAAGTGAATTTTCCAAACCATTCTCAACGTTGAGAGAGGTTTAGAAGACTCACTATGTCGAACTCTGTTCAGTTGCTCTCCATCACTTCTTAGACCCTGGTCCAGCACTATCAGCCATGGCTGTACCAATAGTATACCCTCCCCTTAAACTTTACAAAAAAAACTATTCCCTATTAAGGACCCTGTGCTCGTGTTTGATAATTGGAGGCTTCCAATTCCTCCTGACCATGCCACGAAACAAGCTCCTTCCATATAGGCGGTGTTTCGAGGGATTATTTGAAGGACTCATTAACATCCAATTTTCTGACTACATCACAGAGTCCTTAATACCACTGAGGGAGTCTTTTATTTCCTGGCATAGTAAGTAAGGAGGAATCAGTATATAGTCTTTCAATTTACCAACAAGAGAATCTCCCCTCATTTCCTTTACTAGAAGTAGAATAAGATGGGAAGGTCAACGAGACTATTTTTAAGAATATCCTATGGTTAGTTTTATCGCTACAGCCTAAGTGTCATTTAAATCTATTTATTTATCCATTTATTTATCTATCTATCTATCTAACTATTTATTTACTTATCTATCTATCTATCTATCTATCTATTTACTTATCTATCTATCTATTTATTTACTTATCTATCTATCTATTTATTTACTTATCTATTTATCTATCTATTTATCTATCTATTTATCTATCTATCTATCTATATATCTTTATATCTATCTATCTATCTATCTATCTATCTATCTATCTATCTATTTATTTACTTATCTATTTATCTAACAATTCATTTACTTATCTATTTAACTATCTAACATTTATTTATTCATTTATCGTTGTGGGCCAGGGTGAGACAAGCTCTTATATAGAATGGAACTACTGTACTGTATGTGGGCGGGTAGTTGCTGATGTGTGTCTGTAGATGTGAATATTAACCACCAGGATTCAAGGGCACTGAAGGCCCAGTGTACAAGGTGGAGGTGGAGGGGTATGTTGGGCTGAGGAGATGGGGGGAGGGGATAGAAGTGAGGAGAAGGGGGGGGGAGAAAAGGGGGGAGGAGAAGGGGGGGAGAAAAGGGGGGAGGGGAGGGCAGGAGTGGGTGATGGGGGACTAAGGGTTAAAGAGGAGGAAAGGATGAGAAGGGGATACCAAGGACGAAGTGAAGGGAGAGGGGTTGGGAGAGGAGGGGAGAGGGGGCGAAGAGGGGTAACAACAAGAATGGAAGAGGGAGGGAGAGGACTAAACAGGTTAGGAGACAAGGCGAGAGAGGACATGGAGATTGTTAAAAAAAAAATGAAAGGAAAGAGGGCCTGAGACAAGAGGAGAAAGGGGGGGCAGAGAAAGGGAGAAAGGGGGGGCAGAGAAAGGGAGAAAGGGGGGGCAGAGAAAGGGAGAAAGGGGGGGCAGAGAAAGGGAGAAAGGGGGGGCAGAGAAAGGGAGAAAGGGGGGGCAGAGAAAGGGAGAAAGGGGGGGCAGAGAAAGGGAGAAAGGGGGGGGCAGAGAAAGGGAGAAAGGGGGGGGCAGAGAAAGGGAGAAAGGGGGGGGGCAGAGAAAGGGAGAAAGGGAGGAGGGGCAGAGAAAGGGAGAAAGGGAGGAGGGGCAGAGAAAAGGAAAAAGGGAGGAGGGGCAGAGAAAAGGAAAAAGGGGAGAGGGGCAGAGAAAAGGAAAAAGGGGGGCAGGGAAAGGGGAGAGAGCAGAGAAAAGGGGGGCAGAGAAAAGGGGGGCAGAGAAAAGGGGGGGGCAGAGAAAAGGGTTAGGGGGCTGAGAAAAAGGGAAGGGGGCTGAGACAAGGGGAGTGGGAAGGGAAGACGAGTACAAAGAAGGAAGAGGGAGTGAACAGACTGAACAAAAAGAATATGAATACTAATCTCATCCTTCCTTTGACATCCCTCCCCACCCCTGCCACTCATTCCTCTATAACCTTGTGACCTGACCTTCTACCCCTAGCCCCATCCCCTGTACCATGCCCAAGCCCCTATCCCTAGTCCCTGTCCCCAATCCTCTCCCTCTCCCTCCATCATGAAACGTCTTTAAAAAATTCTTGCTTCATTTTCACACCTAGTAGGAAACAGCTGTGTAAGAACTGGAGGCTACAAGTTCCTTCATACCGAGCCAAAAAAACAGATCAAATACACCAAGCGAGTTGTTGTTGTTGTTCTGCTGTATCATGGTAAGTTTGGAGGAATCTGTAGCCTACTATTTGCCACCCCTCTCCCGTCACAAGCTCTTCTTCCTCTCCACTACTACTTCATTCTCAGATTATGGGTTTTTCTCAAGACTAATTTTCTCTCCTTCCTTACTTCCTGTCATTTCTTAACCCTCCCTCCTTGCCTGTCATCTTTTAACCCTCTTCCCTCCCTCCCTCCCTCCCACTGCCGTCAACCCTTGTCCCTCCGTGCCAACCCTCACTTCTTTCTCTCTTTCCCTGTCAGCCCTCCTAGGCCTATCCTTTGCCAGTCTCTCCTTCCCTTCCCCTCCGTTTATCTTTTTATTCCTCTAACTAGTCAACTCAACTAACTAGCCAATCCATAACAGTTCGCAAATCGTGATGGGTTTGTGTGTGTTGACCTGAGCCTCGGTAACGGGCTTCATAAAGTCTATGTCCAGAGTCGGAACATAAAAAAAAAAAAAAACTAATACACACACAACAACTAACCACACCACACAACAACTAACCACACCACACGACAACTAACCACACCACACAACAACTAACCACTCCACAACAACAACTAACCACACCACAACAACAACTAACCACACCATCCATTCCCTTCCTGATAACTGCTCCTCTTACTACCCACTCTCCTTCACTTCCACCTGACACCTGGTAATCATCATCATCTTCCTACCCTCTATACCCACCCTTCCTTCTCCTTTTCTCTCTACCCACCCTTCCTTCCTTCCTTCCTCCCTCCTCTCTCTAACCACCCTTCCTTCTTCCCCTCCTTCCCTCTCAACCCACCCTTTCTTCCTACACTCCCTCTCCCTCCCTCCCTCCCATCCTTCTTACCCTCACTCCCTCCTTCCATTTCCCTTCATCATCATAAACAGATTCCTAGAGAGTGACGTCACCTGACCATTTAAACTCTCCTCTTTTCTTCCCTCTTCTCTCCATTTAAACCCTCGATCCCCTCCTTCCTTCTCTCCCTATCCTTTCTTTTCCTTTCCTCATCCCTCCCTTCTCTAATCCTTCATCTTCGCGCCTTTCCTCTTCTCTCCTCCCTTTCTTTCCATTCCCTCTTCTCACCTCTCCCTCATCATCCCTCTCCTCTCCTCCCTTGCCTTCCCTCCCACCTTCTCTCTCCCCTATCATCCCTCTTCTTACTTCACCCCAAACATCCATCTCCTCTCTTTCCTTCCATCTCTTCTCTTCCCTTCCCTTTCCTGCCCTCCCACATTCTCTCTCCCCTATCATCCCTCTCCCCTCCTTCCTTTCCTCTCTTTCCTTCCCTCTTCTCCCACCTTTCCTTCCCTCCAACCTTCTCTCTCCTCTATCGTCCCTCTTCTCTCCTCTCCCCCATCATCCCTCCCTCTTCTCTAGCCTAACCCTTCATTATTCGTGTCTTTCCCTCTTAAGTACAGTACATAACCATTCCTTACCCCATCCTTCATACCTCTAAAAAGACAGACTACAGCAACGCCCTCCTCTGACATCCAGTATTTTCTATTCTCCTTTTGACCGAAGTCTGTGTCCATTACCTGTCCTAAATATACAAGAAAATGAAAAACTAGTACCCAGGTTGTCTGATGAACTGTTGTGTAATTAATGCAAAAAGTAAAGAGAGGATAAAAAGTGTCTGGAAGCTACACCCAATATTTCTGTGTGTGTGTGTGTCCATTATGCCGTGAACCTACTATATATATGCACAGTACATCTGAACACTAATTTTGTACTACATTAACCGTGTGAGAAGAGAGATGGTGTTTCTAAAATGTAATCATCTAGTTCTAATGGGTAGCAACAGTAGTAGTAGTAGTAGTAGTAGTAGTAGTAGTAGTAGTAGTAGTAGTAGTAGTAGTACCCTTTGCGTCACATTGGCTGGCCTCTTGTTAGATTCCCTGGTGGGGTAACATATTCACTTACCTACAGATACACAATGTTAAGCCTAAGGTAGCTTGCCAGAACACACCCACTCTCTTGGCACTGATAAGTCATCTTACCATAACGACCCACCTTCCTACTCTCCCACCCTCCCTCTCTCCTTCCTTCCATCCCTCCCTTCTCTCTTTCACTCCCTCCTCATCTCCCATCCTTATCTCCCATCCTTCTCTCCCTCCCTCACTCGCTCGTTATCCTTTCCTCCTCTTTTCCCTTTCTTCCCTCCCTCTAATACTATAGAGACGAGATAGAGTAAACTGATATGAGTAACGACACAGAGCGTCAGATTAAGTTGTGGAGGTACAGTACAATGTTGGTAAATCTGGAGCAACGAATTTCCTATACAACTAATCCGAGCAACAAGACGCCATTATTTTTTGCTAAACCAGTAATTTTTCCTGTCATATTTTGGAGGATTCAAGACACTCTAATGTACCAAAAGTATACAACCCCCTCAGAAGGATAATATAACAAAACAGTCAGGTTAAAGGAAAAGAGTAAAGAAATGACTACTGTTGACGATAAAGAAAACTAGATAAAAAATTATTGTTGATAAAGATGGATAAAAAAAGATTGCCACTATACGAAGGACAAGAGAAACATCCCTGAATCCGACTAACAACTAAATCCCCAGCAGCTGTCTAAGGTGGTTGGTTGGTTGGCGCTGGGCTCTAGTAGGTCCCCCTTCCCTTCCCCCTCTCTCCTTCCTTTCCCCACCCTCCCCATTCCTTTTAGTCTTTCACCTCTCTCCCATCCCCCTTTCCCTTCCACCTCCCGACTTGTAACCCTTCCCCCTCCAGCCCTTCCCTTCCCCCAGACCCTCACCCTCCAGCCCTTCCCTTCCCCCAGACCCTCACCCTCCAGCCCTTCCCTTCCTCCTCCAACCCTACCCTTCCCCCAGCCCTTCCCTCCCCTTGCCAAGACCTGAGTTATGTCCGACACAAACACCTTCCTATATTTACTGTTCGTTCACTCCTGTCAGGTTTCATTTCCTTCCTTCCTCACAATTTTGACCATGACTGTACAGCATGTGACAAAAAGGTGAGTGTGCATGATAAAAACTGTCCGTGAAATCAGCAGTGTAATATACAGAAAAACTGGTGTTTGAAACAATAATACTGTCAGTGTGATTTTCAGTGATGTAGTCGGTGTCTGGTGATTCATGTAGACAAACTAAAATGCAAACTGTTCGGTTGTCTCAGTGGCAGTGGTAAATTTTCCCTTTGATCTTAATGATGTACAGTCGGCGGCAAAAGTCCTGTCGCCCCACTGGTTTCACCAAGACTCGTGATGTTCATAGACTCGAGATTATTAGGTGTATAAAACGGGCGTATATCTCGAGTCCATGAACACTGCGTGTCTCGGTGAAGTAGGTGAGGCGACAGGACTTCTGCCTCCGACTGTACGTACGAGTGATGAACCCGAAAGTGGAACACGCCTTAAGGTAAATCTGAAGCAACTGATTCCTCCAAACTATTCCTAGCAACAGACCATCATGCTCGTTAACCTGCAGGGTCCTGTTTCCTGGCACACTTTGGAGGAATAAAGTCGCTTTTATTAATCCCAAAGTGTATTATTCCCTGAACACAAAACTTTAATTCTATACATCGTTTGCACACCAGTCATCTTTGCTTTCGATAATAATAATAGGATCTTGATCATTGCTTTCGATAATAATAATAGGATTAGTTATCTTTGCTTTCACGAGTTATTAGGATAGTTATCTTTGCTTTCGAGAGGTACAATTTGATAGTTAAGAGATTTCCTCATCCCTGATCTAACTCAAGGACGAAAATTGTCCCCCCCCCCCCCCATCCCGTGGTCTGCCTCAACACCGGTGTGAGGTTGTAGGAGGAGAAGGCGGGGCTGGGGTGAATAGAGTCTCATAAGGCCTTTCTGACCCCCTTGAGTCACCCTTTACTGCAGTCCCTCACCTCTTCCCCCCTCCCCTCCTCCCCTCACCTCCATCCACACGACTTGGCGCAGCTGCCTCTCCCTTCCCTCCCTCTCCTCTCCCCCTTCCTTGCCTCCCTCTCCTCTCCTCTCCCACACTAGGCTACACCACACCACCTCTCCCTTCCCTCTCCTACACAACACCAAAGCTCTTCCCATCCCTACCTCTCTTCTCCCTGCCCCCCCCCCCTTCCTTCTATCCCCTCATGCCTCGGCTCCTCCTCCCTGTCCCTTCATTATATTCCCTCCCACACCGCAATACCCCAACCCGGCCTCACTCCCAGTCTCTTCCACCACCGCAGTCCCTCTGACTCACCCTGTCGTCTTTCCTTCTCGTTTTCTCTCCTACACTACATCTCTTCGCTTTTTCACTCCCTTTTCATTCTCACAACAACTCATCCCTCTCCCTTGATTTGCTTTCCCTTTCCTTTTTATTCTTTACACACGATACTTCCCTCTATCCCCAACTCACTTCATCCCTCCCGGCCCCCTTACCTACATCTGTCTCACACCTACTCCCACACGCCCCACCCCAGTCTTACCTCTACACCATCATGCAGCGCCAATCCCACACTTCCCACCATCCTTCCTAAAACCACCATTTCCCCAACTACCCATTCTCAACCCTCCCACATCAACATCCACCTCACACTCTTCCCAAACTTCACATTCACGACCATCGTTATTGTTACGTATTTTCCACACCCAAACCAAACCACCAACTCCATCTTTCTCCCATGCACACTATAAATCCTCACGCAAAGCTAACCCAAACTTACACTCTTCCCGGTTTCGATTCCAGTCATCAAATCCCAAATCTGCTCCAACTGTATATTTCTCGCAGCCACCCCATCATCTGACCCCCATGCTCACTAACCAACATCCATCATCATCCAAACCCACTCCTCCCACCGTTTATTCCCGACATCAACCCAGCTCCCCCTACCACTATCTGACTAGCCCCCATTTTAATCCAAAGTCCATTCATCCTAACATCAACCCCAACTCAGGTACCCCCACTAGGTTTATCTCTCCACTATCTATCCATCCCCACTTCTCAGACATCCTTCAGGCCCTCTACGTGTGTTCCATGGTCAATCAATGTCTGTCCTCGCTTCTCCCGCCTCATAAGTCATGTGTGTTGTGAGGTAAACCAAAGACACAGGCATGATACCGGCGATATATCTCGACAAATTCATTTTAAATAGTAATTCATAAGAGGGTCAACTGTTTGTGAGTAAATTGCCAAGCTATTAATTCGTCCCAACTATGCAGAGCACCTCAGTTTTAGAGTTGGTCCGTTTTGATACATAATAATTTAAAGAAATCTTTACGGTAACCCTCCATTTCGGTCACAAGAGACTGTCCCCTTTGCCGTGAAGCAACGCCTGGCAACTTTCACATTTTCATCTGGTTAAAATCAATAAGACTTTCGAGGCAAACACTCATGTCCAAGGAATACCATAGCATATCAATGAACTCTAATCCCGTATGCCTTGGGTAGAGGCTATATAAGATTTACAGTATAAGAAACGAATGCTACTGTTAATCCGTACTATATTACATGACAGTCACAGTATAACTGAAAACAGCATTGTGACTCAGAACTTTACCTACTACTGTATATACACCTCACAAACCGGTGTGTATAGGATACCTCACTCTTACAATATATTAAAAATGCAACGAGCTTGTTTAGTCCTGTGTGTGTGTGTGTGTGTGTATATTATATGAGTGTTTTCTATTTACGTCCCATGATGCGCTTTATGTTTCTCGTGCATGCTTAGTCTTGTCAGTGTGTTTCGTCCTCTTGTGTGTATGTGTGTTTTCTATTTTCGGTCCATGATGCGCTTTGTGTTGTGTCGTGCATGCTTAGTCTTGTTGGTGTGTTCAGTCTTGCTTGTACCTGTGTGGGTGTGGGCGTGGCTAGCCTTGAAGACCTTTGAGTATGGGCGGAGACGAGGGTCAACACGAAGGCCATGTGTGTGTGTGTGTGTATATACCATTATGAAGGTACAGAGAAGGCACGTGTGTGTTCAAGTGTTAACTACTATGAGTTTCAGGGCCCGTGAATCATTATTTTTTTTGCAATTATCTTCCAAAGTAATTGATGTATCGGATTGATGTACAATACGTCAGCACAAATGCGTAGCCTACATGTGAGAGCACGCGTGGGTTGGTAAAGAAATGTCAGAGCCAGTGTGGGGGTATACAACGAGGGATGTGGGTACTGACTGATATTACTGTAGGGACTTTATTTAATACGACAGGTGTGTGTGTGTTCTAACTATGTATCTCAGAGTGTGACAAGGAGACCGGGTAGGCTATATGTTGGTGGTGGGTGAGAGATATAGCTGGAAGGGACATCACAGCCAGAATAACAATTAATTAAATAACTAAACCGGACATTCAAATGTATTCTACACCGAGATTGCCAAGTGTACTTACTAATATGTACAAGTCTGTGTGTGTGGAGAGTGGCGTAGCATACGTAAGGCAGGGTAAGGTACGTAAGTTTGGACCGGGTACGTATGTTTGGATAGGGTACGTAAGGTAGGACAAGGCCACATTTGTCAAGACGGGGGGAATGGCTGAACAGGGTATGTAGAGGCAAGGAAGGGTCAGGGTAAGCCAAGGCAAGGAAGGACGCTGTACGATATATTAACCATTCACTCTCTCTCTCTCTCTCTGTGTGGTGGAGGAGTTGAGTAAAAAAAAAAGATACCGACTACAATCGTTCAATGAATGAATTTAAAATAAGCTAAACAATAGGAATCCCTCTCCATATTATCACACCAATGTTAGACAGATTCATTTATCGGAACTACGAGAGAATTACTATTGTGTTCCCTGCAACCTACTCTGCCTATGACCTTGGTATAAGCAGCACCACTTAACCTCTTGTCGGTAAATTGTTCCAAACTATGACAGGAAAAAATTCTAACTAATGAACTCTCATGTTTATAGATAATATATGAGCTGGCAGTTTCGTTCTATATTTGGTAGGGTAGGATTCTGTACAGCTCTGCAATTTACCATCAAGAGTTTCTCCCCTAATGATACAAAAGTGTTAAAATAATGGTGGAGGGCAGGGCAGGGCTGGGCGGGGCGAGGCGAGGCCTGTACGAACAAAACAACCGGTGCGGCCAACAAGGAAACGTCACTCAGTCACGCCCTCTGTATGCACTGGCCAACCTAACCAATAACCACACACCCATTATTCCATTACAACACGGCTGCTGCACCACCACCACTATACCACCTATCCTACTGTAGTTTAACCTCACATATCATGGCCAGTTTGTGTTCATCAGTCTTGTTGTGGTGGTGGTGGAGGAGTAGGGAGGGGGACAAACTGGAGGAAGGGAGCGAGCCGGGGGAGGAGAATTGGAGAGGGGAGAGGGATGAACTGAACTGGAGGCCCACAGATTACCTCTAAACTGCTGTAAGACACAAACATGAATCTTTCAGAATATACTTTGGATGAATAATTGTTTAAGTTTCCAGTTCGCCAATTATCATTACTATTAGTACGTTCATCTCGACAAGATATAATTACCACATCGATTGTTTTGGTACTAGGATGTACAAGAACTTACGAACTGCCTGTCATATGATAGTGGTTAGTTGAGAGAGTGTGTCACATTTTGATTTTGATACTGTGGCTTTTTTTTTTTTTTTTAAGATTCATTATGAAACCTTGTCATATGAAGGTAACTAGCCAATATGACCTGCCCCCTCCCGTCAACCCTATCGGTATGTCGCTCATTTCCTCTTCTTAGTGGCACGGGGATCGAGGGTTTAACTATTACAAAGAATTCAGCGACGACTTAACATTTTCCCAAAACGACTTTCAGTACGTTAATGAGGCGATAGAGTGCATTGGTGTTGTGTCAAATTAATGAACTTTTTGGTACACATTTCGAAATAAGAGTGGGTGGCAATGGAATGCGAATGTAGGAGACACATTTAGCCAATTTCACTAAAACATTATCCCACTTGAAATAATAACTTCTTACAAACATTAACAAATTATTACAAAGCATGGTCCTCACTCCTCAATACAGAAACAAAAATCACTGTAGCAAAAATTATTATTGATATTTTATTGCCATCACAACATCATGTACTCAGAACTGTATGATCAGAGTTACAGGCAAAAATGTACATAGGTTTGCTTTTCGAAACTTTCTTGTGACTTCATAATCACCTAAAAGACTGAACTCACTGTATTTTTTATTGATCAGCTCACACTATCTCACAACACAGGGACTATAAACCAAAACACTCACCCATCTTGACACTGGTGTATGTGGAGGAGGAGCCGAGGAAGAGGAGGAGCAGTACCTGACACAACGCTCACTAGACACACGGACCAGGAGAAAATCCGGCTTTCTGGCCTTTATATACTCGGTGACGCCTACCATGCGCGCGCAGCCACTCGATCCTCTGTCAACCAAATGAAATCACTTTTAACTGATATACAGCGCTAGAGAACTCCTCCTCCTTTCATAGAACATTAGAATAGGTTTACGGCAGCGAGTTTTTGAGACCAGAAAATGGGAGGAACAAGAGGAGGAGGAGGAGGAGGGAAATGGGTTCTATATATATTTGTAACTGACCGCCCAAACCTCGCACACACTCATCTCTCGATCCTTGCCTGACAACACAACCATGAATTCATCTTTTTCCTTGAACGTTCCTTTGGGGGGGATTATATGTCACGTGTTAATAGTGGGCCAGTCATCTTTTTTGTCCCATAAACCCGATATTCGATATGATGATGATGCCCTAGATATAAATCTCATTAATACAAAGAAGAATTAAAGCAAGAGAGGGAGTGTGTATTTAGAAGTTGTGAGTGTCTAGGCAAAGCTTGCTGGCGATGGTTCTGGGAAGGTGTTGGCTGCTGTCCAATGTTGTTACCACTTAAAACCAAAACACTACATCACCACCACCAATCCCCCGTGACTTGATGAACATATGCACACAAAATGATAAACTGTAACATTCCCATTATCATAATTGAGTCGCTTGGTACTAGTTTTTGCATTATATAATTTCTCATGAATTTCACACCCACACACACACTGTTTGTTCACGAATTACGTCTCCCTCATTTTAAATTTTACCTCATGACTCAAGGAAAGTTTTAAATTAAACTAATAATACCAATGCATGCACATAATTTTTAAGAGTGTTTGCGCATACCCACACGCAAATCATGAATCAATATTCCACAGGACCATCACCAGAGACAATAAAAACAACAACAACAACAACACAAACGTCTGAAGTATTTCCTTACAAACCGGGAAATAAAGTGAAGCTGATGTGTGTTGTTGTTGTTGATGATGTTCTCCCGGGGCAGAATGGCCTCCTGCCCCACAGACCCCCGGTACGCTCTGGTCTCAGTGAAAAAACAAATTAAAATAAAGGAGGGGCTGGCCCTATATGCCTAGGCTACCGAAGCACATCCCAGGGAAATGGGACCAGAGCTTACTGGACCAGGGAGTCTGGGGGCCTCCGACCGCCAGGGAGATTGGGGGGAAGGTCTTTGATCCCAGAGCTATATAGTGCTGTGGGCCCAAGTCCACGTTACCACAAGAGCTAAAAGTGGGGCTGCACCTTCCATGAGACCAGACCTGAAGGGACCATAAGGGGGAGGGAGTTTACACTGCTGCATGCAGAGGGAAATGCACCCCTGTTTGCTGGCGGTCCACACAGCAGAAAAAAAAGGAAAAAAAGAGCCTCCGGTTGCAGTACACCTCACGTGGATTTTTAATCCATGTGGGCAGATCTCGTCAAATCCACTAGAAAGTGACCAGATCCTACAACAATCTTTATTCTAGCTCTGTGGAGGATGGCTAATATTCATAGAGAATAAAGTCAGCCCCCCTGGGCAGGCTGATGTGTGTGACAGAAGCCGGTTACTGGTACACTTCCCTTGACAAGGCCGCAATATGAAAAAAATAAACGTGGAGAAGTATAAGCATTAGCAACTCACTTGAGCAGTTACCAGTTACTATTTTGTGTTTATTTTGGCTACAAATGCAGCATGTTTATCACTGTCTGGCAACCTGTTCTGTGGTGTATCCTCGCCTTGACGTCATGCACGAGCGGGACACATTTTGCTCTTGTATGACAAGATCTTTTAGTCTTATTGGTCTTGCCTGACACCAAGACCAATAACACTAACAGGTCTTGTCAACAAGTGGTAATGCCCAGATGTAGTGATGTCATGGCATGGTATGGTGGACTTCACCCACCATTTTCTCTCCATCCCCCTCCCCACAACCCCCCAGCCTCTGCCCCCAATCACCCCACATGTGACAGGTATGGGAGTGAGGTCGGTGGATATTTGATTGTGGTTGTACAGCCTCAATCAAATATCCACCGACACTTTCCTTCCATTGTAGTAAATATCTTGGTTATAAAAAACAACATATGAATGGTTTTGCAGCACCTCATAGTAATCATTGAGAGGGTTGAGTTGACATAAGGTCTGTATGATTATATTTTGATATGATACTGATTTATTTGCACGATGGAAGGAATGTGTTGGTGGATATTTGATTGTGGCTATACCCTCTCCTTGCTCTATAACTGACCCTAGAAATTGGTACTGAGGGAATTTATATGCAATATAGCCTCCAACATACCTCAGTCCTTCTGTTTCTATTGCATTTCCAAGGGTATTGTCTGCATCACTGAACACAATGGAATAATTATTTTCATAGTCATTTTCATCTGCAGGATCATCTATAATATTATCTATTGTGGAACACAGCATTGCAGACAGACAGATCGAGCTCACTATCGAGGGTTGTTTCTTCACTTTCATTTGCATTAGGGGAACTTCTGGAATATGACAACTCGGACATGATGACATCATTATTTTTGACCTGTATATTGCATCCATTACTTATCAGAGTAGTATCCTTATCAAGAAGATGGGTTCTTATGCCACTTTTAACTTCCAATGGTGATGGATGTTCATAAGTACAGTGAGTGAGGCGGCAGGACTATTGCCGCCGACTGTACTGTACACTGTGCTCTTACGGTGATGTATTCTGCATTATAATTGGGTTACAAACTTACAATGTGTACAGTACCACTTAGGCTTATATAATATGTATTGTGAGGACAATAAGGGAACCGGTCTATTGTTTCAGATCTGCTTTTGAGAGTCCTTGTGATATGTAGTTCCAAGGATTTTAGTACTGAGAGAAGGATAGACCACTCTTATGGGAGTTTTGGTTGAGGCGGCACAGCAGAGCCACCTACCGACGATGGGGAATAACTAACACTGGCGCCTTTACTTACACAGGAGAGGTGGGCGATTTTTCATTTTTTTGATTAACTGAAGTTGATTTTGTGACTGAAATGGGGATAACTGGGTGCTCAACAATAAACTGTTCCAACAGCTCTAAGTGGAATAAGGACCTATCAATTTTCCATTTTTCAAAAGATCCTAAACCGAGAGTTTTTAAATAACTTAGCAAGCAACGGAGTACAGAGTTGACTGATTGTCATATAGTTATAAAGCGACGACACCAAAATAATATTGAGTTGCCTATCCTTCTCCCAGTACTAGAATCCTTGGTAGTTCCCAATGCTGGTGAGAAGCGAAATGGAACTGAGGTTTGAATCACACGTCACATTGAAACAAAAATTACTCGCGGTTTGTGGACGGGAAAACATATTGTGTACTGAATATTTTATATCTTTCTATAAGGATGCTGATGTCATATGAAGATGCTAATATTTATCAGTGTTCATTTTAAGTAAGAATGAAGCCTACACCATGCTAAGTTTATGATTAGTTTTATATATCAGTGATCAGCTCAGGATTTATTAGGAAGCTTTTGAGGCATAAGGCATTGAGCATTTGAGCCATTGATGAAGTGAGCTAAGCAGTAGACAACCATTTCTCCAACACATAAAGAGACGAGAGGACGTGACGACTGACCATGTGTGTGTTTAAGCCATTAGGAACCCTGTGATGTAGTAAGAGAATAGGATGTATAAGAGTCCTTCAAAAATTGCCACGAAACACCACCTATATATGGAAGAAGATTGTTTCGCTGCATTATCAGGAGGAATAGGAAGCTTCCAATTCTCATACACGATCACAGGGTCCTTAATCACTTGTTGCTGCTTTTCACCCACACACATGCAGGACCGGGCCGGCAGACCGCCATGCAGCTCACGTCTCATTCATAATTGGACATTACAGTGGCATCTCCTACATCTAGGTAAGTACTACTTGTGATTTATTGGACGGAAGACGAGACTGGTTACAGACTTCGAGGTAGCTTAATTAATTGTTCATATCGCTACCACTTATAATACCTTTAACTTTAAGGGGAGGACCTCTTTTTTTTTTTTTTTTTTTTATTTGAGTGCTTCTGCTAAACATAGCGGGCCACTGGTTATGATGGTAGGGAGCTAAGTCTCGATATATGTCAGTGACTTAAAATTTAGGTCGAGCTATTTTAAGTGTGCACATAATTTACGTCGGATTTATGTCACCCTCATAGCGATATTAGTAAGTACTGGCCCTGATTCTTCCAAACTATGCCACGAAACAGATCTCGTATTAGTAACATTCAAGTGGTCTGTTTCCTGGCATAGTTTGGAGGAATCAGTAGCACTCCACATGTTACCACCACATATTCCTTCCCTTATTTTACAGTACTTCATTATTTGTATACAGTTTTATTTTTTGGTATAATTATTTTGTGTACTGAAGAGAGAGCTAGGTAGACTAACTATTATATAAGAGGTACAGTACTCTAGCTGCTGTGTGGGAATTGGAGGGCAACTGATTCCTCCAATCTATACCAGGAAGCAGCTAGAATAGTCCCGGGATCTTTTTTTTATAGTATAGTTTATTAGAGCTATCTCAGTCACCCACCAGACCATATTGTACAGTCACAAACCATAATAATTACAGTAATAAGTATCCAGGCCCTGGGGGTGGGGTTGGGGGTGGGGTTGGCAGAAGTCTGCGTTCTGGCCACAGCACCTCTCTCGCATCAACTATTATTAAATAATATATTTTCATAATAAGGCTGTATAGTTTCATGAATGATCTGTATTTTGAGGGCAAAACAATTATTTTTAACTTTATATACCGTCCATTACACTTGGCAACATGTGATATTAATGCAGCATTGCCTACCATACATCCCACGCGGTCAGTGGGTCACCCCAAGACAGTATAGCTCAACGAGGAGGAGGAATATTTCTCAAGTTTTATAGGGTAGGTGCAGGATAGCTTAGCTTGGTTTTCCAGACTTCCAGTAAACTTTTCAAGGAAAACTCATTGGGAAAAATTTGAAAAAAAATTGTATGGTTAGTTTTCAAATTATAAGCCGACCGACAGGGAAAAAGGAGAGAGAGAGAGAGAGAGAGAGAGAGAGAGAGAGAGAGAGTGAGAGAGTGAGAGAGTGAGAGTGATGTGGCAAGAGCGTGGACTCGTCCTGACCTCATCCCAGGGGCCAAGATTCGCTGCAAAGACTATAACAGAACTATTTATGCTGCAGAAAGAGGTACAGTATGTATCAAAATAATCCAGTTTCAGTAACATTCATGACTGCGGGTAATGGGGATTGTTTGTTACATTTACGAAGTCCACATATGTCTATGATAAATTATGATATACATACAGAAGTATACACCCTGAAAATGCCTTATTTTTTCAGATACCTCAGTGGTGGTTGGTGGAACATTATCAGCAAGGACACTATCATCATACATTACAATTGCCTGGTCACGTTCCAGTCATTCTGTCGTGTTCCATTGATTCTGTCGCGTTCTGGTGGCTCTGTCGCGTTACGGTGGCTCTGTTGTGTTCCAGTCGCTCTGTCGCGTTCCGGTGGCTTTGTCGCGTTACGGTGGTTCTGTCACAATACATCTTTCAGTCAGATTATAATCTCCGAACTATAATCTGGTCCCACATTTGTTGGATCCTTCATCATTTATGTTAGAGATACTGGCCTTGTTGATTGGAATTCCTCATAATTTGCATGAACATAGTGGATTTGGTTTACATCATCGCATGTTGCACAAAAATGCATCGCATGTATTTTATGTAACCTCAAGCAATCTATACTTGTAGAAAAGCAACAATACTAAGAATAGCTAACAATATAATTATAACAAAACACAATTCATATTAATTAAAGGTATTATTTAACTGTTTCAAGAGCTAATAAGTTATCTGATTCTGACATTATTTTTCAGTGATGTTTTTGTGATCTCGTCGTGTATGAATGACCACTAAACACAAATTCAAGCCGATCTGTAGCTGTGAAGCCCAGAATGGTTATTTTATACCAGCTGCAACCCACAAAGTTGACCAGTCTGCAAGTTTATGTTAATGTTTAATTTTTGCAGTGTATACAAGTACTGTATTACCTATTTCTAAGTATGGTATTGCTGTGTATTTGTGTAACAAGTTTTAGTTATCAGACATATATATTCATGAATTTATTATATATATTGCAATTTTTTTTATTTTTGATAATTTTTATGTACTGTATATAGAATTGTCATATACTACTGGGAAAGTGTGACAACAGCTTAATTAACAACGGTGTTCACTAATTATTAAGCCTGTGGCGGAAAATAATAACCAACTCTTCCAGGGATACAACAAGGCCACGGCATCATCCATACTACATGTAAGGTTACCACAGTTACCTATATAGCTCCCCCAGCAAGTATTAACCCAAGGTACTGACTGACCAACAACCCTGTGACAGTATAGGTGTAGAGCTGAGTCAACTCCACAAATGTCTGTCTGGATTCACAGTGTTGACAATGCCTGACCAACAACCTCACAATTATAGTTACTATGGGCTAATCATTCCACCATCCATCCATACACTATAATTACTTGTTTTTAAATAATTGTTTATATATTGACATTAATATATTGATATGCCTATTTTTTCAGTATATATCCGATTACACACCAAGAGTAATATATTTTGTGCTAATGCATTCTAGAATATTACAGTTTGTTAAATATTTATGTGTTTACTGACTTTTCTTTTCATGGGTTTGTTCTGTAAATTGATATCAGGTTGTGCATTTATACATCAACTTTGTCTGGTGTTTTATATATTAACCTTGAAAAGTCTTCTCTCAACCATTCTATTAACATGTCTGTGGATCTATGACCTGTCTGTGGATCTATGACCTGTCTGTGGATCTATGACCTGTCTGTGGATCTATGTATGACCTTTTTGTGGATCTATGGCCTGTTAATGTATCTATGGACATGTATTGTAACCCACTACACGTACAGTACAGGAGGATGCATGCTACCCCTCACCACAAAGTCAGCTCTCAGTGGCTCTTCTATAACTTGGACCACTGCATAAGGACGGCAATAGCATTACTACTGCTGCTGTACTAACCTGATTCCTCTTGTCTCTTAAATTCAAAACTATTTTCCAAGATAGATTGTTAATATTATTCCTTGGATCTGTTACCTGTCTGTGGATCTGTGACCTGTCTGTGGATCTGTGACCTGTCTGTGGATCTGTGACCTGTCTGTGGATCTATGACTTGCCTATGGATCTATGACTTGTCTATGGATCCATAACCTGTGTGTCGATCCATGACCTGTCTGTCGATCGGCGGTATATGACCCTGGCTGTTGGCCGTCAGATGCCATGACATCATCAATCAATCAATCAATCAATCAATCAATCCTTGCCATTACCTCTCCATTTGCAGTTCGAGAGAATATTTATTGTGTAATTTTATGCATTCTTATGTGAGATTTTATGTATACATTGTGTTTATTTGTGCATTTCTTGTTTACACATGTAAATTTTTTATAATTTTTTAAACATGTTGTGTTCTCTCATTTATTATCTGTATTATATTACCCTAATGTGTATTTAAATGTTTACATATTTTTCTTTTTTTGCCCTATCAACTACTTAGAATTCTGAACAAAATCATTTATGTTGGTCTTCTTCTTTCCAGACCCGAGAACAGCCATCTGAGAAGAGGGACCCAGGTATTTACAGTACTGTATCTGTAAATGTATGTACTTGATATGCATATATGAATTTGTTGGATATACTTGACTGAGAATGAATATTTATTGCTGAATACATAATAAGGTAGGTAGGCCTTAAGGCAGGGTGAGGCATGATTCATTTCTCATGCATCACCCTGCATTCCCTTCCAGTTAGGGTGCCCAGCTGACAGCAAGGACGACAAGTGTGAAGAGGACGACCAAGAGGATGACGAGAGGACAACCCCATGAATAAGTGAACGGAACAACCACGAGGATGACAAGAAGGCAACTTCTACCAGTGCACAGGAACCAAGGTGTATCTTACATTTGTATGATTGAAATATGTAATAAAATATACTGATGAAATATATTGATGAGCATACTGATTAATATATAGTTGTAGAATAGGTAGGTAGGCCTTAACACAGGGTGGAGAATGGGAAACTTTCCATGCTGCACCCTGTATTCCCTTCCAGCTAGGGTGTGTGGATGGAGGAAGGATGAATTGAGGAGCTGCAGAGAAAAACGGGAAGAAGGGAAGACAAGAGTCAGATGAGGGAGAAGAGAGAAGAACAAGAGGAGCAATGAACAAGAACCTACTGCAGAGAACAACGATGCAGGTGAGATCAAGTTGTCCCACTATCTGTCAATTTGATAGCATAGTATGATCACAAGTAATGTTGGTCAACATTATCCTCCTTGTCGAAGCCAAAAGATGTAAATAAGTAATTCTTTTCGTAGACAAGGAGTGTGCAGGTACGAATCTTGGCCACTATGCTATGTTATGTCATTAGCATGGATTTGAGACTTATCACTACACCAAACTTTGGAGAGGAATAGCCCCTACGGTAACCAGTAACCACAGTGGGCTTTACGATTTTCTTGTCCTTGGACATCATCACAAAAAAAAAAAAAAAAAAAAAAAGACATCCAGTAAGTCTTATACTGTACTTGGGTACCAGCAGGTGTTAGTCCAGAGGCGTGTTTAGCAGCTTAAACATATTTTCTTTAATAGTGTGAATCAAGGATATACTAATGGATTTTTTTCATTCTTTTGCTATTGCTGCCATCACCAACACACCTGCCATCATCTGGACACCATTGCCCCTGTTGCCACCATCACTATTGCACCTACCACCTATCTACTGATCTACATGAACAAAAAGGGTGTGTATTTCCACTAATTATACTTTTGTTGTTCATTGAGTATGCTGCCATTGATTATTGTTTACGGGTTTAATTTACGATCATATTTTTATTTACCATAATAATCGATAAACTTAATAGTTACAGGTTTAATTTGTTTTAATTAACATTTTCAGTTTCAGTTCACCTATTTAGTATTTTTCAGGTTTAGTTGCAAACATTTTGAATTTTCAGGTTTATTTACTTTTTTTTTTTTTTTAGGTTTATTTTTTGGTTCCAGGTTTAATTATTTTTTTATTTCAGGTTTAATTATTTTTTTATTTCAGGTTTAATTATTTTTTTATTTCAGGTTTAATTACATTTTTGGATTTCAGGTTTAATTACATTTTTGGATTTCAGGTTTAATTACATTTTTGGATTTCAGGTTTAATTACTTTTTTGGATTTCAGGTTTAATTACATTTTTGGATTTCAGGTTAATATTTTTTGGATTTCAGGTTAATATTTTTTGGATTTCAGGTTAATACTTTTTGGATTTCAGGTTTAATTACATTTTTGGATTTCAGGTATGATAATATTTTTTTGGATTTCAGGTTTGATTAACAGCATTAATACATGTATAAAATTTTCTCTTCCAATTTTCCTTTACAATTCTATCTCCATTTAATGCATGAATAAATAAATAAAAGTATTCATATGGTAGCTTCAGTATCCTTATAAACAGACGGTTCCTGTGCTCAACTTTATGTACAGTAGGCTATATGAATTATTAGTTAAATGAAAGTACGTAATACAAAATAATGGGTTAATACATGAAAATTGAACACGATAATACAATTACATCTGCAAATCCATAAGAGTATAATAAAAGTGGGTTGAAAATAAAAAAGATGAGAAATGCAAAGGATTAAATATTATATGACAAGCATGGGTACGGAAATTCAAAAGCAAATGTGAAATGGAATATGAAAAAATAAATATAGGAATGACAAAAAGACAAATACAGTAGTGTGCTTTAGGAGAGAAATGCACTAATGATAATAAATGAACTACAAAAATAAAACTATAATAACAATCTTGCTGTATGCCATAATTATACTGTATGATAAAAAGAAGGGGTAAAATCTGCATGGAGTGATGACTTATATTTATCATAGACGGGTGCAGCTGGTTCGAGCCCGTTTGCTATAGATATGAAGAAGTTGGAAAATATTTCTCTACACACCTCAAATATCTGTGTAGTTTCGTCATCGGGAATCAAATAAAACAAAACAAAAAAACGTAAGCTAGCTGATAGTGTGTTATAGTATACACAAAGTTACAAGATATAAAATGTCATAGCAATGGCCCTTAATTCCCAGAAAACATCATGTTGAAAGGTAAATGAATCCTAAGAATTGATCGCAGAAGGGCGGAAATCGTGTCTTGTGATACCTGTCTCTTAGGCTTCCGATATACAGGAGAGGAGAGAAACCCGTATAAAAATGTTGGATTTGGCAGTGACATCATACCATAACCACGCACGCACACAACACTTATAATGACCTCAACATGAAACCTTTATCACATTTATAGCACGTTTGTCCTTCGTTGTCTACCTTCCCTCCCTTTTATACATTCTCTTTTAAGTTCTCCAGAATCGGGGGATATTAATTAATTCCAGCAAACCTCTGAAAACAAGATGGAGGAAGGACAGTACGGGGTGAGCAATTTTGAACCTCAAGACGATGGGAGAGTATCTACTATAGCTATATATTTGTATTTTTGGAGATAATGATTCCTCTAAACTATTCCCAGCAACAGGCCACCATTATTTTCATTCATCTGGTCCTGCTGTGTCCTAGCTGACATACTTTGGAGGAATCAAGACGCTCTAATGTATCAAAAGTATACTCTTCCCTTATTGTGATATTCAGTTGACTCGCCCACTCATTAGCTCACTTTAAATTAATCATTATTCTCTTGAAAGTGGAATATACGCATTCCGGTATAAATTTCATACTACGCAATTCTGCAACTGGATGTAGCGCTTGTGACAAATGAATAATTATATAATTATGTATTCGTCGCAGAATTGTAGGCGTAGCTACATGTCTACCTGTAATTTTGTTAGCTTAATCTATAATTTATTTTTATAAGGTTTCACAAGTGAGAATGCGGTTTATAAAAGGAGACAGAAATCAAAGGCTATCAACCATGCACTGCCTTAATGTTTTACTACTAGTTTTAAGATTGTTTGGAGTTAACATGCAATAAAAAAAAAAGCGACACTGGCATTCAAGGGTTAAACAACGACTTCCGCCCATAACATTCATTCAGGCACTCGTCAGCAATTGTTGATCATAAATCTTTCACTCAGCGCGACAACACCCACTTCCCCTCCGTACAATACACACTTAAGAAGCACAATACACTGTATAATATAAAGTTACTGACATTTCCGGTATACTAGCTGTAACGTGCTTGCCTATGTAACGTACGGAATGCATCATAACTCGTGCAATATTATTTTATTTTGTGGTAAATTGAGAAGAGCGCCGGTAATAAATTATAGGGATAGGCATTAACAAAGTAGCATGTTATACACAAAGTCCCAAATTTATTATACCTGAGAATGGCTGAAGAAAATGGAACTGCTGCAGGAATATTGATGATGGTGGTAATTAACGTACGATATGCACAAAGGTGTTTTGTGATATTTTGTAGTTTCTATCCATTCGTAAGAAGATTATGACTATGGTGATATACAGAAAAAAACATGCATAATTCTGACTTTGGAATAAACGTAAAAAACAAATTTAATTCTAACCAAAAGTTTAGAGATTATTAAAGAGCTTTAGAAAAGACAATCTCCAGTCTGCATCGTCATGTAAACAAAACAGATCATAAAGAACAAGAACAAAATCACACAGCACCGCCAAGCCAAGCATCGTCCACACCACACCGGCCCTAACTCCAACAAAAGGAAGTCGAATTGAATGTTAATTAATTATATTACTGAGTAGGTGAAGGATAATGAATGTTACAGACACAGAGGAGTTTTCAGATGGTGATAGTATTGGAGGTGATGTCAGGAACAGATCCCTCAGTGTGTCAGAGAGTCATTGTTCAGACTTTTCTGATGCTGACAACACAGACTCCAGGGATGTGAGTGATTCCCAGTTAACACCTCTGGGAAGTGACCCCCTCGCCCAGTTGCTGGCCACTCCTGAACACACAGGTATATTAAAAAGCAGCAGATAAGATTTGTTGGCAATAGTGGTACCGCAATAGTTAACAAAAGCCACACTAAGAGAAAATACCGATTTCTTTCATATTTTGGTTGGTGCTTGTTTATGCTTTATAAAGTAATTTCCCAACGTGCCAGTGCATTTTGAGCATGTTTGATTTCACCCTTATGTTTACCCAGGTTAGATCCTGTTAGTTTGCCTCGGTTAGGTCCCTGTAGTTTGCCCTGGTCCAGATTTTGTTAGGTTAGATGGGTCAGACTCTCTTGAAAATTTAAATATAATATTTAATGTGTTATTTACTTGTTTTACCTTTTAATTCTGCCTCAGGGAGAGGGAATCAAACATGGCCAAAATGCACTAGTACACATGTATTTCAACATATAAAAACAAGGAATAATGGATTATCCGAAAAAAAGTAGTGAAAAAATTGTGTTTTGCATCTCTGTGGCTCTTATTAAACTTTATTTATTTGTTTGCATATCTTCAGTGGGTTAGGATTGTTAGCCGTGTGGAAGTTGCAATTTGTGGTTTCATTTCTTCAGGTTTTGAGAAATCTTGATGAGAGCTCTGTCTTGACTAGAAAAGTGATATCAACACACTTGAACACAGAATTTGGTCTATTTCACTTTTTTTTCAGTAATATTAGTATCATTAAGCATTCTTAAGCCATATACGTAATGTTAGTTTTGTTACACAAGGATTATGATGAGTTGGTCTGAGGCTAACTCAATATTTTATATAGGCATAAGTAAGGTTAACAAGATACCTAGGTCCCAAAAAATACTTGAATTTGGTCTTGAAGGTAGCCATGGTCCAGGTTAGGTTAGGTTAAAGGTGGCGGCACACGGTGCATTTCTCACTAGCATGCTACTTGCTTTTGATACTCGGTTTGTGTTTTGCGATCCAAAATGAGTAGTGAGCAGCTAATTCTTGCGGCTGAGAAAAGTGGATAGCATGCTGGGGTTTTTAATAGTAAGTTTTGCTCTTCATTTAGAGTGCTCAAATGAGCCACCATTTGTGTTACCGGTATATATATATATATATATATAAGAAATAAAATTCAGCATGCAAATTATTGTTTACAAGTTAATTGACTCTATACATCTATTAAATCATTATGAGCAATATGAAGTACCATAGATATTCAATTTCTCCTTTGACTATCTCAGTAGTAGAGTCACTTTTGCAAACAAAACCTTGTGTACTCCTTTTTTCGGTAATTCTTTATAAGAGCTCTGCCTGCTATCCCCCCTCCCCACTATTCTTATATATTTTTATTTGTTCTATTCATTTTTTTTTGCACTATAGATGGGGGGGGGAGCTATCAAGTTCAGGGAAAATGTAGGGTTAATAAATAAGTAACTGGAGAAAAATACTGTAGGTGAATCTAGGTAGCTACCGGTACCTAACCTAACCTACAGTATAGTCAATTTTAGGTTATTATTAATGTACACGGCTAATGATGTTTCCAAATACTCAAGCAAATGAAAAATCTATGAATTGGAATAAATAACACCACAATTATATATTTTCATAGTTTCATGTTTCTAACTATAAATTGCTTTTAAGTAGCACACAGCAACATATTTCTATACATTAATAACTTATATCTAATAGTTACCATAGCTTTTAAAATACTATAATTGTTTTGAAGTGTACTCTTAGTTGCATAGCTTCACATTGGCTATACAATTAAAATGCTTTTTACTATTGTTTTCTGTATTTCATAGTCTCGCACAAACTGTACAGGTATATACATTGCTATACAGCCTAGAAATGTATATAAAACTGGAAAATTTGTAGTTTTCACTAGTCGCTACCCAAAGTCACCCGCAAACCATTACATGTGTGACGGATACAAAAGTTTTCACTAGCAAGGCGATAGCATAACCGAGCAGCATGTTAGTGAGAAATGCCCAGTGTGCCGCCACCTTAAGTCTGCTCTGGTTGGTTTATCTGGCAATAAGGAAATCATTACCTCCCTCTCTTTTTACTAGATATTGATATATATACAGTAATGCCATTATAGCCCTCCAGCAAAATTATCAGCATCATATAGCAGACCGAGCTCTCATAAAGAATTGCCCAAGTGTTTACCTATTCAGGATTTCTTTCCCAGACATAAGGTTGCAAAAAATCTGGTATTTATGCAAATTATAAATGGAAAAGTGATGTTTTGCTAGTCCTCTATGTATGATTTTGTATTTTGTCTTTTTATTATCATTACCATTTTTTATACTGTAAATGCTTAAACTATTTTTTACTGCTGACTTGCAGGGCTTACTGAGAAATAAGTCAGAATTAGCACAAGGGGAATGATAGTATCTTCTTTAGTTTTAACACACACATGGATATATAAAATTCCTGGATGCAAATCTATGTGTTGCCAGTCATGTAAATATTTCATAAAATTCACACACAACATATTGCATAATCCTCTAACAAACAGTTAAAAAAAACTAAATTGAACAAAAATATATCACCAACTGGCAGAGGATAATATATTTTTGGCAGTTAGGTAATGTTCTTCTCCTATTACTGTACTTAAGGGGAGGTTCTTGTGTTGGCGAATTGGAAGGTCTATACCATGAAACATATATCCTATTAATACTATTGAGGACGTCTGTTTTCTGGCATAGTTAGAAGGAATCAGTAGCCTTCCAATTTACCAACAAGAGAACCTTCCCTTAAAGAATATGCATTATAGTGTCACCTTCCTTACAGGTCTGGATGGTGGCACCCCAGGAAGAGATATGACACAAAACCAAGACTCCACTCCTCCAGGTAAGTCTCTTAGATTCTGTACTTGGTTATTCACTGTATTTTATATCAGGTAAAACAGTCATTCTTTATCTTTACAATTGTAGGATAACATCTAAACTATTGCTGTATGATATTATTATTATTAAAATAGACCAGAGACACAAATCTGGGAGAGAATGCAAGCATTATAATGATGTTTGTTACTGTATCATTTGAATTTTGTCAGAATACAAATATTACTGTATACTGTACTGTATTTATAAGTGCAAAATACATATTTACAAAAATCTACACATAACGTTTTGTGTAATCCTTCTAACACCAGATAAACAATGCCAGAAATATATTTTCTGGGTGAATTTGAAGTGCATAGATAGTGCAGTATAAAATCTATTATCAGCTACAGTGTGAAGGGCTCTAATGATTCGTGTAAAGCTGTTTAACTTTAGCTGCAACAACCTCATTAATAATTATATAATGAAATTGTGTGGAAGGGATAGAGGTATCCTATTTTCCAAATTTACAAAATACTTGACAGGTGGAGAATGGGGTGGTGGGAGAGAGACAGAGACAAATGTGGTAGAGGGTGGGGACATCCTTTTGCCCAAGCCAGCCACCCCCCAGCCCCCCAACAGCAGGTCAGACCGCAGAAAAGAAGGCAGGACCAAGCGGGAGCAAGAAGAAGAGGAAAGAGAGCGCATGCAGTAAGAGTTCAAGTTAATTTTCCTTATAATACAGTACCTGTCACTTTTCTTTAACTGATGGCAAATATTTACAACCTATATTATTTCTTTGCAATCAGTTTACTAATGTGTATTTTCAGCCTCATTGGTTGTAAGCTTCAAACAGCTCGGTTCCCCTTGACAATGTCTCTACCAGTGGTGGACATTTATCTTCAGCTAAAGTAGAAAATTTTACAGTACTGTACTGTAAAATAGGTGTTAAGTATTGTGAGGGATGACCTAATTCATTAGCTGTATTTTGAGAGATTAAATCTATTCCACCAGAGGATAACCTGCACATTTTGAATATAAGAGGACTAAATTGCAGTCTAAGTTAAGTTTGTTATACTTTCACAATAACCAGGCCTGTGACCAGGGGCTTTTGTGGTTTAGATGACACCCCACCAAATTAGGTCCATTTTTCACACATTATACATGCTGTGTCATGGATAATTACATTCTGAATTTATGAGATACTTAATAGTTGCATTCCCTTTTTTAAACAATAATATACAGTACATGTATATCCAGAGTTTTGTAATCTGTGAAGAAAAAGTTCAATTCTGAGTCCAGAGCTTTTATGACTGATTCTGATGATAGTGTGGGGGTGACAGGTAGAGAAAAGAAGACAATTATATGTTGTTATTATAATGCAGTATAGTATCATGATACATGACTACAAAGATGGAATAACTGTACTGTACACTTATGTTGTATCAGAGTGCATATACAGTATAGGGATGTTGTTCATGGATAATACGTTGTAAATTCTGCACACCATTCTTCCACAGAGTTCTTGTGTCCAATTTCACAGAGGAGCAACTGGATCGCTATGAAATGTTCCGCAGGTCTGCCTTTCCTAAGGCTGCTATTAAGAGGGTAAGTGTAACCACTGATCTGATAATGAATAAATTATTCAGTTTGTATTATAATTTTAACCCCCTTTTGTTCATAGTATCAAAAAATCGTACCTCGTGGAGATGTGATCACCCATTTTTTGAGCCATAGGTAGGGTTTCTTGCAGATATTGAATGAAATCTTAGTACAGTCGGCAAAAAAAGTTTCGTTACCACCCATACGTTAATTTTACCATGGGTAAGCCCGGTAGGGTTGGTACTCCACCCACTGGGCAGCTGTGACTCGTGTCATCCAGGACATGCTGGACGAGAATTGTCATTGCCTTGGCAGTGTCAACTTCTTTATATCAAAAGTTTAGCTGATTTTAAATTAATTTTTGAGTGTTAGAGAATTCTTACTATTTAACTATTCATTATTAAACATAAGGAAATGCGTTTTGAGTATTTTAGAACAAGAATAACCTTGAAATACCCAGAAAATATAGCACTGGCTGAAAGAACGTCATTCCTACTTGGCTGCCAGGGCCAGGGGCACGGACTTATGAAGGCCGGAGGGTGGCGGAGGTACGACACTCACCAGTCAGGCGTACCAGCATTACATCACACTGTTTTAGGGATGGTAACGAAACTTTTTTTTGCCGACTGTACACGTATGTTTAAGTGGATCAGTATTAGAAAGAAATGTGGTTGAAGATTTTTGTACTCATAATACATAAGAAACCATTCAGTGATGATAAACCTCCATGATAGCTGAGTGGACAGCATTGGAGACTTTATGGCCAAGGTTTTGAATCTTTGGCAGGGCGGCTAGTATGAGTCAACTCAGCTCTCCATCCACCCTAATAGGGTTGGTTGGTAAATGAGTACATATAGTAATATCTAAGGAAGTTAACTTCCCCTTTTAACCAAGTGTGGTACCGGTACCAGGTGCCCTATTATCATCATCTCTATTGAGCTGTGCAAATATCCCACAATAACAACATTGCCTTTGATTTTACAGGTGATGCAGACAATCACTGGGTGCTCAGTATCTCAGAATGTGGTCATTGCAATGTCTGGCATTGCAAAGGTGTTTGTTGGTGAAGTGCTGGAGGAAGGTATGCCTGGCTTTCAATATATAATCCATTGAAATACCGTTAAGTTAAAGCAAAATCTATCTATCTATCTATAGCTCCGACGCCTCGTTCCCTCCGGGAACTCCCCTCAAGGGGGTGGCCACGGCAGAAGTGTCTCCAGTTCTCCCTGTTCCAACACTCCCTCCTTACTTGTTCAAGCCCTCCTCTGCCCCTCATGTTTCTCTCCTTTACATACTCTTCCACTCTGTTCTGCCATCTAACTGGTGGTCTGCCTCTCATACCAGGTCCTACAACTTCACTTCCATACACCTTCTTTACAAATTCCTCGCGTTGCATTCTCTCCACATGTCCAAACCATCTCAATGTATTACGTTTCACTCTCTCAACCACTCCACACTCAATACCAATTGCCTTCTCACTCATACCACATCTCTCATATACACTCTCATTACTTTCTCCATCCCATCTAGTAAGTCCACATGCTCCTCTCAAGTAACTCATTTCCACAGCACCTATTCTAGACTGATGCGCCCTATTCCATGTCCATGTCTCCGACGCATATGTCAGTGTTGGCAGGATTATACTATTTCGTAGTCCCCTTTTCACTTCCATACTCACACTTCTACCCTTCATAATCCTCCCCAGTGATCCTATGACCTGTCTACCCTTCACTGCTCTCTCCCTAATTTCTCCTTCCATACTTCCATGTTTACACATAACTGTACCCAGGTACTTAAACTCCTTCACTTCCTCCATCCTCTCACCCCTCAGAGTTATCTCACACTTCGTCCCAGTTGGTACAGCCACTCTGTAAGGTGTAGCAAAGTCAATCACTTCAGTTTCTGCTCTTTCAAATACCATCACTTTACTTTTACCCACATTCACCTTCAGTTTCCTTCGTTTACACACAGACTGAAATTCGTCCACCACTCTCTGTAAATTCCTTTCATTCTCAGCCATCAGCACAGTGTCATCCGCAAACAAACTTGCCACCAGGGACCAATTTGCTTCATTCAACCTCAACTTCACCCCCAGACCATTCACTTTGGCTTTCACCTCTCTCATACAACCATCCATATATATATTGAACAGCCATGGTGACATAACACACCCCTGTCTCAGCCCTACACTAATATTAAAACTCTCACTTAGATCACCCTCTACCCGTACACATGCTTTTGCATCTGCATAAAAAGCCTCAATGCCTTTCAGTAAAGGCCCCCCAACTCCGTAAATTCTCAACACCTCTGTCATAGCTTTCCTATCAACTCTATCATATGCCTTCTCCAAGTCCATGAAGGCAGCATACAACTTCTTACCCTTCCCAATATACTTCTCCACTATTGATTTTAATGCAAATATTTGGTCCACACATCCTCTACCCTTTCTGAATCCTCCCTGCTCCTCACTAACTTTATTCCCTGTTACTTCCATCAGTCTTTCAGTCAGAACCTTCCCGTAAACCTTCCCCGGTACACTAAGAAGGCTTATTCCCCTATAGCTACCACACTCATCCTTACTTCCCTTCCCCTTATACAAAGGTACAATTATGGCTCTCCTCCAATCCTCTGGCACCTCTCCCTGCCTCCAGGCCAATGTACATATAAGCAACATCCACTCCACCACTACCTCCCCCCCACACTTTAACATTTCAGCAGTTATCCCATCCACCCCTGGTGCCTTTCCCATCTTCAACTTTCCTATTGCTTTCCTAACCTCTTCCCTTCCTAAATCTCCCTGTACACCCTGTCGTCTACCACCTGCCTCCATCCCCATGCATGTCACCACCGCCTCCCCTCCCGTCCCCCCATTCATCAGACCATCAAAATGCCTCTTCCACACTTCTTTCACTTCCTCACTTCTACTCACAGTAACTCCATCCTCTCTCTTCATTCTCACACTACCAGACTTTCCTTCTCCTCTTTCTCTTTTAACCTCCTTCCAGAATAATTTCTTGTTCTCTTTAAACTTTTCACTCAGCTTCATACCAAACTCCTCATCCACTCTCCTTTTACTCTCACTCACCATCATTTTCACTTGTCTCTTACACACATTATATTCTCTTTTCCATCTCTCTCTCACTTCTTCCGGCACATTCCTCTGTAGTGTTCTCCTATATTTATATATATTTATATGTAAAATATATAACCATTTACTGTATTGTTTATCATTAAATTATGGATGCATTTTTTTGCTGATGACAGTACAAAAAACCCTCATGATGTACAGTATGTGGTGTCAATATATAGTAAAGGCCCTTAGTTTCACTTATGCACACCCTAGTCATAACTTTCATCAGTTTGTACAGAGCAACATTTAACTTCATTTAAGATCATCCATACTTGCGTAATAATCTTATAATATATACTCATATCTTACTAGATGCAGTTGAAATGTTGTGAATGAATCGTCAGTTTTACATTTTTACATTGCATCAAGACCTTTACATCTATAGTTTCATTATATTTTGATCCTGTAACTTCAATAGACAGTATGATCATAATGATTTACTGTATATATGGTTTTCCTTCTCTGGGCAGCATTGGATGTGATGGAGTCTCAGGGTGAAAGTTGCCCAGTTCAGCCCAAACACCTGAGGGAAGCTGTGAGAAGAATTCGCTCTCGTTCTGGCCAACACATTCCCACCATGAAACAACGTCGGGCACTCTTCAGGATATGAGTACATGAAAAAGAAGGACATCGGTTAGTGTTTTATACTTTCAAGAGAGCAAAATCGATGTAAATCTTGACACTCTTTGCCGTATACTTGTTTGAAGGTTCATTGTACTTATTATGGAAGTTTAAAATGAAAAGCTTAGGATGAGTATGATGTACAGAGGTAGTCAACATTACTGGTATCTAGTATTTCACCCAAGATGGATTAAATGGAGTAAAGATTAGCAGTTTTTCTTTCTACTGGCACTTGTTCCCATACTGACATATTGAAGGGCCTTCATCGTGGCTGATATGTTGCAGTGCCATAAACCAATGATAGCGTAATTTTTATAATCTCCATATAAGCATGTGCTAGAAAGTTATGTTCAGTATTGCAAGTATAATGTTACTAATGTACCAAGTTGGTGTTTGTGTGTGAGGACATTAAGAAGATGAGTGTATGCACTACCTCAACTTGCTTCAGTATTAGTAAAGGATACGAGAGGTATTGTATGGCTATACTGTATATTTTAGGGCATCAGTAAGGTTACCTTGGCAAGCCCTGACTACTGTATGTTTCAGGAAGGAACATGTGTCATAGAATAGTAATGCTGTAGCAATTTTAGATCCAATAGCCTATACGTCATGAACCTAATGGTCTGGACAACCTGGATGTTCAAGTTCTTTGGGCAACCATCATCCAGATTTTACTGATTTTTTTTTTTTTGTTAAAGGCAAAGATGTTAGGATAAATGAAAGGAATGGAGGTATTGATGCTCAGATGGAAATATGTGATGATGAATGAAAGGAAGCATTATTAGTATACATTATTTTGTAGTGAAGACTTTGGTATGAGGAAGGAATATAAATGAGAGAAGTAATCTATTTTGTAAAGCCCCATAAAATGAACGTAAGAGGTTAAATGAAGAGGGCAAGATTGCAAACTCAGGTTATTTACAGCCATTAAACGTTAGGCAAATAATATTCATATAAGTCATTAGGAGTTTATTTAAAATAATGTACAGTTATATATTGTGCTGTAAACACAAGAACAGAGCCTGTAGATTATAAGTACTGTACAATATTATACCAGTTGTTTCCTGTCTTGCAGTATTATGACAAAGATTTCTTTAGAAATAATTCATTGGACACACCCCTTAAGGGCTGGCCAAGATAGAACAGCATCAGCTTCACCTTCATTTGGAATGTTTTACAGAGAACCTACTTGCCTCAGAAGAACCTTCCAGAGGAAGTTTGTGTAGTAATGTTCAGGTAAGGGGTTGTGTTGAGATGGTATTCTTGGGTAGGTACTATATAGCTTGTATTGGTGATATTTCTTTGGATGTGTGTGTTGCATAACTGCAGCTGACCTGATACTCCACTTGTAGGAGACAGAAAGAAATGTAACTAGCAACCAAAGTCTAAGAAAGTAATTCCATAAGTCTCCCAATACCTTGTAGGTAGTACCTTCCTGTCCCTGACAGGGCTATTAACCCCTACACCTGTACCTGCTTCATGAAATTATTAATAAAGGCATTTTTTTATATTTATCTTTTTAGTAAGTCTGCAATATTGGGGCTTTTAGAATAACAGCACAGATGTTCCTTGGAATATAAATTTCTCCAGTTAGTTTGTTTTCAGTTAAAATATTGATCCATATAAAATAATATTTATGGGCTGGGTGATGACCACAAATCGATATGGTGTCTGCAGTGCACATATATATGACACTTGTATAATTGTATTGATTGTTGTCTTGATACCCATATAAAGTTTTAGTTTGTGAACAGTCTGTGTTTGCACTCAGGCCCCTATACCCCTGAGTGGGGTAATATGAGGCAAGGATGTTGCCGTTGTCCTTATTGCACCTGCACCTTTGGACAAGCTGTAGAGACCTCTAAATTCCCAGAATACTGCAGGTTAAAAATATACAGATGTTTTAACACTATTTATTGCAGCTTTGTCAGCAGTATATAATGTTATGGGGAAATTATGATGCACTACTAGCCAAAACCAAGGATTTGATGTTGCATCTTACGAACTAAGAAATATAAAATAATGTGCACTCAAGTGATTAAAAGAGGCAAGATGATACTAGCAAACTGAAAGTAACTGATTCCTCCAAATTGAGCTAAGAAACAGATTTACTTTCTTAGCATTGGTGATGTGCTGTGTCACAGTTTAGAGGATTCTGCAACCTCCAATTCTGCTGCCACATCTTCCTCCATTATGCAGAACTTCCTATCAGCTAAATAAAGATTTTTTATGAGCTTTGTACAAATGAATAAAGTAAAACACTACTTATCTCTAGTCCAGGTACACAAAATGATGGGAATAAATACATATAATGAGTAATTCTTTATTAACAATTAAATAATGCAAGAATAAATATATATATATATAATTATATGCTTTGAGATTTGGGACAGGAAGGGAAGGGGAAATGGAGAAGAATAATTTGGCACAAAAACAAACATGCATGCATACACTTAAAGCACTGGAGATTTATTTTGAGCAAGTATATAATATGATTAATTTATCAGTTTTACGATTCACTCATTATGCCTAGGTAGTGACAAGCATTAAGAGGAAAAGTAATTAATTCTCTTCTGCTTTTGTGACACAGTAAGAATCTAGGGTTTACATATTATCTACGAGCAGTGTAACTTTGCACTGCCTTCAAAATTACAATACCCCTAAATGGTAAAGTTTAACTACGGCTGTACTTGAGGCTTTAATCATTCCTAGCTGAGTGTCCAAAAGAGTCAGCTGTACCTGGACTATATGCATACACACAGCCATGGGCTATGTGATATATGTACTGGTTACATACTGCCTAGCCAGTGACTTTTCTAGAATATGGCCCCTGGCTAATACAAAGGACCAATCTTCATCACTGACCCTTTCAGGATACAGGCTTTTATTACACTGAAGAGTATTAGAGCAATGTACTGAATGTTGTCATCCCCCAAACACTTATTATACCAATCTCTCCATTCTAACATGAGAAAGCCATGGAAAGAGCGAGAATGTTTAATGAGACAGCTACAACCCCAATGCAAAAGGACAAACCTCTCCCAATATATTCCACTCCAGAGGTTAGATTATGCATTGTATTGTGCAATATGTTGGGATGCAAAAATGGATATTCTTTAGTTGAGATGCAGCTGCTACACTATAATATGTGACTGTAGAATATCCATAAATGTACTGTATTTGTGTGAGTTACTTGGAGATGGCTTGGTAGCTCACATGTGGAAAACGAAAAAATATGAAAACAGACCAGATAACAGAAATGGCATCGTTCTTGTTAATAAACATATACAGTACTTCCACCTTAATAAGAATATTGTTATAATTATAACTGAATGAAGTGGTGTAAAGGTACATATACTCATTCTTTACATGAAATTTCAGCAGCTAAATAATACATATTACTTAAAACACAAAAAATGTACAAGGGCACTTTTCTTTCCTAAATATACAGTAGAAATAGATGCCATAAAAAACTTGATAGGATTTTGAGAGTTTTGGATTCAGCAGATGGGATACAGGTTTTGAAGTTGATTGTCTGTAAAATTTTCTTGTGTGTAAGAATTTTACTTTCCCTTATTGGAAAATAGACATACAGTAGTACCATATAATCAGGGTGTAAGGGACAACAACAATTACACAAAATATTTCTGTATCCAATGGTATATTTCCACAGTCAGTATCATTCCTGTTAGTCAGATTGACTAATGTATGGTGCCTTAAAATATCAACTGTGGAAATCAGCAGCTACAAAAAGGGTCTGTACAGTATTACATCATCAATTGCAGCCTCACTTTCTTTACTATCAATCTACGGAGTTTACTTACACAGTCACAGGTAACAATTCCAATACACATAGGGATGACCAGTAAAAACTGAACCTTTGAGTGGCAGTCTACAGCTACAGCTGTCTAACACATGACAATTTTGTCAGATAAGTCAAATCAAGTTCCCAGATATTTATGTAGTAAATTATGAATTAAATTGGATTTTATTTTGAAAAACTCAGTGAACTGGAAATTATATTGACTAATGTGAATAAAGAAAGGAATATACAGTTCAGTACTGTCCTGTAATATTCATCATAATTTTTTTGCAATAAACTAACAAAAACTGTATTCAAATATAATCTAAAATATCCAGCTTGCACAAATATTATGTGAAAATTATGTCATGCAAGGCATTTGTTTTCAGTGAACTGAGAATCCCCTCTGTTACTTTGCAGGTACAGGCAATATCTTTTCTCATTGTGACCAGAGTGTACTAGGGGTCTGGGGGGCAGAGACAATCTGTCCCTAGAGAATAGCAACAACAACTCCTCTTTCCTGTATATTCATGTATTTTTATCAAATGTACTTCGATACGTTTAAGATTCACACAACAAGGTTAATTCAAATTCCTCACAGTGGGCCTGACTGAAAGGGTGCGAGTAAAACATGTGTGTCCTGGTATGTGAGTAGGGGTGTGGGTCATACTACAGTATACTGTAAAACCAGACTATCAACATTTAGACTCATCAGTGTGTTTGGCAATGAAACTTTTTTTTTTTTTTTTTTAAGTTGAACGGAATGAATATCAACCATATAAAAGTTATTTGAAAAGCTTATGAATTGAACAGAATTGGAAATAAAGATTTCCTTTACAAATGAATTGATGACACTACAGTAAAGCATTGATATCACGGGTTTACTACATTTAATTAATTTTTTTTCTGGATTGGAACTGAATTGCCAAAATGAAATTACCTCATCTCTGAATTATTGTCACACTACTATTTTTTCAGCCGATGATAAAGAGTCACAGATGTGGCATCTGTGCAGAACTGTCAGCTGTATCTTTGAGACTTATAACAGAAGCTGTACAGTATAAGTTCTTTGCAAATATGATAAAATCAAATAATATGCATTTCATTTTTTTTTTATCATGGGTTGCCAGGGAGCTTATAATTAATAAGACTGAGACAAGCTCACACAGTTGGCAGTACAGTACATGAATCTGGATCATCAGCTGAAAAAAACAAAATATATAGTACAGTTCCATGTTGCCAGGTATATTTAACACTAAATAACAAAACTACTGTACATGGTTAAACACGGTAAAACTAATGAATATACCGTATGGTCTCTTTTTTACCAGGATGTCAAGTTCTCTACATACAGGGTACAGCTTCACTTAATACAATACATTTCAAACCAATATCTCCAGTGTATTACTTGAAAACAATGGCTGAAATGTCTGCTTAGGTCACCTCTACTGGTACTGAAATTTAAACCTATGACTGTACTTTTAGAGCTAAGTGGTGAGTAAACCTTTACAAATATTACCGGTAACTTGTCATCTCTCCTGATTCATGGAGGGCAAAATTGCATTTAGATTTCTATGCTAACTTATATCAGTTGAAAAGTTTGGGTCTTTACATGAGGTTTGAAAAGAGTATTCTTTCTAACATTTCTCTGAAACTGTATCCAAGAACTGTTGTGTGAAGAGAATAAAAAAAAAGCTATGATCATAAAGATTGAAGATGGAAATATCACTGAGGTGCTGTACTCACTATCACTGGGAGAAAAAAAAAAAAAAAAAAAAAAACTAATGATGATAATTATATGGAAACAGTGACCTCACTACTTCTGAGTAATCTTCAATCAACCTCTTTAAAACTATGTCTTTGCTGCAAAATGTAGCTTAATATTTCTAAGCTCTTTGTTCACAGATAATACCAATTATTTCTTTGGTAACTTCAGTATAATTTTATAATTCATCTGCTATATTGCTTGCATTACGAAAAGCTCTACAGTATACTGACAAACAAATTAGACAAATGATGAACATAATTTCCTTAAACGAAACATAGAGTGCAGTATAAAGTTGCATTTTCCCTGCTTCTCTTTACTTCTACTGTCTGTAGCTAAGAATGTGGCCAATTTTCACTCAATAACGGCTACACCAATTTTTGCAACAACTGTAAAGAAGAATTTAGTCATATGGCTATTTTAATTATTTAGCCATATACCTATACAAAGCACTGCAAATTGTTACATTCCATAATAATTAATATGTTTTAAATACGACTTGGAAGTTTTTGAGTAAGGGGATGTAACAGAAAATATTATTCAATGAAATGCTTTTTCTGACTAGTTGCTCAAATAATTCATTTGTTCTGTTCTGGAAAATCATAACTAATGGAAAAAAATTCTTTATATTGTACCAGGCAGTATGAACGATAGCAGTTTTACATATCAAATATTTTTAGCAGAATGTTTCATAATTATTCACCTTTACCAGAATACTGTATGTATAAATGAATCCAGGACTACAGCAGGGCTAAAGGTTATGGTGATGTTGCAGAACATTTGAGTTAGATTAAGGGAGTGAGATTTCTGTGAACTTGAGGCTATTAATTCCTCCAAACTTTCTCATGAAACAGAATTAATTAGATGACCTGTTATGTGGCAAAGTTTGAAATCATCAGTAGCTTCTAATGTACAAATATCTTACCTCCTTTAATACTTCATCCAAGCCAAACACCTACACTATGAAACTGTTTAAACAGAGCAAACTAAAGTAATTTGTATTAAACACAAGATTTTTACAAGTGTGACAAAATCACCACGAGGCAGCACTGACATCAAGAATAATGACTGTACAGTATCTACAACGGAAAATGTTTAATATATATACATATTTCAGTTAACATATACAGTACCGTACAGTACACATACAAAAACTTAATTAAGATAATAAAATCGTCTTCTGGGGTGGTAAGTAATACACCTCACACATGGGTAAATGGGGATACGATGTTTCTGGTGAACAGGAGGTATTTACTCCTGTAAACTATGCTTCAATATACACTGCCAATATTGAGGGCATCTGTTGCTTGGCATAACTTGGTGGATGAGTAGCCTCTAATCTGTCAACATTATACACCCTCTAAGTTCATTCCTGGTAGAGCTGTGATCCATTATAATTCCTAGTCCACCATATAGATGTAATGAAATAGATACTGTACATATAATTTGCCCTCTAAGAGTATCAATATTGGAAGCTACTGATTCCTTCAAAAATAGGCCACATATAAATGCTCTTTTGTGGCAGTCAAGAGTTGGCAGCCAATTCTTCACCTCCAGTGTCGCATAACAGACATCTAAATTTATATATTGTTATATACAGTACTACATTTTTTACAATACTGTAATTATGACACAAGGACTCTACATACCGGTACTGTGTTCTTTAGTACAGAATGTATGAAACACAGCAAACCAATGCAGACTGTATCCATTAAATTCACTGCATTCATCTTGGTGGGAAATAGAAATTCATGCTACCCACATGTATATGGTACATGTACTGTAGACCTTTGATAAAATAGGAGCATACTGAGCTTCTTCCCACCACTTCATTATACACTCAATTAAATAATTAAAATATTAGTATCAGGATATTTGTAACTAAAATGGTGCAAAAATTTGACTAATGAAAGGGATCTGTCACTGTCCTTCATTTTAGACCAAGGCTTTTCTGAAGTTTCTAAACAGACCAATGACCAACTAGTGTGTTCAGTGGGAAGTGTAAATACTGTACGAGTTAAATTGGTTCCCTCCTGTATCTGTGGATCTTTGATCATGCGCAAGAAATATTCATGGTTAGGCAATGATCACTGACCACTACTACAAATGGTTTCATAAAGTTACATAGAGCCCAGCTGTCTAGGCCAGGATGGTACAGTTGAGGAAGGGAGTTTCTTTACACCCATGGGGTCCCTCTTACCTGAACACACACCTTGGTATAGTAATGGAAGAAAATATAGAGACGAAGATGATTGATAGATGAGTTGCCAGGACACTTTATTCATAATGTAACAAAATGGTCAACTAAAGGTGTGTGCTAGGGTTCATAATGAGGGACCCCATGGGGGTAAATAAACTCCCTTCTGCAACTCTACCACTACACACCACTACTTATGGTGTGTGATGCAGTAACACAATGCAGATGACATTCAATTACTCTGGACTAGCCCCGAGTTTTCTTGTATACAGGCTTTTCAAGCACAAGACTGTCTGCCTATTTAAACTTCTGGCTTCAAAGGTTTGCAAAACAGTTACCGACATTAAATTACTGTACAATTTTAAAATCCTGTAGAGTGGAATTCTCTGTTTTCTGTTCCAGATAATCACCGAAGAGCCGTTTGAACTAGATACCTTTCTTTTGCTGATAGAAGGGGAGCCATCGCAATAATATAACATACAGTTTATCGATAAAATTTTGAGAAATTTTCCAAAGCTATCACTTGGAATGTTTAACTGTGTCATGCATGTACTGTATATGAAACACATTTCTACTTCAGAAAGAAAATTACCTAATTCAAATAGTGTTGTAGTGTTTTTTTTTTTTTTTTTCCCCAATATCACTGTTATCTGTTATAACTACAGTACAACTGAAAGAGGTTCATCAAAAACAGCCTGCACTAACAATGACCATGTTCAATGTATTATAGCTCCTGAGACAGAGTGGTACTCTAAGATAGGAATAAAATATTGTTAGCGAATTGGAGGCTACTGATTCCTACAAACTTTGACATGAAATAATTACTTTCTGAACAGATGTTCTGTTTTTGTGGAATAGTTTGGAGGAATCAGGAACCAACATCTTACCCATTTTCATGAAAGAGCAAAAGTTGTACTGTTATCACTTTTGACCAAGTGAAAGGTAGAGAAACAAAGTTCACCCATAAGCTGTTAAGTACGTATATACAATACATATAAGATGCTCATATGATTATATTATATAATCTATTAGATGAATAAATAATATCATGCCATGCATCTGATTGACTGCATCCATCCACTCTCTACATCCATATCACTGACCGCCTATTTAGAGGCTCAAATTTTGCATCATAGCGTAAAATCAGCGCATTACTTGAGTCTACATTTTGTGCGTCACAGTACAGTAAAAACTTTTACGACCCAAGTGTCAAGTACAGTACTGTACAGTCATACTGTAAGTACTAGTGCCTAAAAGGACAGAAATAATGCATCGTGTTGTGACTGTGGAACCCACACAATCCACAGACAACATGGCTCCTCACTCATTAACTCCACCATCCCTTAGATATTATATACTTATCCACACGAGTGGTGAGTGAAATAATTTTAAAGACCATTTTCTATAATTTTAGGCCACAGGCAACATTATAAGCCCAAATCTAAATATAAAATTTTAGCTAACCTGTGATGTCTACAGTACTTTATTTTCCAAGCTACTAGTGTGTTGGTTAGTATGTACAGTAAACAGTATAAACTGCATTTTCAATATATGGATGAAACCAAATGTAGACAAATTACTGTAGAGAATGTTGAGAAGACATTATTGGAAGGTCAGTGAACATTATGCGATAGAGGAGGGTCAGTGCGCAATATGAAATAAAAGTTTGCATCACCACCACCTAGTCCATGAATTTCCATGCTTATGACCCTGAAGACATTTTACAATATTACAATACAACATAATCGTCTCAGATGTTAAATCAACAGACTGCTTCTATAATTTTTTTCTCCAAATTAAGGGCTTAAACATGAGTGCTGGATACTAGGATACTACACTTGAAATGTTTGCAAACTGAGCAACTTAATTCAAAATGTTATAAACATTTAACTGAAAGAATACTGTAGGTGTATAATTTGATAGGAAAAATATATATTTACCTTCTGTATCTGCAAATAAAGTTCTATCAAACAAAAGAATAGATTACCAAGAGTTCTATTGTGTTACCACATGGCAATAACTCTAAAAACAGCCTTCATGAATCAGTAGCTGTATTCATCACACTTACAAAAATATAAAGACTTTGTGGCAAGGCCAGCACTTAGTAGTGTATGTATATACAGCACCGGTGACAATTCTGCAGTACAGTACCGAAAGAAAACGAAGCAGTGTTCAGTGCCACCAGTAGTCAGTGCAATCGCTTGTCTTGGTGTGCAGTATTGGTTTGCTTTTCATCATCTACATTACGGAATGAGGAACAAATCCATTTTAGTACAAGAGAAAATTAGGTAATGTAAAAAAATTAATATTCTTAAATGAGTCAAGCGATTATACTGATCTCAGGTAGTAGTGGAAACCACCTTGATTTCTCCCTGTATACTCTTGGTGGAGGGTGGCCTGCCCTTGCTCTTAACTAATTTGGTATCAAGTGCCTTTGCACAATCATGGGATACACTTGGAGGGATTCAGCATCTAACCAGAAACAACAACTTATTGAGACTGACTTATAGCCTATCACTAACCTGATCTGAGAACAACTTCAACTAGCCTATATGGGCATGTGACTCACATCCCTGAGGCTAACCCTGTATATCTCGGAAAGGATTGATCTTGTTTGGAGGTCACATAACTTATGGCAAAAGTAAGATGATAATCCATTAACCCATGCTGGGAAGCATTGGAGGTAGGAAGGGTACCTATCTAGATGCTTGCTCAGAGGCTCAAGAGAGATCTATGATGGAAACAAAAGCTAGACACACAAATTGCTACCAGGCATATGCCTCCAAATGATGATGATGCACTGAACCTCCTATTAACACACTGGGTTAGGCTTGTAATGAAGTAGTGTAATCCACACCAACATTTCTTAGGCAACCTACACCGTGAGTGTCTAATGAAACAGAGAACAAATCTGTGTGTACCATATACTGTACAGTACAAACACACATCATATTTCAATATTAATAGCATTTATAATGTGCTTCTGAAACTAGTACTGTTCAAGATGTATGTACAAAAATCATTTGAATTCAAAGTACAGAGTACTGTCTAGGCATACATATGCTTTAGCATAATATTGTACTAGAAAGTCAATTATAACTTCTTCTCCAAACTTTGTACAATATCCAATTACAATCTTCAAGAGTTATGCACAAAATTCAGTCTCTGATATGTACAGGTTAAGATTTACAAAATTTTATAATCTGAATTTGCAAGAAATTTTAAGCTACAAAAGTAGATGTAGGTGAGTGTTTGTCTTAAATCAGAACAACAGTCGACACTCTCAATGCCACACACTCTTGTAGTCTACTTTGCTTTTCTTTAGCTAACAGTACATACATAGTTACATACAGGTGATATCATCAGCTTGCATAAAACTGCCTGATTCAAAATTCATAACTCCTAAGGTACTAAGCTTCAACCATTCATGGTTAGCTTTAACATTATCAGATGTGGAAATTAACCATCACCAACAAAAACTATAAGGTATGTGTCCAACTTTAATAGATTTTACTGATGCATCATATAAGCCCAGATTTAATTTACTAATGTATCATAAGGATTGATGAGCCTTAAAATATATATTTTGTCAACATAAAACTAATACCTGTTACCACAAAATTAATAATTTTCAGTAAAAACTGAATCTGTAAATCGTACATTGATGAAGTATAATGTGTTGCCTGTAAAAACTGACTGTTTTATCCAAGTGAATGTTTATGTCCGCAGCTGATAATATACCAGTAACTTTCAGAATTTTACTTAGACCTGAATGACTGTTACATGACACTCAAGATTTGGGTGACATTATTTGACCAATTATGGTATGCTTTGATGATATTGGCAGTGGATATAAATCACTAACCACAAAAATAAAGAAAATTTACTTACTCTCATGGTGTGTGTCTTGTGTTCTTTGAGGTTGAGGTTCTACGGCTGCTGCTCCTTCTAAAAGCAGTTCTCCTGGGTCTCCTTCCTCCCCGCCCCCTGCTGCCCCCTCCTCCCTTGCCACACACACACCACCTCCTCCTCCTCCTCCCTCCTCCCTCACCCACCTGCTCCCTTCCTCCCGCACCCGAGCAACAGCCTCTTCACTTAGTTCGGGTCTTGCACTTACCCTAAGTCCCTCTCTCACACTTCTACTGCTCTCCACCACAGCAGATATGGGAGGATCATCTACCACTGCCCCAGCTCCAGCTACAACTCCAGCCCCAGATCCAGCAGTTCCATCTGTGGATGGTGGTGACCTGTGGGTGGCCTCATCATCTGAGGGGCTGGGATGGTGGGGTCTCACCGGGGCTACAGCATGATCATATCCTCGTACACGTGGCCGGTTCTCAGAGCCAACTTGAGCAGGAGTCTCAAAGTGCACACAATGAAATACCTGTAAACAAAATGGATACTTATTTACTAAATGACTGAATGGAAAGTCATCAATCACCAGAGAAAGGTGGGATACCAAGCTTTGCAGGAAAAATAAGAAAAGGAGAGATACAGTATATTTCTAACTAAAATTTTTAGTAAAAGTGCTCAACTTACATACATAATTATTTTCTAAGGTGTATGGAACTTCATTTTTGGTGGAAATAAAAATTAATTCTTGTAGATGCTATATATCACCCAAGAAGATGTACCGGTAACTTCAGTACAGGTTACCCTCGGTTTCTGATGTATCGATTTTCGATATACTGCATTGCGTATACAACGTGCAAAAAGTAATACCTATATTTCAATTTCCGATTGATGATGCTCACCTATACGATTGTTCAGTTGACAAGCTGTGTTATGATATATATATAAAAATAGTTAGTGATAGTCTATCTTGAGAAAAGAGTGTGTGTGCATGCATATGTGTGTTTACACGGTGACAGTTGATGTGATGTCCAATGTATTCATTATCGGCATAATCTTTTGAAGATTATTATTACATCTTCATTAAGTAATACAAAACACTAAGTTATAATTATGAATACAAATTAAAATCAAAATGACAGATTGAAATAGCATTTAGTGTAGGAATATTCAAAATGTATAAATTCTTTATTGTTGGTGTTCGATTTTTCTCTCACAGATTTGGTACATAATACTGGATCTCGTTGTTGAGGGCACATTTCTTATCCATCCACACAATAATACTTTTTGCATCAAACCAGGAAAATGTAAATAAAATATGTTAAATGAACAAATGAATCTGACTAAACCATGACATGAAGTCAAAGAACCGGTGACTGGACACAACCATGATAAACTAAAGCGCAGTACTGTATATTTACTTTCATTACAATTATTCGTTGTAGAGTGAGATGCTTAGCATTTTAGATGATTTTTATATAGCAGTTTAATAACCATATGTGGGAAAAAAATTGGGTTTTGAGTGAGGCTGGGCAGATCAGTGAACCCCATTAACCCAATTTTAATTTGGCTCGCTATACGATTTTTCATTTCATGATTGGCTCTTCAAGAACACAACCCTATCATAAATTGAGGGAGACTTGAACCTTATTTCCCTTGTCATTATTATTGTTAGTGTAGATATTGTATAAGTAAGGAAGCAAGTCCATTAGTAAGTAAAAATATTCTTACTTCATTGGCTGTATTGAATGTGCCAACAATTTTGAAGTAGATGATAGCTCTGGGAGGGAAGGTGAGGGTCTGCCAGGATCGACAAGCCTCCCTAGTCTTGTCCACAATCAGTTCCCAATCCCTGTTGTTGACTGAGGCCTCGATGTAATAGCTATAGGAGCGATCATCACAGTCCCATAGCAATAACCTGTTGAAATAAGAAATTTGATGCTTAACTCTTTGACAATGAGCAATGCCCAGTGTATTAGTGATAGAAAAGTATCCAACTTTGTGGTGGAGAGATAGGTTGTGGTGAACCAGTAAAAAGAGAAGAGTTTATGAGATGAAAGGCCTTCGATTCCACCTTGTCCTGGAGTGTTATGAACCTTCATCATTCAAGGGAATTGATGTCCCTTCAGTCAAAAATATATCGGCTTCATCTTTTCAATTATTATTTTTTTTTTCAATCTTACCATCCCTTTTTCTGTTTTGAAATAACATACTGTAGATATCTGCTTGATACTAGTTTAGATAAACACACATATACCTACATATATTTCTATAACTCTATGTCAGTGTTTCAATTTAAAATACTCTGACTAATGATGCTACTTAATTATCATATCCTTCAGCACATATGGGTGGTTTTTATAATATGACAGTGCACCTACTTGCATGATGAGAGCCAATAGGGTTGTCCAAGTTGAATACAGATAGACCCAGAGCCTAGCTGATGGCAGGTGTACCCCGAGTCCCAGTCATAGTGGTGGATGTCCCCGTTGAGAAGGTTGTTGCGAGCACGACTCACTCCCTCAATTACCAGTGCACTCCGACCCACCACAGCCACATTCTCCCGTGGTACTTTGGAGATGGAGAGAAATATAGCGAGAGGTATTAAAACAATTGGGATATGCAATGAGAAGCTGCTGTTACATATTATCCAATACTGTAAGTATTGGATACTAGCCATCCCCCACAGGGCTAAAATAAAGATTGTTGAAGGATCTGGTCACTTTCTAGTGGATTTGACGAGATCTGCCCACATGGATTAAAAATCCGTGTGAGGTGTACTGCAGCCGGAGGCTTTTTTTTTTTTTTCACTGCTGTGTGGACCGCCAGCACACGGGGGTGCATTATCCCTTTGCATGCAGCAAGCTAAACTCCCTCCCCTTTATGGTCCCTTCAGGACTGGTCTCGTGGAAGGCACGGCCCCACTTGTAGCTCTTGTGCTAATGTTGACTTGGGTACACAGCAATGGCTGTGAGATCAAAGACCTTCTCCTCAAATTTCCCTGGCGGTTGGAGGCCCCCAGACTCCCTGGGCCAGTAAGCTCTGGTCCCATCTTTCTGGGATTTTCTTCGGTAGCCTAGGCATATAGGGCCAGCCCCTCCTTTATCTTAATTTGTTTTTTCACTGCGACCAAAGTGTACTGGGGGTCTGTGGGGCAGGAGGCCACTCTGTCCCAGGAGAACATCAGCAATAATAACTTTCAGCAGTAAGGGATCCTATAATTATATGGTATAATGTCAAATAGCTGATGCAATATATGGGATCAAATCCATAGCAGATGCCATAAAACATAAATTTATTTTCATGATATAGTAGTTGTTTTATGTTTCAAGGCTGTGCTAGATGGTGAAATGAGAGTAAGCGACTCCCAAAAACTGTACCTCAATAATGATTATCAAGCATAAAAATGGATATACAGTATACTGTAGGCTACTTTGGTTCTTAGCACCTTATAAGAGAAATAAGGAACCATCATTTTATCAAAAACATCCTTTCACCTGAACAGCATCCAAAATAAGTAAATCATCTGTGATAAACAAATTCACACACAGCAATGGGTTTCAAAACAATATATATGTTGGGTCTACTGTTCAGTATATAGTTGCATGCATACATAAACAGACACATACAAATGCAGATGCAAACACACAGAGTACCTATCAGTCCTTTGTGCAGTTCCACCTCCTGTTTCGAATAGTAAGCCTCAAAAGCGACCACATGGAAGACCCGGTTGACTGTGTTGTTGGTGCCTACGATGCGTATAAAGCGGGCCACACGGGGAGGGAAGTGAAGGTATTGCCAGGAGCGGCAGTGATACCGTGTGTGGTCCACCACTCTCACCCAGTCCTTCTGGTCCATTGACACTTCTATGTAATAGGAGTAGCCTCTGCAGAAGGGAAATAGAATCATTTAGAGGGATTATTGTAAATTACAAGTTGTCTATTATCATTACTAATAGTGATCCACTTTTCTTTCATTACAGGAAGAAAACATTTTGTAGTGAGATTAACCTCTCTGCAGGTAGAACAATTTTAATTAGTGCATCATACAATGATTAATGTATATGGATTTCTCTACAATATCAGCCCTATATGACAAAACATTACAGTAAGCTCTCTCTTAGTTGGCTTTCCATGAGTCGGAACTGCATTAAAAAAAAAAAAAAAAAAAAAAAAAAAAAAAAAAAAAAAAAAAAAATTTGCCAAAAACAATAAAGGAACTTACAGTGTACAGTAATTAGAAATATTGCAATATACTGTACCGGTACTGTACTTGGCATATGTTGACTTATACAACACCATAACGAGGTAACTCAGCAAGTCAGTACAGTAGGTTTGCCTATTGAGCGTGTTCTCAATGAGCGATTCACCTTATGTGCGACGAACCCCAAATCAGCACCTTTTATTATTTTATGCACGAAAATTTCCATGGAAGGCGTTTTTGTGGCCAAGAGTGGCCCAAATCCACAGCCGTTTCCTGAGGGTTGGGGTGGTCTAAGCTTCGCCCACCAGCCCACGTGATTGTGATGTTTTGTGGGATAGTCTTTTCAACGGCCACCCTGTCTTCTTCCTTTTTCTTTCTTTGTGTTGTTGATTGCTTCATTTCTAGTTTTCCCATATTTTTTCTCGTATTTTCCATATATTATATAATATTTACATGATAATTTCTATCTTTTCTTGGTTGTCGAATTCAAATAAAACACTTCCTAGGCTAGAGTCAGTGTTATGGTACTACAGTCAATCCCTGCTATCTTTATTATGTGTTCAGTTGTGGCCGCCCCTGACTTTGAAGGGTTTATGGACAAAGTGAATGAGATCAACATCAAATACAGTGTTAGTGGGAGTGGTGGTGTGGTGACGACATATAAGATGTCTGTAAATTGTCAGTGTGAGGCAGTGGCTGCACAGAAGTAATTTTCCCCATATAAACATGTATTCAGACAAAGCGTTTTTCCTATAAACGAGCGCCTCTGTCGCCCAAATATTTTGTATGTAGGGCGGCATGCATTCTGAGGTATTGATGTGGAATCTTGGGAGCTTTTCCTAATGTGACCTTTACCAGTCTACCTCCTGCCATTCTATGTGATGCATATCAACCAACCCCACATGTACTCATTTGTCTGTTTGTTTGTTGGATAGTTTTCAATATACTTTGTAAACTTACAGATGGATTTTAATCAAATTAACAAATTCACATGTCTGATATGATCAATAGCCATTATTTTTGGGATTACTTTTCTATAAACAATAATGGAATTATTCATCTGTTCAAAACGTATATATCAAAGTTACAGGATCTGCACAATACCTATCTGCAGCACTGATACTATCCTCAATATTGATTAAATTTCTGATATTATCCTCCATGTATAAATGGGTTACAGGTGATAAATTGGACAACCTCAAGTCCTATTAACATTACTTCAAAGTAAGGGAGGTTGTACATTAATAATCCAAAGTAAAAAGACAAAAATAAAAATATTCCATAAAATGGACTACATGAACAAAGAAAAGCATCATCACCTCTGATCCTTGTCCCAAAGCATGAGGCGCATATGGTTGATAATACACTGCGTGCCCAACTTGACAAGAATGCCCTGTCCATTGTTGTCATCTATTGGGTGTCGTGTGAAGCCTCGGTCCATGTCATAGGTGGACACATTACCATCGAGAAGGTTGGCTCTCATCTCCCCCTGCAGCACCTGAGCTCCCTTGCTGGGGACGGCAACATTTTCTCCGGGCACTGGTGGAGGAGCCATCATTATATCTTAATTTACACTCCCTTGCTGTTGTCTTTTTGGTGAAACAAATTTCTGCACAATCAAATAACAGAGAACAAGAGCTGACATCTTACACAAAATGAAGGAAAGAAAGAAAAAAAAGAGAGTAATCACTGTAATCTTGACTTAAACACAATAACAAAATCCACGTGCTTTCACTGTTACCTGACTCTCACAATATGCAAGTGGCACATGACTTAAGACTTATAACCGATTCACTTATCCTTATGGGCAAGAAATGAAAGCCAGTACAGTATATAAAAAACTCTTTAGGAGTATTTATAATGGCTATATGTAGTTAATACAATACAGTGGTACCTCGGTTTTCAAACTTAATCCGTTCCAGAAGGCTGTTCTGGATTTGTTCGAAAAACCGAATAAATTTTTCCCATAAGAAATACTGTAAATTGGTTTAATCCGTTATAGACCTCCAAATATTACGCATTATGAAGCACTTGAAGTAAAAATATTCCTTATTTAATGCATACGACTGACCGCATACACACACACCCTCAAAAATACATGTGCTTTCACTCGTATCTCTGGTTCCCATACACAGCTGCGCACACACAAAAACATGACAATTTCACAAAAAAGGATATAATACTGCAGAAATAAATCTAAGAATGTATATTAACATGAACTAAAGTATTGTGGTGTGTTGGTAGGTGAGGAAATGAGGGATCAGAGCTGTTATCGGTCTGTTTATTAGTCACGGCGTACTTGTTGCCACAGGGACACATTATTCCCGTGATTTTCATGATATTTTTGTAATTACTTCTCGTATAGTAGTCTCCTTTCAATGGCACTGAAGAGAAAGCTTTCAAGTGATATTAGTAGTGATGAAAAGAAAAGACAGATTAAGACAGATTGTTAAGAGAAAAGAGAAAAGGTGGCAACAATTGGTCATACTTTATGGTTGATTCAAACAACTGTTGTCAGGTTATTTAGGTAGTTCGGGCCATGACAGCTTGATTCGGGAACCAAGTTTATGTTCGAGAACCGAGACATTTTTTCTCAAACAATATGTTCGAGAACCAAATTGTTTGAGAAGGGAGTTGTTCCAGAACTGAGGTACCACTGTACAGTATATAGTGTTAGCTAGAGTATTTTTTCAAGGCATTTTTTGTTTCAAATGACAGATGTAGGGACAAGGTGAGCACCTGAGAAGGTACATTACAGTACCTAGGAACCTGTACATTGTTAATAAGGAATCATATAACACCGAGATTTTTATATACCTTGTGTACAATCGTAATAGGGAGTGGCGTCACAGAATCCAGTGATTTTCGTTGAAGAAGCCACATTTAGTTTTCTGTGAAATTATGTTTATTGTTCATATCAAGGTACACAGATATAATCTATACCTGCAAATCTTTCTGTGACCAATTATATTATAATGAAAAGAGGTGGGTTGCTAATGATATAAGGGATGAAACTTTTGAAATATAAAGTTTCTATTTAGTTATATCAGTAGAGTAGATGCCACATCAGTATGATCTGGCATAATTATAAATTCTATTTGTCAATTATGACCATATTATTATGTATCTGAAGCTTTATTGAAAGTGTGAAGACACTTACTAGTTCAATGGTACAGACTACTGCTATGCCAGGATACTATTGAGTTTACTAATGGTGGCCTGAAACCCAGGCAAAATAGCCTATAGTGAGACTCCACTCACCATCACATGCCAAGAAAATACTAATAGGCATTTAAATTTCAGGCATTAGGCAAAATACTTGTACCCTAGTTGGGTGATAGGCAAAACCTTCTATTTTTGGCCAAATTTATAAAATCAGCAATTATGTAACTATTAAGAGTAGAGAAAAAGTAAAAAATCACAACAAACTAAATATCGTTAACTTTCAGACGAGATCAAAATAACTTTATCAGATGCATAGTCTGGCTACAGTGGTGATATGAACAGGGGCAGTCAATGCATGCTGGATGGGAAGGTGTGGAATTAATATATGAAGGAGCAGGTGAAGGCGTGCTGGAAGTAGGCATGTGAGGCCCAACGAGGGCAAGTGTGACTTATGGACTCTGAACACCTTTCAAGTTAATCTGGAGACACAAGACATTAATTCAAATTTAAAACAGTGGTTGTAAATAATGTGTCTCATATGGTGTATACCAATGTGTAAGAGCTGAAATACACCCCAATACCATGGAAGTTGAATAAAAAGTGAGGTTAAACCATTGATGATAACTTCCAAATGATCCTAGCCATCACCTCTGCCTCATCAATGCCATTTTCTCTGACCCATTGCCTCAATGTCTTTTTTGGCTTCTCTGCAGGTGACAACCAGCCACTTCCACTCCAATAGCTCTTCCCAATGCTTTGCCCACATCTCTTCATTCTCAACTCTGTACTTTGCTCCTTCAATCCACATCTTGCCACTTCTTCACTAGTCACCCTACCTCTACATCTCCAAGTGACTCCAGGTCTAGTGTTACCCCAGAATCTACCTCAATTGGTAATGTGGCACTGTCAAAGCACCCAGATATGGCAGAAGTCGTGTAGAGATACCAAACTGTTGTTCACTCTGAATGTTTTTCTCTGTTTATATACCACGCTGATAACACAAAAATGTTTTTTTAAGGCAAAGTATACATATAGTATTAATTTTCTTTTGAAAGAGTAGATATGTATACTGTACTCAAATCGTTCATACTCACACCTCGTCAACTCTGGAACACTCAAGTCTTTCATATTACAACGTGTCTAAGTGTCTCGTATGAAATTTAACCTGATTTTGGATCTCTCTCAATCTTGAATATCAAGTCGATTTCCTGCCTTTAGTCCTCACTCTCCTCAGTAAAGAAAATAACAAACAAATTTGAATTAATAAGTGTAAGACCAGGGTGAATGCCTATCAAGTTACCCAAACAAGATGATACGTGAATGACATTTGGCACTGAAGTAAAGGCACCATACATACTCAAATAACCACGATACTGCAGGTCCACGTCTCGAGATTCACTCTTTGCCTTGATAGCATCCAGAATCTGGTCTGGAGAGATGAGAGAGGTAGGGCGCACTACATTGAGCAGATCCTGTTGGCATGATAGTGGGTCATTATCATACTGTTAATCAAAGTTTTAAAATAAATAGGTTACAACATACCATAAATAAAGGATGAATTACAGTACTTATTTCATGGCTAAGCATATGCATACCAAACATTGAAACACTATTGTCTAACTATTTTGTTAGACTAACATAATATCCAAAGGATTCTGGCAAGTTCATGTTGCATTTGATATTCTTTATCTGAATCAGATGTTGGGGCTAGCTGTACCTGTATTTCAATACTATAACCTAGCTTTCACAATAAATTCAAGTAAGACTTACAGAAAGACTGATAAGAGGTAGTCTGATTTGAGACAAAATTTCCTGTATTTGTTCTTGTGTGAGGTCAGCATTGCGCTCCACCCACTCATGAACGCCCTGGAAGATGTATACCTCAGGAGCACAAAATGAGTCTCGGCTGATGATGGCTTTTAATGCCGACTGAAAATAAGAATACAGGTCTTACTGTATAGGTAATGTATCATATACATATTGTACAATAATTTACATACCAACAGTCTTATGATCTTGGGTTACTAGTTATTAACTATTCCATTGTTTTCTGTAGCTAGGTTCACAGGCTGATAAAAGTGTGGGATATGTTACGCTTAAATAAAAATTTACCAATGAGACAAAATACACTGTATTCAGGGTGTCTCATGAGTTGTGGTGGAGCTTGAGAACATGAAAGTTTATGCAATTCTAAGCAAAAAATACTCTATAAATGTGTGTGTTTTCAGAACTTGTTTACGAGTAATTAGGTTAGATGTGGCAGCAAGTGGTGACGGCCAGCCATTGTCTGGCAGGCGACTCCTGCCCGACCAGTGTTGCTATCAGGTTTTTTTTCCTTTCTCCAATCTATATATTCTTGATCTGAATTAAGATTTTCCATCAATAAACGTCCATTAAGTGATGGTTCTAGGAAAGTTTGTGCATTAAAGTGGGGTAGGTTTAATATGCGAGTAGATCTAATGTAGCAATAACTCAGGCAATGATGACATAACCAGTGTGTGAAGTGCCTGAGGGAGTGAGGGTACTACTAGCCTCGCTGCCTCAGTTCCCACCCAGCTCCTTGCGAGTGACATGTTGTGTCTATTCTATGGACTTTTCACCCCCATTTTACTACAATACCATTCACATTTACAAATGCGTAGTTTTGCCCAGGGGGGCTGACTTTATTCTCTGTGAATACTAGCCATCACCCACAGGGCTAGAATAAAGATTGTTGTAGGATCTGGTCACTTTCTAGTGGATTTATCGAGTTCTGCCCACATGGATTAAAAATCCACGTGAGGTGTACTGCAACCGGGGGGCTCTCTCTCTCTCTCTCTCTTTTTTTTTTTTCCCCACTGCTGCATGGACTGCCAGCACACAGGTGTGCATTATCCCTTTGCCTGTAGCAGTCTATCCCTCCCCTTTATGGCCCCTTCAGGGCTGGTCTCATGGAAGGTGCGGCCCCACCTGTAGCTCGTGGTAACTTGGACTTGGGCCCACAGCACAGGCTGTAGGATCAAAGACCTTCCCCCCAATCTCTCTGGTGGTTGGAGGCCCCCAGACTCCCTTGTCCGGTAAGCTCTGGTCCCATTTCCCTGGGATGTGCTTCGGTAGTCCAGGCATATAGGGCCAGTCCCTCTTGTATTTTTCATTTGTTTTTTCACTGCGAAATATGTAGTATACAGACTATCTATCTATAGCTCTGACGCCTCGTTCCCTCCGGGAACTCCCCCGAAGGGGGTGGCCACGGCAGAAGTGTCTCCAGTTATCCCTGTTCCAACACTCCCTCCTTACTTGTTCAAGCCCTACTCTGCCCCTCACATTTCTCTCCTTTACATACTCTTCCACTCTGTTCTGCCATCTGACCGGAGGTCTGCCTCTCACACCAGGTCCCACAACTTCACTTCCATACACCTTCTTTACAAATTCCTCGCCTTGCATTCTCTCCACATGTCCAAACCATCTCAATGTATCACGTTTCACTCTCTCAACCACTCCACACTCAATGCCAATTGCCTTCTCACTCATACCACATCTCTCATACACACTCTCATTACTTTCTCCATCCCATCTAGTAAGTCCACATGCTCCTCTCAAGTAACTTATTTCCACAGCACCTATTCTAGACTGATGCGCCCTACTCCATGTCCATGTCCACGACGCATATGTCAGTGTTGGCAGGATTATACTATTTCGTAGTCCCCTTTTCACTTCCATACTCACACTTCTACCCTTCATAATCCTCCCCAGTGATCCAATGACCTGTCTACCCTTCACTGCTCTCTCCCTAATTTCTCCTTCCATACTTCCATGTTTACACATAACTGTACCCAGGTACTTAAACTCCTTCACTTCCTCCATCCTCTCGCCCCTCAGAGTTATCTCACACTTCATCCCAGTTGGTACAGCCACTCTGTAGGGTGTAGCAAAGTCAATCACTTCAGATTTTGCTCTTTCAAATACCATCACTTTACTTTTACCTACATTCACCTTCAGTTTCCTTCGTTTACACACAGACTGAAATTCGTCCACCACTCTCTGTAAATTCCTTTCATTCTCAGCCATCAGTACAGTGTCATCCGCAAACAAACTTGCCACCAGGGACCAATTTGCTTCATTCAGCCTCAACTTCACCCCCAGACCATTCACTTTGGCTTTCACCTCTCTCATACAACCATCCATATATATATTAAACAACCATGGTGACATAACACATCCCTGTCTCAGCCCTACACTAATATTTAAACTCTCACTTAGATCACCCTCTACCCGTACACATGCTTTTGCATCTGCATAAAAAGCCTCAATGCCTTTCAGCATTGACATAGCTTTCCTATCAACTCTATCGTATGCCTTCTCCAAATCCATGAAGGCAGCATACAACTTCTTACCCTTCCCAATATATTTCTCCACTATTGATTTTAATGCAAATATTTGGTCCACACATCCTCTACCCTTTCTGAACCCTCCCTGCTCCTCACTAACTTTATTCCCTGTTACTTCAACCAGTCTTTCAGTAAGAACCTTCCCCGGTACACTAAGAAGACTTATTCCCCTATAGCTACCACACTCATCCTTACTGCCCTTCCCCTTATACAAAGGTACAATTATGGCTCTCCTCCAATCCTCTGGCACCTCTCCCTGCCTCCACGCCAATGTACATATAAGCAACATCCACTCCACCACTACCTCCCCCCCACACTTTAACATTTCAGCAGTTATCCCATCCACCCCCGGTGCCTTTCCCATTTTCAACTTTCCTATTGCCTTCCTAACCTCTTCCCTTCCTAATTCTCCCTGTACATCCTGTCGTCTACCACCTGCCTCCATCCCCATGCATGTCACCACCGCCTCCCCTCCCGTCCCCCCATTCATCAACCGATCAAAATGCCTCTTCCACACTTCTTTCACTTCCTCACTTCTACTCACAGTAACTCCATCCTCTCTCTTCATTCTCACACTACCAGACTTTCCTTCTCCTCTTTCTCTTTTCACCTCCTTCCAGAATAATTTCTTGTTCTCTTTAAACTTTTCACTCGGCTTCATACCAAACTCCTCATCCACTCTCCTTTTACTCTCACTCACCATCCTTTTCACTTGTCTCTTACACACATTATATTCTCTTTTCCATCTCTCTCTTCATTCAACTTCTCCCAGAAATCTCTAATTTTCTCTCTCCCTGCCTTATTCCTCTCATTCATAGTATACATAGTATACAGACATGATTTTTATCTATGGGTTCTGCAATGTCAACACTGAAGCATCGTTAACAAAGTACAGCCAGATTTCCAACTACATCTGACCTAATTACTCATAAACGAGTTCTGAAAACACATATAGAGTATTTTCTACTTAGAAATGCAATAACTTTCATTTCCCTGTGCTCCGCCACAACTTGTGAGACACCCTGTATGTACATTCAAATACAGTACTATTGGTTAATCTGTACAGGGTGTCCAATAAGTCTGGACCCAATGGGATTTCTAATATTTTGACGCTCCACCAAGCTGCTCTTACTTTGCTGAATTTATTTTTTTGTGGGGTCACCTGAAAGCCAAAGTATACAAGGTGAAAATTTCGAGCATTCTCCACCTTAATGAATGAATTGTGGAAGAGTGTCTAGAATTTCCTGCAAATATTCAGAAAGTGCATTTAATTATGTGTGCGACACAAGGGAGAACACTTTGAACAGATTATAAAATATAATTTTGGACTATTTTGTAATTACATTGATTTTCCAATGAATTCTAACTTACGGGACATGCTGTATTCTTCCACAGATATGGTTTCCATTAACTTAAGGAATATCAGAACAGTATGATAAACATTTTGTTGACCAATACAGTATTGGCTAATGCGGAAGGCAATATCCTGTCGATCATGGGGAGGGGAAGATTGGTATGCACTCACATAAACTAGATATTGATGGGGTACCATCGCTTCTTTTTCACTAACTGGAGTCTTTTGGGATTGAAGATGTTCTGTGCTTACGCCCTACTGGTTTGTGTGGTGGGGGTAAGTTATCACTCCCTCCCTCTCGGTAAAGTTTAGTCCACCGTTGAACAGTTCTCAATAATATATGGGTGTTCTGAGATATCTCTTTGTTGGACTTGCTCTCCTTAGCAAGTGCACATTACTGCAATCTGTGGCTCTTTTAGAAGCTTCCTGAGCGCCATAGTACAGTATGTAGCAAGGTCATAATGAGTGAATGCTAACACAAATGGGTATCTCAGCGGGACACATATTTGTACCCCCCCTTACCCCCACCTTTCTTAGGCGATCACTAGTCTGGTATTTTTTTTGTTTCACTGAGAAGAGTGGGACAGTAGAGTTGCCAGATGTTAATTATTTTATGAACAGTTAGAGGGTTCCAAGCAAATTTGAGCACAATCATTCTTTTGCTGATTTTAGTGCCTTCTGCACTGGCCAATACTGTAATACCTTGAGCAAATCTTTCTTTTTTATACTATTTCATTCAAATGAACCTCAAGCATTTCTCGTCTTTGAAAGCCCTACCGGTGAGAGAGAGTAAAATGACTCGTGGCTGAGGACTGGGAGAGCGTTTTTATCCATGAAGTCTTCACACACGGCCCTAAGAGTAGACAGGGTGTAGAGGGCAGCCATGTCATAGATAACACACACATTGGGAATGCACAGGGTTTCCTTCAGGTAATCACAAACTGCACTCTCCAGCTCTTCAAACCCATACTGGTGTGCCAGGCCCAGGATTTCCAACACAGTTTCCTCCTGTAGAAGAAGAATGATGTACTGTATATCATAAAATGTACTTATTGATTTACCCATGAAATTAGTAGCAACAATAATACAGGACAGTAGTGTAAATTTAGGAAAGCAGTATAGTATTTTATTACGGTACTAAATAATGCTACACATAAGTATACTGTATACATTACCTGTATAGATACACAGTCACTTTTACTGAAGAAGTAAATCTTGTTTCTAATACGGTTTTCACAGACTGCATAGGAAATTATAACTACGGTACATCAAATTTATGCTTCCTAAAATATTTTATTAATTCAAAGTATATACCTTTTCTGAGCTGAGGTTGACCCATCCAGTGTAAATATACTTAAGAAGGACCTTGAAGGCTGTCAAGTTAGTATCCTTTATTTCCACCTCTGCTTGATGACTCTCACGCAGTCCACCAAACAACAAGGCCCTGCAGTACATACCAGGATTTATACAGTATAATATGCTGGTAGTTAATTTTAATAATTATATTATTTCCCACTAATATATTTCTTACACGAAACTTACTGCATTTATAGTACATTATTCAGGCAAAGTACATTCTACTGCTTAGTTAATGTAGCAATATTTATCAAAATTCCTACCTTTCATATTCTTTATGTCACTTAATGCTAATAGAAAAGAAAGAACAATTGAGTATAACCTACTGGGCCTGGGCCTTCATATGGGTGATATTTAGATGAGATAAATAAAATTGCACTTTCGCATAAATCACATACTGTAGACCATAGTAGATAAATATATTAATTAACGGTTACAAATAACAGGAAATAGTCTGACCTGAAATACTGGCTCCGTGCAGCAAGGATGACTCTGTGAGCATGAAATGTATGTCCGCTGACCTGCAGCGTCACATCACTGTACTCATCATTGAGGTAGAGAGCTCCAATGTCGTTGGCCAGGCTGCTTGAATGGTCCACCACGCCCCCTGGGTATGGTAGCCCAAGGTGCAGGTTGGACATGCTGCCCCACACACTGACCAGACAACACAATAAAACTATTATTATCATTAGGTTACTCTCTGTTAAGATATTATTTATGGCAATTATTATAACAGCCTAAGTGTATATGCTGCTGCCTGCTACAGACACAGAAAGGTATGGATATGGTAACAAGCATAGAAGAACAATACAATACAAGAATTGTGAGAAAAACTGCACATCAATCATTAGACAGTACTGTACTATTATAAATTAATTTCAGAGAATAGCTATATTGTTTATGTATATAAGCAATGCATGGTCCATTATCATTTCATTACCAGTAAGTTAGCTTTTCATTGATAAAGTGCACTCTTCACATAAAAGTTGTGATCAATAGTGAATAGCCAATTATAGGCACCACAAGCAATCCCCCAGATTGTGTAGTTCAGACTCAACTTTGCAAAAATGAGTTTCCTTAGAAAGTTTAAAGTTACCTTAAGCTCTCCATATGGCCCCTTTGAGTGATTGTGTTCACAGTGTGTAAGTGGTATACACTTTATGTGGTCTAACTTGTCTCTCTCCATCATGTCTTCTGCACTCTACCTCCACAACATCACAGCCCTCCCTGATCTTCCATCTTTGAACTCTTTAAGTCCTGCACATCATCTTCCAATTCAGTTATCAATACAGCCATTTACAGTATTGAAAGTCACACTTCCCAGAATCAGAGGTCTTCCTACCATTTTCTTCTCTCTCTTTGCATCACCAGAGTGAATTTTTTTTTTTAATTATACGGGTATATGTGGAGTCAAAATAATCTATACTTTGACCTGCTAAGTGTGTTACCTCATGATGGCACTGTATACAATTTATAAACAAAGGCAATGACAGCCATTTACAGTACCAGTAGTCTCTTAGTTTGAAGAGCATCCATGTTACAACATGGATGATATGAGCATTAAAAGTGATTATAGTGTTTAATAATATTGAGGGAGGCCCTGCAGAGTGCCATCTGGTGGTGGAGCAGGGCCTAGATTATCTTCCAAACAAGTAAGTAAGTAATAAGAGTCCTTTCCCCTTCCCTCGTCTCTCCCTCACACTTACTCGAAACTTCCTTATCTCCTCACTTCATTATATGATGCTTTCTTCTCTTTCCTTTCCTCCCCCTTCTCTTCAATCATACTTCCTTCTTCCTTCCATTCACCGTTCCTCTTCTCCCTGTTCTTTCTTCATCTCTTCCTCTATTCACCTCATTTTTGCCATATTTGAACTAGATTCGTCTGAAAAACACTACAACGCATTAAATAGAATTAGGTACACCTCACCTAACCTAACCTAATGAGGACCGCGGCAAACTACCGAGATCTAGTCGGGGCAGACTACTGGGGGCTAACCTTAGCAGTCTACCGGGACGATGTCAACACCTGGTGGCCATCTTGAATTGGTATTGAGGTACCTTTTTATTGGAGAGTGGCAGTAAATAGAGGCCTTACTACACATTGGGCAGTTCACTGATGTCAAATATACTCCATGGACACGTGAAAAGTCTAAACTGGCTTCATTATTCTCAAAACAGTACTGAAGAATATGTTTGGGGACAGACGGACACTAGGTACAAAGGGAAGCCATTGTAAACAAGCACACTGATTGGCTGTTGAAATTGAGGCTCATTAATCAAGCACGCTGATTGGCCGTTCGCACCAATATGGCCGCTGTACACACTGTGGATTAAGGAAGATTGATTCATTTAAGGGTAGTTGTATTACAAAAGCTATGCATTTGCGACGGAACTAACCTATGAGGAAATTACGTACATGTATTAAGAAATGTATCTGACAGAACAAAATTGATGGTAGTGATTATGGACAAACGCTTGACCAATACCGGCTTCCCTTTGTACCGAGTGTCCATCTGTCCCCGAACATATTCTTCAGTGCTGTTTTGAAAATAACGAAGCCAGTTTAGACTTTTAACGTGTCCACGGAGCATAACCGAGGTCAATGAACTGCCCCATGTGTAATAAAGCCTGTATTTCCCACCACTCTCGAATAAAAACTAGTATAATACTAATTCAAGATGGCCACCGAGTATTTACATCGTCCTGGTAGACTGCTAAGGTTAGCCCCATTTAGTCTGCCCTGGTTAGGTCTCGGTAGTTTGCCGCGGTCCTGATTAGGTTACGTTAGGTCAGGTGAGGTCTACCTAATTCTATTTAATGCGTTGTAGTGTTTTTCAGACAAATCTGTAATTCAAGACTGGCGATAATGAGTGTTTTCGGAGATTGGGTGAGGGGAGGGGGGTTGATATTTCCCAAAACACTCATAAGCGACGGATGTGAACAACAGATTAGTTAAAAACAGACTATCAAACATTGCATCTGAAAACCTCGAGTCCAAAAGACATTATGGACAAGTGCTTGTATATTACCATAACTTTAGTTATGGTTAGTGGCTTCACCAAAACAAGACTTGGTAATTATATATCTATTTTATTGCCGTCTTCTATTACGATGTTTTTACCCTCTTTACCAACTATACTCCTTTTACGCTAACTTGGCCTAGTAGCCACGCCCCCTTGATAGGCCTTGATAGCTGATTGGTTGATTTATAACTGTTCGTGTCGCTTCCCTTACATTGACATTGAATATGTTTACATCCTTTTCCTTCCTCTAATATTGATGGAATTTAGGAACATTAAAATATAAACGATTTTTAAGCATCAGTTGCTATGCAGTTCTACAGAAAGGATGGTAAACTGGTAAAATTCCTAAATATATATCTTCGGAAGTCGTAGCTAACATCATCACATACACGTTCGGACATAGCCTACTCAATATATCTTTGTTTTGTAGTCAATATAAACTATTGAGAAGCTGATGGAACACCAAATAGCAAACAATATCTAATAAACTACACCATACACACTCTACTTATAGTCCAAGTCCTTATATAACTGAAAAAACTCGAAAAATAGATGGGGTATAGTGGGGAGGTTGTAATGCCAGGGGAACAGCTGTCCTGCTCAGGCGCCAGGCGGGAAAATCAAGCACAGCTCGCTCCACCATCTGTTATTATTTTGGTTACGATTATGTTCCCGTAATGAAATGATATATTAGATATTTATAAGCAATATATTGTAATTAAGTTGCTATCGAGTGTGACAGATGGAAATCCGCGACAGGTGGAGCGAGCTGTGCTTGATTTTCCCGCCTGGCGCCTGAGCAGGACAGCTGTTCCGCTGGCATTACAACCTCCCCACTATACCCCATCTATTTTTCGAGTTTTTTCAGTTATATAAGGACTTGGACTATAAGTAGAGTGTGTATGGTGTAGTTTATTAGATATTGTTTGCTATTTGGTGTTCCATCAGCTTCTCAATAGTTTATATTGATACAAAACAAAGATATATTGAGTAGGCTATGTCCGAACGTGTATGTGATGATGTTAGCTACGACTTCCGAAGATATATATTTAGGAATTTTACTAGTTTACCATCCTTTCTGTAGAACTGCATAGCAACTGATGCTTAAAAATCGTTTATATTTTAATGTTCCTAAATTCCATCAATATTAGAGAAAGGAAAAGGATGTAAACATATTCAATGTCAATGTAAGGGAAGCAACACGAACAGTTATAAATCAACCAATCAGCTATCAAGGCCTATCAAGGGGGCGTGGCTACTAGGCCAAGTTAGCGTAAAAGGAGTATAATTTATAACATTCTAAGGCACTTTCTTCGGAAATGCCCCATTCCAAGATTGGGCATATTCAAATGGGACATTTTGAAATTAGCCTGACCTTTCCAATCCCAACCTAGACTGCAGCAGACTACTGGGACCTAACCCGGCAAACTACCGGGACATAATCTGGGCAAACTATTGGAAAATAACCGGAGCAATATACTGGGACTTAGCCGGATCTGGCAACACTGCTACAAAATGGCAATAGTCTAGATAAATAACTACACATATCCCGTTTCATATTTGCTTGAGCTCGCTTAATACTCAATCAAATCATTCAAAGCAAGCCTAACGTTAGATACACATTTTGGATTGCGAATGTACACCTGGATAAAATGTATTGGATGGGTTTGGTTGGCACTGTCGAGCTTAAGTTAAAAGGACCATATTCAGGAACATTTGTGGTGCATACGATGGCGTGGTACCGGTACGATGGTCTCAGAGACAGAACAATTGAGCCATCATACCGGTACGTCACCATCGTATGCACCACGAATGTTCTTGAATAGGTCCCCAAAGGCCAAGGAGGAACGCAAACTTTCACAATGGCTCTTTGACAGCTAGATGCATGAATTCTTACTCGTTCCATTGAATATATTATGCTCCCTCACACTGATGCATACTGTGGAATCCAACGGTGAACTTTACCTGTCGAAATAGTGTTATGCCACACCTGCGTCATACATGTCAACAGACGCCATGTCTTCTCGCTCTCACATTCTGGATCTCGGACAGAATTTTGTTTCCTTTTTGTAAAGTCATACTTGAAAGATGGAGTTTTACAGATTATAATTCAGAGTTTTTATAGAGTGAAGAGCATCAGAAATTGTCCAGAATTATATTATATTCATTTCTAGACGATTTCTGCTGTCTAGTCTATTAAGTACAAAATTTAAGATTAGCTTTTCCTTGTTTGTAACCTTGCGATATTTCTCTTCAAATATATTGGCAAATCTATATGAATAGGGTAAAAAAAGGATATGGAGATAACATTATGATGATAAAATATGTAAAACCTCAAGGGAAATTGTATTTGCATGGGTAATAAATCCTATATCATATATTATCGCTTAGAAACTCACACTAATATAATTTACGGAATGAGCATTTTCTTATTATGAATAATGGTAATTCACATAAAATGTAGGCATTTGACGTATAATTTGTGGATAAATATGAATGTGGAGTGTTTGAGCGCGCGTCCCAAATGGCAGCTTTTGTTGTGGAGGCCTCGGCTACGATGTAGTGCCACTAGTACTTTTAACCAGTCTACTTCCATACTCATGTACCGTTCAACCCTCTAATGTATTTTTACGTCCCATGCTAATACCCAGGAAGGATTTGTGATGATGGAGTCTGACTACCCCTGTAAGTAAGGTGTTGTTTTTAAACATGTAGTGTTCGCTGTATGGGGGACTACGTCATGGACCTGGAGTAATGGCGGACACGGACTCCCGGATCCGATTGCGTGACCGGGGATGCACAGTCCTATCAAATACTATTCTCATACCAGTTCTTGATATGCCCGTACTCATATCCATGTCAAAGAATAAGGCCGTGCATCCCATTAATGTGTATAATGAGAGAAAATAATATATCCGGTTTCACACAGGAGGCTTCACTCTCTTGCACCTCTTGTCTCACACCTTCGGACGAGCCAAGGCGAATGTCCGAGTTCCTTGACATTATTATTATTGGTTTAGCCGCAATAAAGTTAATGTCAATTCGAGTTGTTGTTATCTGTTAGGGGACTTTGATTAATGGGAGGAGGTCCATCCATGGCCCTCTTATACATCGGTGTGTCAATAAGTAACAAAGTAGGGTTTATTAGGAATGGCAACACTAATAAATCATTGTTTAATGTTAGGACGATATTTGAACTGGTTGAGAAATAGTGAATGATAGGCTGAAGCTTGTAATGAGATCAATTTAATTAAGGGGGTAATTCACTTCTGTTACATTAGAGTGCCTTGATTCCTCCAAAATATGCCAGGAAATAGGAGTAAATGAACAAAAATAATGGTGATCTGTTGCTTGGAATAGTTTGGAGGAATCAGATGCTCCAGATTTACGAACACTACTTCTCCCTTAATAAAAATGTGGTTAAGATTATGCTTAGTTTGAAAATTAAAGGATATGGTAATTGTTTATTCGTGACTGTCACCACTGCTGTCACAGCTTCACTTTTTGGCAAATATTGAAAGAATTTGCATAAGTTTTTTCTACCTTCATTACCCACTTATTTAGACCATTCTAAGACTATTATCTTCTATGGCATTTCCTCCGCAAATGCCCCATTTCCAAGATATTCAAATGGAGCATTTTGAAATTAGCCTGACCTAACCTAACCTAGACCACAGCAGACTACCGGGACCTAACCTGGGCAAACTACCGGGAAATAACCGTGGTAAAGTACAGGAAATGACCGGGGCAAAATACTGGGACCTAGCTGGATCAGGCAACACTGCTACAAAACGGCAATTCTTTCAATAAGTACCCACTTTTTTATAGCTTCTTATGTAAAGTTTAAGCTGAGCTACAGAAATGGAAAAAAATAGTCCCCACATAATAATGTAATATGGTCCTGAAAACTGAACTCACCTGGTTGACTACCCCATTACATATTTATATGGCTCAAGGAAAGTTTAGTCAAGTTATTTATAAATGAGGGTAGTTGAAAGCAGCTGGCATGCCAGCCCATCTTTTTTGGAAAATGTGTGAAGGAGATACAACAATTTTGTAGAAAGGGCTGAGTTGTGTGCCATATGCAGGCATGATATATAGCTGATTAGGAATTTTAAAATGTGAGGGGGAGGTAGTGGTGAAGTGGATGTTGCACATAAGCACATTGGCCTGGAGGCAGGGAGAGGTGCCAGAGGATTGGAGGAGAGCCATAATTGTGCCTTTGTATAAGGGGAAGGGGAGTAAGGATGAGTGTGGTAGTTATAGGGGAATACGCCTTCTTAGTGTACAGGGGAAGGTGTATGGGAATATTCTTACTGAGAAACTGATTGAAGTAACAGGGAATAAAGTTAGTGAGGAGCAGGGAGGGTTCAGAAAGGGTAGAGGATGTGTGGACCAGATATTTGCATTAAATTAACAGTGGGGAAATATATTGGGAAGGGTAGGAAGTTGTGTGCTGGCTTCATGGACTTGGAGAAAGCATACGATAGGGTTGATAAGAGAGCAATGACAAAGGTGTTGGGGGGTCTTTGCTGAAAGGCATTGAGGCCTTTTATGCTGATGCACTAGCATGTATGTGGGTAGAGGGTGATCTAAGTGAGAGCTTTGATATTAGTGTAGGGCTGAGATAGGGATGTGTTATGTCACCATGGCTGTTCAATATATACACGTATATGGATGGTTGTATGAGAGAGATGAAGGCCAAAGTGAATGGTCTGGGGGCAAAGCTGACAGTGAAAGGAGTAAATTGGTCTTTGGTGGCAAGTTTATTTGCAGATGTCACTGTGCTGATGGCTGAGAGTGAAAGGGAGTTAGAGAGGGTGGTGGATGAGTTTCAGTCCATGTGTAAACGAAGGAAACTGAAGGTGAATGTTGGGAAAAGTAAAGTGATGGTATATGAGAGGGCAGGTACTGAAGTGATTGACTTTGCCACACCTTACAGAGTTGGAGTACCAATTGGGACTAAGTGTGAGGTAACTCTAGGGGGTGAGAGGATGGAGGAAGTGAACATGGAAATATTGAAGGAGAAATTAGGGAGAGAGCAGTGAGGGGCAGGCAGGTCATAGGTGCACTGGGGAGGATTATGAAGGGTAGAAGTGTGAATATGGAAGTGAAAAAGGGACTGAGAAATAGTATAATCCTACCAACTCTGACATATGCGTCGGAAACATGGACATGGAGTAGGGCTCATCAGTCGAGAATAGGTGCTGTGGAAATGAGTTACTTGAGAGGAGCATGTGGACTTACTAGGTGGGATGGAGAAAGTAATGAGAGATGTGGTATGAGTGAGAAGGCAATTGGTATTGAGTGTGGAGTGGTTGAGAGAGTGAAGCGTAATACACTTGAGATGGTTTGGACATGTAGAGAGAATGCAAAGTGTGGAGTTTGTAAAGAAGGTGTACGATAGTGAAGTTGTGGGACCTGGTGTGAGAGGTAGACCTCCGGTTAGATGGCAGAACAGAGTGGAAGAGTATGTGAGAGAGAGAAGTGTGAGGGGGGGAGGGGGGATGGAGAAAGTGAGGAGGGAGTGCTGGAACAGGGAAAACTGGAGACTCTTCTGCCGTGGCCACCCCCTTGGTGGGAGTTCCCGGAGGGAGCGAGGCGTCGGAGCTATAGATAGATAGATAGAAGAGGTCAGATGGCTTTATGGGGGATTGGTTATTGAAGATTTTCCACATTTTTATAAGGTCAGCTCTGAACAGTCTGCCGTTTACAGAGTAAAGATTTTTATGTCTGTCTCCATAGCTGAGGTCAGATAATCCGTAAACCTCTTTCATCCATCTACGCTGGACCGATTCCAGCAGTTTCAGATCACCCTGATATCCTGGATTCCATACGGTTGAGCCAAATTCTAGTAGAGGTCTGATATGGGATATGGGATAACATAAAGTCACTGTCATGGCACAGACTTCAGCAGATTATTCACCAGTCCTGCCGCCTTTCTCACAATGATTGATATGTGAGAGTGAAATTTCAGAGTGTTGTTGTCGATCATGATACCCAAGTCTTTGTGAGTGGAGACTGTGGATAGATCAGTGTTGTTCATGTGGTAGATTGAACTGATGGCATTTAAGTCAACATAGCCTCTCTGGACAGCGTAGCACAGCACATTTGTCAGTATTGAAGCACAATCCCCAAGAGTTGGCTACTGTACATACCGTTTCGATGTCTCTCAGGATGATGTCGGAGTGTGTTGCCAATGACAAGTCTTGACGAAGCTTAAGGTACATCTTCAGGTACAACGGTATTATAATAGTATAAGAGTACCAGTAATAGTTGTCATAGAAAAGAAAAACACAATCTATTCTCAATTTTGGGGAGATAATCTATCATTCTCTGTTTTTATATGTTGTTGAAATGTAAGGGAAACAGTGCATTTTGACCAAGTTTGATCCCCCTCAAAAGCTGGATTTAGGGGTAAAGCAAGTAAATTATGCATTAAATAGATAATATTCATATCTTCTACAATTACCCTGACTTGATCTGACCTAAACTAACCTAATCTGAACTGGGGCAAACCACCTGGACCTAACTAGGGGCAAACTACAGAAACCTAACTGAGACAAACTTGGGGGAGATCAAACAGGGTCAAACTGCACTGTCACCCTTGTACTTCAACAGATAAAAACAGAATAAGTAATTATAACCCCCAAGTTAAGAAAATATTATTTTCCATTTCTATGGCTCAACTATTACTCTTATACTAATACTGTTGTTCAGTTTTCTGGACCATATTACCTTATCTCTGATAATTCTTTATTCAGTGTGTTGGATATTTCTGTATGTGAGCTCTGCCTACTATTTTATGTTGATTTATTGTTTTGCAGGACTATAGTGGCATTATATATCGATATTTAGTAATAAGAGAAGGAACAGTAATTCCTAGTTGCCAGATGAACCAACCTGCCCTTACCTAACCCAACCTAATCTTGACCCTGGCTACTTTCAGAACTAATACAGTACAAGTGTCCTTAAAAACTTACTGGTACCTTGTTTTAGAATTATTGGTATTCTTACTTATGCCCAACAGACTTTTAGAGAACATAGAGAAAGGATGACACAAGAGTTCGTCTTAGAATGGCCCATCGTTATTAGCATAAGCATATCAGTGATACTGATATAATTGAAAAGATAACGAAATGGACAATATCCTGTGTTAATTTTATTTCTGTAGTCTGGGCAGAACTCTCGCAAGGAATTATCTATTTTGTAATAAGAGGGGGGAGGTAATGATTTCTTGTAGCCAGATGAACCAACCTAACTCAGACCATGGCTACCTATGGGATTTAATTTACAGTAGTGTCCTTCAAGACCTGCCTAGTTGAAAAATTATTTGGAACCTCACTTTTGTCAAAAAGACATTGACATTTAAGGGTTCACAGAAAATTTCACCACACTTCTCCCCTTGAATTTTAACTTTAGTTTTCCCCTTTCTTACATTTTCATAACCACTCTCATAATCCATTCCTCAGTAATGGATTCCTTGACTACCTTTCTAGGGACTTGTCAAAATCCTTGTCCAAGTCTATAAAAAAAATTGATAGTATGACAGATATATTTATATGGCATTCTTTGTTCTGGAAGACAAATTGCTGTACATTGTTTTTTATTTTGAAATTCAGTATAATTACAAAATTTCTTTTGTTGTTGTTGTTGTAGGGTCGGATGAGCAGACATACTGCTTCATACAGGCCCGAGCTCGTCTCAAAGTCCACAATGCAGAAACTCCCGATTTTATATTTCAGTGAGTATATTTGTTATACTTTCTTAGATATTTTGAAAAAATTGAAACTAGTTTTAAGCTGAAAATATTACTTAATGTACTAAATATTGTACAGTATTTTATTGTATTGTACTTGCTAAAATATTCTTTTCTCAAAGTTTATTGTCTGACTCCTTCTCTCCATCCCTTTATCTGGTTCATGCCAAATAATCCCTCTAGGCTTGATGCTAGTTCACATCTGATGGCATATAATCACTTAGTTTTTCTATTCCAACCAGTCAGCCAGTTTACTCAATCCTCACTATTCCTCAGCCACTCTCCAGTACAACTACTGTAATTAGTCTTGTAATTTCAGGTCTATCATAGATGAGTTGGGGTTGACAGGACAGGTAACCCCTAATCAGGCTCGAAAACACTGGGATACTCTTGTTACAAGATACAAGGTGAGTCATGGCATTTCTTTTTCAATATCTGAATAAATATTGGAGAAAGAGGGAATATATACAAATAATTTAAAAGTCAACTAAAGAGGTTGGTGAGAGGGAGAAAAGGGAAAGTAGATAAGGATTTGGGCAGGAAACTGTGTAAAAAATTCAGTGAAAATAAGAAACCTCAACCTCTGGGCTGCAGACTGACTGTAGTCTGTGACTTTTGTAAGGCTTCAAGATTACTGAGTGAAACTTTGATACCGTATGTAAAATATTTCCATCCTACTAGATCACCACATGTTATATAATTTACTAATTATACAGATCACACTCTGGAGAGAGCTATTATAATCTCATTCACAGCATCTTAAGCAAATATGTTTTTTCTACAGGAGTTAAGTCAGCCAGCATTAGAGCCCGAAGATGCTGCACCTCCATCATGGCCTTTCTATGCAGCAATGCAGGATGCCCTTCTCACCATGCCACCTTCTGTCCTTCCCATGGCCAGTGAGATGGGTGAGGATGGGGCTGTTGGTGGGTTGGCTGGGGCATTCCAAGAGGAGTATGAGGAAGAGGATGAGGAAGAGGATGATGAAGAGGAAGATGATGATGATGAAGAGGAAGATGATGAGGAAGGGATGCTGGATGAGGATGATGGGGAAGAATATGATGAGGATGAGGACTCTCAGGATATGGAGGTCACACTTCATGACGATAACGTGCAGAGAGTTAACTATGAGACTGAAATTGATGACACATGTGAGTGCTACACTTGCCTTAAGTAGTTCCTATGCCCCTTTTGCTCCCTGTAGTCAAAATATGTCATGAATGAGCAATAGATATTTTCTGAAGGAATGACAGAATAGATGAGAGTTTGAATTGGTGGAGTGGATGGGAAAAGGGTCAGTTTTGTATAAACATGGGAGCATGGAAGGGGAGTTCAGAGAAATAGAACAGTGCTGGGTAGACAGGTCATAGGGTAATTGGGGAGATTCATAAAAGGTAAAAGTGTGAGCATGGAAGTGAGAAAGGGACTGAGATAGTAATAATCTTCCAACACTGACATATACATCAAAGAATTGGATTAGAATATGTGTAGTTGAAATGAACTACTTCATGAACTACTTCATATTACAGGGACTGAAGAGAGAATCCTGCGTTTCATCGACTTGCGTGGATCGAAGGAGGCAGACATAATCGCCCTGGGACCCACACCAGTGTTTGCGTGAGTTGCCATCTGTTTCACTAACTGCTAAGGAAGTTGGTACATCTTTTAATTTGACATTACTTTAGGCCCAAGAAACAGACCATTTATTATAGGTGGTTTGTTTTGTGGCTGAATTTGTTGGGAATGTCAGTTTCAAATTTTCAGACAGCACCTTCAGTCCTTCACTGTATAATGTAATCGATTGTCTTTATTTCTCTTATTATTTTTTAATGGGTGTGCATTTATTTCAATTCAACCTTCAAATATTGAAAAAAATACAATTGAGTAAATAAAACACATCAGACAATAAGATATTTAAAAATGTGTACTATTGCCAACACTTATAGATGGTACAGTCAGCGTCGTCAATCCTCTTTTCTTTGGTGTAAATCCCGTGCAGCTTGACTCAATTCTTCTGAATATTCATTGGGGAGGGGGAGAGGTATAGAGTGTGGCCAGGGTACGTCGGACTCTCCCACTCACCAATGAATAATTCGGAAGAATTGAGTCGAACCGAACAGGATTCACACCAAGGAAATAGGAAAAGGGGATTGGCGATGCTGACTGTACCAGCTATAAGTGTTGGTGATAGTACATTCAAAAGTTTATTTGACTTGGTCGAAAGTTTCAATTGTAAATATTCATTGGACCATGGTGTATTGTAATGACCATGATATACCATGGCAGAGGGCGAATCAACCAAACCATTAGATTAAGTCCCTCTGGATTTATGGATACATGAGTAAATCAAACTAGATGGAGATATGCCCATGCTTATGATTTATGTGACAAGAGTACCAAGTCCTAAAATGTTTATAATGATCAATACATGTATTACAGTAATACATACCAAATGTTCTATTAGACAGACTTATTAAACAAACACTAGTGAATGATGATTTAGTAGATTTATGTATAATTATGGAAGTATTTCCTGTACCTAAAGCCATAAGGAACTAACTGTTATGCCCTTCTACTTAAACTGGACACATTTTTTCATGACTCCCCTCTCATGTATTTTATGTACTGTAAGTGATTCACTAAATATCATTATTATTTGTTTTTTAACAAGTCTTGGTTTAATGTTGTTGTTGATGATGTTCCTTAAGTTGTCTGGCTGAGCAGCTCTGGAGTCTCTGAGGAAAACCATGGCCTGGATCAGGCTTTCCCAAAGAACCATCAAGGAATGTGTGTAAATGTTGGTGGCAGGTGCGGTTATGTACAGTGCAGAGTTCCATGATGTGTTTAATAGTGTGGGGTACTGTGTTGCATCCTGGAGAGGCATCTGTGATGGCTCCACCCAGCCTCTTCTGATAGTTCAGAAGGGCTGTGTAGTGTCCATACCACAGCCTTGCTAGGTGGATCTCTCATTAAGGGGAAGGGAGGACTTGGGAGAGTGGATGACGAGAGGCCATGCAAAGCAGCTGAGTGTTGTATTTGAGTGACTTGATGGAACAGTGAGAGATTTGAGTATGGATATACTTCTGGAGGCTAGTTTGTGGTGGGTGGGGTAAGAAAGATGGTATTTGAGCGTAATAGCGAGTGTTGGGTACTGTTTTGATGTTCCTTGGAGTATGTGGGTGATCTGTCATGTAGTTTAGTGGGTTTGAAGAGGCTGAGGTGAGTGTTTGTGTGTCTTTCAGATAAAGGTGATCCTTCATCATGAGGACTTAGGTTTCATAGTGTAGGTGTGGCACCAATAATTATTTTTAGGGCTTTTTTCTGTATGGTGTGTCACAGAGAGGTTTGAGGTCCATACAGGGCTTGAAGAGTCCTTCACTCCAGTACAATATTTGAACATAACAAGGAAACTGCAACCACAGTTTTACTTTATTGGGCAGCAAAAATTTAGCTCATAACAGCTTGTATCTCAGCTGATATTGCAAAAATGTTGGCAGCTTTATGTATATTTTTTGTTTTTGTTTTTTGTTCTCTGTATGGAGTATATGTAAATTTCTCTTAGCACTTAATAAACTCTTTAAGAGTGACATACACTTAATTTATATTGGAAGGTTACTCCCATAGAATATAGTAATAAAATATATATTTTTGCAGCGAGATCCTTGATGAGTTGGGCATGTCAGAGGTGGTGACAGTGGCTGAAGCACGCAAGAAGTGGACAATGTTGGTTCGACGTTACCTCAATATCAAGGTTCAGTTAATTGCTTTCTTTTCATGATGTAGTTTGCCATTATTGTATTTGGTATAGCTTTGCCTTGTTCTTGTACTTTTTCCAGATTACAATATCTTGTAAACAAAAGCTTTATGTGATAGGGTTTGTGATTTGTAGACTTTATAAGCCATCCTACCTTACAGGGAGCAGGATCAAACTCAATCCCAGATCCAGTAACACACTGTGGAACTGGTGTACTGCTAAGTGGATTGAGAACACTTAAGCTTTGATATATACAGCCTCACCAATTACAGTAGTAGTTATATAAAGATTTCTTTTTAAGGGTATGCCAATTAGAGCTTTGATAACAGTATCTGTGGTGGACCATCTGGGAAATTGGCAAGAATGTACTTGGTTATGTTGTTATGCCCCCTGTAACTAATTGTAATTCATTAAATATATTGTCCTGCGCAGGGAGGTTCTTCTACAAAGTTGTTGGAACGCTCGTGGAATAATAGCCAAGAGTCTTAGTAACGCTGGTATTCTTAAAAAATTCTTTCCCTTGAAAAGCATGGGAAAGAAATATATCACTAATTTTATATTTTTAAAGATTTCCTTCCTCTCCTGGCCTTAAATTCCTTCCCTTGAATCGAGTATATTATTGAAATATGAAGGAAAAATTTTCCCCGTTCCTTCAATAATTCTGTTGTTGTATTTTATCCTGTATTGTTGATGTATTCTTTATAATATCATAATATATTGGAAAGATGTGCAACGGTATTATATCACCGAAGGAAAAAGAGTTTAGTACATAAATGAGGCATTTCTTCCAAATTTGTAAAGACCTTACTATACTCGGTTCAAAATTTGTGTTGCACTGGGTTCTAGACGTCATTGGTAAGGTGTCTCCTGATTGGTCCACATACTCACCTGACTCCCGCTCCACCTCTACACCACCAAGGTGAGAATCCTCTCTGTCACCATGCTCGTGGTGGTATATGTTTGTATATTATTTACTCTAGCTCTTATCTTATTCAAGATATACAATTTTTGTTGTTGTTGAAGTTCCTCAAGCTGTCTGGCCGAGCAGCCCCGAGCTCCTGAGGAAGGCCATTGCCTGAACTGGGCTTTCCCACAATGCCCTCAGAGAGTGTATGTTGTGTTGTTGGCGAGTGTGGTTGTGTGCGTTGCAGTCTTCAATAATGTGTTTAATAGAATGGGGTGCTGTGATTTTTGTTGATACCATTAGTCTCAGCAATGATTGTAGCATCCAGACATATATGTCACAACTCGATATAACATTAAACAAAGAAATTATGACGAGTAGAAGTGAACAAAGTTCCCGATTATATTTATACCACTTTTTATTATCATAGTTTTTCTGCAGCACGTATTAAATCAAGGATGTTATAAAACATTTCATCACATAAAACAAAACCTCCTGAGCACAGCGTGGTTGTGTTTATTGTTTATATTTTGTGCCCGGAGGCCTCGTAGACGTACCAACCGCACAAACGTTTATCATTTTCACGGCACAGGGCTACCAACATGTAAACTTTTCTTTCCCTTCCAAGGAATTCTTTAAGCATAATGAGGGGAGGAAAAAATCCTTATAAGGGAAAGATATATGTAAGGAATTTTTTTTTTTTTAAAGAATACCAGCGTTATTTTGTATGCTGTCTCATATAGTTAGGGTATCAGGCCAGCCCCAATTATACGACACACGCATCCATGGAAATGTCACCTATAACGTTTATATCTCATCATCAAAGGGTCGGGGACTCTGAGCCCAGGGATGGAAAAATAAAAGCAAAGGTTAACTGGAGAGCTCTTTCATCCACAACATACACCCTTTAACCCCTAGGGATTACAATTCCCCAACCCCATCTGTCCCTTAGCAACATATTTGAGTCGTATTTTCAACTTGCACCAAGGCAATTTTCACGATTATTGATTATATATGTATGTATGGCATAGAATCAGGGTAAAAATCCTCTAAAATTCATAGTTTCACCAAATAACACTACAGTATATGAATTACTGAAAGAAATATAATGCACATTCTGTAAGCTGAAGTAGAATGACAGTAAAAGAAAAAAAATAAACAGAGAAAGAGAGGTATATTATAGTTCTCAGTCTTTTGAATTATTGTATCTAGTCTGAGAGAGCAGCAGGGAGTGTATCCTTCCTCCAGTTTGGTGGGAGGTAGGAAGGAAAGAGGAGCAAATCCACCACCAACCATATCAAGTGGCTGATGCGGTACGTGACTTGCAAGTGGGACCCCCCAACAGAGCTAACAGTGTTACAGTCTCAACCGGTATTGTTAGTAAACACTGAATATAGCCCATTCCCACAAAAATCAAGGCTAGAAATAGTCCTCCAGTTTTTATTTGGACAATCATAAAAAATCGGCATAACAATAAAAAGGCCCTCTACGATTGGCATGACTCTGCCTTTAGGAGCTAATTCAGCCTTGGTGGGAGGAGGTATTTCATGAACAGTCAAGTTAAGATAGGGTTGCCAGCTCAAACATTTTTTTTTTTTTTTTTGGGGGGGGGGGGGAGAGTGTACTGTATACTCCTAGTAAATCTCTACCTCTCCTGGATATCTTGTACGGTACAAATTCTTTTGCTTTGTCCATGCCAAATACACACTTTTGTAGACACTCACTCACTATATTGTCCCATCTACTCTTAGGCCTTCCCCTTCTTTGTCCCTCAAAATCCCTCTCATACACTTTAGTCACCACATTAGATTCATCCATTCTTACATTATGCACATACCAATTCAGAACACTTTCCCCCGCTTCTTTAGTCAAGTGATTTACTTAAACCACACCTTTTATGGCTTTCACCATTTCTTACCCTGTAGTTTTTCAGATATCACACACACTTCTCAATGCCGTATGTCCGTCTCTACTGCTCTCATTGATTATATCTCATATTCATACCACACCCATTTTTTACAACCATATAATAGTGTGGGTATGATCTTTGGCTTATGCAGTCCACTTGCAGCCTTTTTAAGTTCAGTATATTGTACATTATCTGACCCCACAGAACTCACCTACCTCAGTGGAGACCAAACCATGTTTTGACGAGAACCCACAAATTATCACTGGTGACATCTTGCCAAGGCATGGGAGTGGGACAGGAGGGAGAGGTACAACATGGTTCTTCTATCCAGCTGTACACAGTGTTATGGAGGCCATCAAGGCCACTTCACCAGACGGAGGCACCAAGTCTCGCAGGTCACCAGAGTACACATGTGAGTAGAATACCCCAGTACTCATTCTTATTAGGGGAAACATTGTTGACTTTTCTTAAGCCCAAGGCAAAAGCAAAGGCATAGTTTACCACTTGGAGCTGTGCTGGGAATGAAGAAGGGAAAAACTAATTACTGGTATTCATTATCTTGATAGATTGAAATGACTGGTTGCTCCAAGTCCTGCCAAAAAAGTGACTGCCTTAGTATGTGTTTTCTTGTTTTACAGTACCATTGTGGGACTTTACATAATGAAGACACCAAGTTTCATAGGTTGCTTGAGTAAAATAAGAGAGTATTGTAGGCTATATTTGTATGGATGCCCCAGTTTAGAATTCTATATCTTAACTCTAATCGTACCAAAATTCCATTACTATAGCACTCCCATGGTTTATAAACAACTGCTGTAGGTTTAAAATATGAATACAGTAAACCCTGTCTATAATGATATTCTATAATAAGGGGAGAGGTATCAATGAACCAACCATATGGACCATAAACAAAGACCCTGCAATGAGTTTGTTTTTGTGGTGCAGCACAGTACAGTATAGTACAGTTAAACTTCTCGGCTAGCATTTTTTTTGGATAGTGGTTTCACGGATAGCGACAGGATAGAAACATTTCCAGGCACATCAGATAGCGATATATGCACCGTGGTTAGCGATTAGCGAGGTTAAACGAGCGGACTACGTGCGGTGGTGTTGCTAATATCGGATATTGACAACTCAGATGCCGCGTGCATTGTGATAGTCAATGTTTCCACTGTTGTTTCCATTATTTTAAACATTAAAGTCACTTTTTGTTGGCTCTTGTTGCTGAAGGGGTGTCCACGTGTTAAGGCTGCTGGATTCTGTACAGGTGGCCTCCGATTTACAATTGACTGTTTTACAATATTTCGCGTATACGATCGCTTTGCTTTACTACCTTCTGTTCTTTGTACAATTGCTTGCGCTTGAATTTACGGTCGATCAATGCTCGTAAACCGGCATTTGTTTGGGGGAGCTATCATAGCACCAGCACGCCAGCAGTCACCCTGCCCTCAGTCTTCTCCATGCTACAGCTCTGATTGCTGCATTTGTGTTGTGTGTCTGTACGAGTGTGTCCAGGATTATACCAGTCTACAGCGTTTTTCTCACTTGTGATACAAAATGGCTGCCAAGTGTAATGTAATATTTACAGTAGTGATTTTCAAGTATATGTATTAAGCAGTGCATATACCGTCATTATAAGGGTATTTGGGCCCGTACATACATGTCATTGTACTACAGGCTAATGCCTAAACATGGCACTGGCATTGCTTGTGAAAATGAGGGAGACAGAAGAGACGTCAGAGAGAGTGATGGTGCGAGCGGCCAGTAGACTGACGCTAAACTTGACTCGTCATGTGTCGCCTCAATAAATGCACTCTAAACCAGTACAAGGTAATTTTATATACCTTCTGGTATGTCTAATATGTTTACTATTAAGTTTGTATTTTTGTGCTTGGTTATATATAGGTAAAAATTTAAAGTTGGGGGTAATTTGAAAATATGTCCAGAATACTTTATTATTAACATTTAAACTTTGCCCCTCGGATAGTGGTTTCACTGATAATGACTATTTCACCAGAGTACATGTGTCGTTATCTGCGAGGTCTTACTGTACTTACATATAGTACAGTTAATTATCATATTAATACATTTCCACAGTGTTTTATGTAGATATTGGTGGGAGGAATATGCAATAAACAAATTTTTATTTTTATTTATACAGGGATTGCATGGTATAACAACAGTTAAATACTTGACTTAGCAACTTAGCAAGGGTGTACTATATCACTGTGTTAATGCATATCAGATCCATTTAAGATAAGAAGTAACATTCAAACTTCGTGTTTTTATAGGGTCCGTTGAAGTAACACGGAAGTTTATCAAGATCCGTGGAGAAAAGCATGCTGAGATATCCCAGAAGGGCCATAATGCAGTGTACCAGTAAGTTACTCTCAACCAGTTTGTGTGTGTGTGTGTGTGAGTGAGTGCATGCATGCTTGATTATGAGTCCTTGATTTTCCACTACTTTGGTGATTCCAACATTCAGGAAGCCAATAAATCATAAGGGAAGGAAGATATTAGCAGAATGGAAGCTACTAATTCCTCCAGACTGTCAAGAAACAGAATAAAATAACTGATCTAATATATCCTGTTTTTACATATATGAAGGAATTAGTATCCATCATTTCACTGACATTTTAGCCATCAGTCTGACAAAACTGGGGAGATATCACTAGGGAGCTAAATGTAGAAAAGGACAAAGATGTGCCTTTTTTTCATATTCGTTTTAGACCAAGCAATGAATTATGTTGTATCAGTATGCATCCAAGGTGTAGGGGGGTTGGAATCAAAAGGTCCCTGTTGATAAACCAAATAACTATGAAGTGTTTGTGGGAAGCCAAGGTGGGTGGGGATATGATTTTACTTGATGAAGTCAAAGTGAGGATAAGAAGAAACTTCCTGATTATTCCTTTCCCATGCTAGTGCTTGTACCTGCATCAACACAGCTTCCTGGGTCAGAACCAGGTACATGCAGTACTCAAATACCTAGACCACGGTCATTGTGCCTTGTATTGCAGAACAGTAGGTTCACATATTGCACGACAATTTGGACAACAGAAGGGCTCGCGTACATAAAAATTGCATAGTATGAATACATCTTTATATGGGGGAAATTACTTATGGGCGGCCACTGCATCACACTGACAATTTACAGAGATCTTATACCCCAATATGCCTGGTACAGTACAGTATTTAGTAATTGTGATTTGATTATGAGTCACAGTAGCAATGAATATAAGTTGTTACCAAAGAAATAACAGTACAGAAGCACACTAGAAGTGTGAGATGGGGTTCACTATATCTGGGTCCCTGCTGCACCTCCCAAGGTCACACCACACCACCACTACCCTCACCCGCCACTGCACCACCACTCCCACTAGTACTGCATTCAATGTTGATCTCATTCACTTCGTCCATAAACCCTTCAAAGTCAAGGGTGGACACAACTGAACGCATAATGAAGACAGAGAGATACCGCTCCATCAAAATGATTGCTGGGTTATTGGCACAACTTTGCCAGTCGAGAGCAGAAACACCATGACTCCTTACCATCCACATAATAGTCTGCATGGGCTATATACAGCCATGACGATGGTAACAATGGAAAGGCCTGGGCTAGAACTTGGGGATTGACTGTAGTAACAGTGATTCTAGCCTGCGTGGGTTGGTGGCCGGAGCTTAGACCACCCCAACCCTTCCCTACAAAAAAAAAAAAAAAAAAAAAAAAAAAAAAAAAAAAAGGCCCTGTTTTGCTGATCTTGATAAATATTTGTGGTCTTTAGTTAATCACCTGAAACTTCAAAGTGTGTGACAGGAATTTCTTCTTACACTCAACCTTTGGCATGGTGAAGGCAGGTGTTGGTTGGTAGGGTGTTGGATTGGGGCAACAAGTCAGTGACAATGGAGAGGGGTTACACATGGTGCTAGGGAGCGGGAGACTGACTGAGTGAGAGGGAGAAGCCAGCCCATGCCGGCTAGAGTCAGTGTTACTACAGTCAATCCCCAAGTTCTAGCACAGGACTTTCCAGTGTTACCATTGCCATGGCTGGATATAGCCCATGCAGGCTATTATGCGGACTGTGAGGAGTTTGGTACTTCTGCTCTCGACTGGCTAACAGCTAAGTTGTGCAATAACCCAGCAATCATTTTGATGGAGCGGTATCTCTCTATCTTTATTATGTGTTCAGTTGTGGCCGCCCTTGACTTTGAAGGGTTTATGGACGAAGTGAATGAGATCAACATTGAAGCAGTACTAGTGGGAGTGGTGGTGCGGTGGCGGGTGTCATATTTACTCTAGTTCAGAGCAAAAGGATTCACAGTTCACAACTCCACTTATAGTGACGAAGTCATCCTCAGGGTGAACACACACAATAGTAAACTTATAATTTATTAAAATAAAAATATATACGACACAATGACTTTGTAACCAATCCACCCATAGCATCCGGCCAATGCAACACCAAGGAAGAAGACACGGTGTGTATATAAATATATAGCAGTCACCAGTAGGTATATAAAATACTTTCAATACAACAATAGTAAATAATATGTTAACTAAAGTTACACCCTCAACAATAATAAATTACCCCTCAACAATAACTCCAAGAACAATAACAACAATGGCAATAATATTATGAATAAATACAGCTTATGGTTTTAGATGGTCACTGGAGCAGGCATGGGAGGTCCGGTCCCTCTCAAGCCGTCACACCCAAGTTTCTATATCTGTGATTTCTTAACCCTCACACAGACACCTCGGTAAAGTAAATTAAGATCACTTGGCGCAGCTAACAGTGACTGGGATGCTGGAACAACCCCTCAGCCAGCTCCAATACAACACCCGCACCGTTCACCGTCTAGAAACCCTCTGGCTGGCTACAAAAAAAAACAGTCCAAAGCAACCTCCCCTGAACCCATTGCTTCCTTAACAAAGCCAATTGGTTTGGTTCATAAGGTTTCGAACAGTCCTGGATATTAAGCAAACCAAACTGCCTGTATCAGGTCACGAGTGTTCTCGTGACAACGGTGAGGGTAGTAGTGGTGTGGTGGCGGGTGAGGGTAGTGGAGCGACCTTGGTAAGACCATGTTATACTGTCACAGCCACCTTGGAACCCCATCTCACACTTCTAGTGTGCTTTTGTACTGCTATTTCATTGGTAATAACTTATATTCATAGTTGCTGTGATTCATAATCAAATCACAATTACCAAATACTGTACTGTACCCGGCATATTGGCGAATAAGATCTCTGTAAATTGTCAGTGTGAGGCAGTGGCTGTCCAAAGTAATTTTCCCCATTCCCCATATATACATGTATCGGACAAAGCGTTTTCTCTTTAAGCGAGCCCCTCTGATGCCCAAATAGGCGTGCAATAGACGAACCTACTGTACTTTCGAAACTTACTATATCTCCTCTCTGTCTTCTTCTGTATTGGGTTGCAGTTAGTGTTATCTTACCATTTAGTCTATTATGGTAATCAGTCATCATTAGATACATTTTTGTTTGCAGAGAAATCTTGGAGAAACTTGGTATTGTGGATAAAGTCAGTGTGGTGATGGCCCGCAAGAAGTGGAACTATTTGGTCAAGAGGTATCAGGTTAGTATCACTTAGGTATTGTTTTAATGTGTAAGATGCTGTTCTTTAGTTTGAAGAATCATTAGCCTTCACTCTGCCATTTGGACAATCTTGAAATAATGCACTTGTAAGTTTAACCAGAAGCCAAGTTTGCTTCTGGCAACTTCATCAGTAGTAAAAGTAGTAATATTTCTAGGATACATTGATTGTCATTCACTGTAATATATGACACTCCGTTCATTAGTTACTATGTGGAATATGATACAGTATTTTTGTCAGCTTGAAGTAATGGGCTTGGGGCATGTTGGATATGTGGGTGTTTGGGTTGCTATTGATATCTCCAGCTGGAAGGAATAATACGAGTAATGACCTCTGGAGAGTCATACAATTCGAATAACATCTGTTACTGATAATATGGTATGAAAAAAATGACACTTGTATGCTGACTCAATTTATGTAATTACCTGTACTGTCATACATTTTGAAAATATGAATTATGCATTGTCACATTATAAATAATCCCTGTGCACTACCAAGAATAGAAATATTACTGTACAATAGTTGTGTATGTTGTATTGAGGGATGTGGTACTTGTCCAGGCAACCCAAGCCATTCCCAGATTCTCATTCTCCTTGAGGGTCAGGGGGTTTTGTGACGGCTGCCCTCCTCTTGGGTTGGCAGCCTTGGGTGTGGTCCCACACTGAATTCATCACCTTTCCAAGATTGCATTGATTGTTATTTCCACATTATGTATTTCCTATTGAAGGAGTTACCAGAAAGTGCTTTTGCATCACATTAAGTGAGCAGAGAAATTGTTTTCAGGGAAAGGATGATTATTACCGGTAAGCTTTAAAGCACAGCTAACATATAAATTATATTCTGGCGAACACTAAATGATTAAACACATCACCAAACTATTTTCCAATTTTCAAAAGTTGATAACTCCCAAGGGTTCAAGATTAATTTTGGATGACTGACAGGAATCTACTATGCTGATGTTCACTTTATCTTCCCCAACAAAAAAGGATGAAGAATTGGCTGGAGGAGAGCGAACCTGGGCCTTCATGAAGGATATGGGGCAGGTGATGAAGCACTTTAGGGGAGCAAATGTGAACAAACTCAAGTCTCGGGCTTCTCCAGAATTCTTGTGTAAGTACAAGATAAAAATGGTCCAAAGGAAGCATCACTGAATCAACTCATGAAGGAATATAATAAAAAAAAAAATAATGAAAGAGTACAGTAATTCTATATACTGTGTATGTACTGTAAATACAGTAGACTACATAAACATTGGCCACTCCAGCTCATGGCCTCAAGCAGTAGAACAAATATGATAATGATATACTTTTTAAAATTTATGCTTTTTATACTTTGTAGGAATGCCCATACATCAATTGCATAATTTTATTAGACATGATGGAACCCTGTCTGCCTGGTTTTATGGTGTGGATAAAGGGATTTCTGCTCAAAACCTGGGGTTGCTGCTTCATCAAATTCTACTCTAATTGATGTGATTCCAGAATAAATTTTGCGGCGAAGAAAGTACAAACTAACTTAAAATGTGTCGGGCATTTGGCGTCACTGTATGGTGAACATCTGCAACTCATGCTGCCAACTGTCTTTTCAAATTCATTCAGTTATGATTTGGTTGGAATGGAGATTTACTGTATTCACTTTTTCTGAAAACTGACTTTTGGACTTTTCTTGCATTTTTTTGCAAACTTCAGGGAAGCATAGATCAGTGGCAAGTGATGATATTGATGCTATTTCATTACTCTACAAGGGAGGACATTGTCACTGACCTCTGTTTCCCCAAAGTTCACAAAAAGAGGTAAGAAATGTTTATATAGGAACAGAATGTTCTCATTTGAAATCGGAATAATAACTTTGAATAGTCTTGCATAATCTTTTAGCTAATAGTGGCTTTCTTTATTGTTGTAGGGCCCAACGAACTCACCCGTAAATTCATCGAGCTGAGAGTTTCCCGTCACTCTGACTTCCTCGAGGGAGGGATTCAGAATACTTATACGTGAGTGTAGAGAGTGTTCATTCTGCATTGGGTTTACTGTATTTGTAAAACTTTATTAAAAGTTTAAACTGTTTTGAGGGCATTTGTGCTGTACTGTATTGCTTAAAGATGTGAATTTGATATGATGTGAAAATTTAAGATGTTTAGCTTGGCATGGAGATTAGTTCTGGGTTTATTTGCAGTGAGATCATGGAGGAACTTGGCCTGGAGCATATCCTAAACCCCAATCAGTTGAGGAAGAAGTGGAACTATCTGGTTGCCAAGTACAAGGTTAGTCATGTATAGATGTTAGTACTGTTTGGGCTCTGTCTTTACCACTGTGTCTGAATGGCAGGATAACTGTTTGAATGAAAATGTTTACATGTATTCTTTAGTTTTGCTGTTCTTGGTCCCCCTGGTGTTGTGAATTCAGAGGCCTGCAAGAAATCAGCCACTTTTCCAGCGGTCTTTGGTAGAGATTTGTTGAACGATGGTTTTGGCTAGTGTGAGATGTGGTATGGGATGCTTTATTCCAGTGTGGAGTGATGAGGACAGTGAGGGATGTATTTTGATGGTATATAAATTCTGCATCACAATGAAGGGAGGTGTGAAAACATTTATTTGGTTATTCATTTTAATTCCAGAGACGAAACCCTTCCTTGTCTTTTCCCCAGGAGTTATCATGTACTACAGGCCCAGACGGCACCAGTCCGGCACCCCACTCTTGGCCATTTTATGAAGATATGCACCACGCCCTCCAGCAGATACCGGAGAGCTCCCTCTATGCTCACCGTACTGTTCGCACTAACTTTGAGAGTACTTGTGAGTAATAATTTTTGTACTATGCTTTGCTTGATACCACTGGCATGTTTTGGGGTCATTGTTTAGAATGGTTCATTGCCAAACTATAAATAAAGTTTTTCCTATTGTAGATGTACAGTCAGCAAAAATAGTTTTGTTACCATCCTTTTAACAGTGTAATGTAAAGTTGGTATGCCTGACTGGTGAGTCAGGTGTGACGCGAGTGTCTTTATATACCTCCGTCACCTTCAGTATCCGTCAGTGTCTAATGGGCAGGCAAGTAGGAATGACGTACTTTCAGCCAGTGCTAGTTTTTCTGGGTATTTCACGGTTATTCTTGTTCTAAAATACTCAAACGTATTTCCTTATGTTTAATAATGAATAATTAAATAGTAATAGTTGTTGAACACTCAAAATTTAGTTTAAAATCAGCTAAACTTTTTGTATAAAAAAGCTGTCACTGCCGTAGCCCGCATATTATCAGAGGGGGAAAGACGATAGCCGTCTTGGATGACACGAGGCACGGCTGCCCAGTCTAGCGGAGTACCAATCTTGCCGCGCTTAACGATATTAAAATTTACGTATGGGTGGTAACAAAACTCTTTTTGCCGACTGTACACTCGACCCTCGATTTAACGGACCCCCATTTAATGGATTTCGGAATTAACAGACACTTTTTGCTATCGGACAATCGTTACATAACGGACAGAAAGTACGGTAATTGACAATTTTTTTCTGTACTAGGTGGCAGTGTGTTCAATTATTATTATTATCCTCATCATCCAAGAGTTAAAATAGTGATGTATGAAATATGGTGTTAGTTGACTTTCGATGATTGAATGGACTAAACAAACTTAATAACGTCATGCAGGGACGAGGGAGGTGACCATGAGGTTCATCCAGCTTCGTGGTGCTCGGCCTCCTGACAACACCAAAAAAGTCTCTTCTGTCTTTGCGTGAGTGTCTGTCTTATAATTATTTTTTTTCTGACAGTATCTTATCTCTTGATTTTGCGTTAGTCTCATTTTTTCCCCACCAGTACCTTATCTCTTTCATTAATAGGAAATTTCTATTATGTCATACATTCATCTTTATATCTCCTACTCTTTATTCAAATAATTTGATCAGTCAATCATGCAATCAATCCATTTTATTGCCTGCTCCATTTTTATTATAATTATTTTTTTTGATAGGGCCGTTTTTAACTTTATTTATTTATTCCGAGTAGTATATGATTCCTCTCTACCTTGACCTAATAGGAACATCATTGAAGAGCTGGGATTGACGGGAATGATCACTCCAAATCAGGCACGCAAGAAATGGAATTACCTATGGAGCAAGTATATTGTGAGTTTCTGTGTATTAAGGCTTATGATTGTCCTAGTTTAATGGAGGATGCAACAAATTTGGCTCTGTTTGAATACCATTATGAGGTACAGTACTCTAGTTTCATATATGACATTGGTTGCCAGCTGTGTATTATGGTATCGTAATTGTAATGTTACTTGGTGTAATTTACCATACATTTACACACTCATTTCTTTGTGTGCTGAAATTTTTCTGCAACTAACCAAATAGTTATCCCTCAAATCTGTATACAGATGGTCAATAACAGTTACAGGTTTGCTGTCCTAAACATTTAAGATATGGCCCTGGCCCTTTCTCTAATAAAATGTGAATAATTTGTCTGGTCACCTTAGGACCTGAGCCACCCGGATGTGAGTGAGTACACACGACAGTCCTGGTCATTCTACACCACCATGCAGGCTGTAGTGGGTGCCCTCCCACTGTCACAGGTCCTTACCAAGAAAGGTAGTGTATTGCTGTAATGTGAAACCAACCCTTCAGCTTTCCTCTTGTAGACTCCTTATAAACTCACCACCTATCAACAGAGCTATAGATTGTAGGTGTAGGACATGAAATGCATCCTATGCTAAAAAAGAATGTATAATGAGATTTGTAATGGATGAGTTTAAAACACAAACTTCCATTGGCATTTTACTACCTTCTCTTCTAGGGGCATGGAGTGAAATATAATCTTAAAGGGATTGTTGTCCTCCCATTAAAATTGTTAATACAGTTTTGCTATGGGCATCCCATGATGGGGTGTTCCTGTGATATAGTGATGGATTATAGGAGTTGTTGTTGTTGAAGGAACAGGAATAATCCCCAGAGCATTGTTAAAAGTTTATATGCTCTCACTCATATCAATCAACCTCTTACAGTCCTTTTTTCTATGTTCTTGACAGGTGTACATTGATAGTATAGTACTCATGTTCTATACAATATATTTAATTTCCTTGTTTCCTTGCTTTTAATATTAATTTTATGTAATTTATGATTACTGTGCTGGGATATTGATATGAATAGTTTTGACAGATGAAGTGGAGGAAGAGGAAGATGCCAGCAAGAAGGTACTAAAGCGTGCCCGCCAGTACACCTGTTTTGTGTGTGGCAAGACAGGCCGTATCCTCAATGACTTCTTCATGTTTGAGCACGATCAGCGGCTTCTATACACCCAGAAGACAGTCCTGGAGGTGATTGGGCATCTGGTGAGCCGCAAGATGGTCAACATGGAGGCCAGCACCTGCCTCTGCTCCGGTTGCACTAATTTAGTCAACGAAGCAGACTCGGTCATCCAACGTCATGATAGAATCAAGGAAATGATGCAGGAACTTTATTTCAGTGGCATTGCACAAGCTAAAGCAGAGCAACAAAAGCAACAGCAGATGCAGCAGCGATTTGGTCAGAATACTGTAGATGAGAGCAGCTCAGAGGAGGAGAAAGACATCAAGCAAGAGGAGCGAGTAACATACAGCCAGAGGGGTCGTAAACGCAAAGCAACTGTCCTGGCAGATGATACAGAGGTTAAGATAAAGTCTGAACCGACTGAGGATGGTTTTGACAGCATTGAGTGTGATGTGGATTTTGATGATGAATCAGAGGATGAGCGTAAGAGAAAGAGAACAAAAACTAGAGGGCGGGGTAGAGGGAGAGGGAGGGTACGAGGGCGGGGACGAGGCAGGGGGCGACCAGCTACTAGATCTACCCTCATTGGTCGTGGACTTGGAGGTCAGTATCCCGCATCAAATAAAAGAAAGGTAGTGCCATACAAAGGACCCAAGATATATCATTGTACTGAATGTGACTCAGAGTTCAAGAAATACACAGATCTCATTACTCACAAAAAAGAAGTACATACAGTGATAGATAACACTCCATTAGAGGTAGTGGAAACCATTTTAGAAAATGGAGTGATCACTTACTTCAACAAGGGTAAGGCAAACAATTCTGAGACAAGCCATGCCTGTAGGGAATGTGACAAACTATTCTTGCGGAAGGATGATCTCTGGTATCATCAGGAAATTTGTCATACAGAAGGAAAAGGCAGAGCAAAAACGGCCTTTAAAGATAGAACATATGCTTGTGAAGAGTGTGGAGAAACTTTCCTTTTTAAATATAAACTAAAGATGCATATTAATAGTAAGCATCTCAATGATACTGGTCAGAATGCTAATGACTTTACATGCGGTGAGTGTGGTTGCAAGTTAGGAAGTTTGCCAGGGCTGACTTTCCACATGCGTAAACATCACAACAAAAGCCTTACTTATCGCAAGACGACAGAGTATCTGTGTAGTGACTGTGGTTTCATGGCTCCCTCTAATAAGAAATTGAGGGAACACCAGGAAGCTCACTGTGGTTCCTCTACAAAGCCTAAAGTTCAGTGTGAAATTTGTGGAAAAACAGTCCTTAAGGTTTCTTTGAAAATGCACAAAGTGAAAATGCATTCAGATTTCAAAGAGCAGTGTGACCGTTGTGGTGAGCGGTATGCTACTAAGACTGATCTCCTGCGACACATCAATGTAGTTCACCTACGCATATTGCTCTACAATTGCCAGTACTGTGGTGAGCGCTTCCCCACATCAGATGCTCTTCGTTATCATAGGGTCAAAATGCATGAAAAACCATCATTCTACTGTCAGATATGTGGTAAGTGTTATAAACGGGTAGGTGAACTTAACACTCATATTAAGAGAGCTCATAATGATCGTAGGAAGGCAGAGGTTTGTTCTTATTGTGGCAAAGAGTACTACGACCGCAGCAAGCTGCGCAACCATCTGGTGAGTAAGCATAATGTTCCTCAGGAGATGACATACTCAGAGAATTACCTTCGTAAGAAACGTGTAGATGGTCTCCCACTGGCCAAGCACATGGAAAAGAGGGCAGGCATGGATCCTAAAATGCCGCATATGGGTCAACCAGGGGTGGTACATCAACAACAACAGCAGCAGCAACAACAACAACAGCAGCAGCAACAAGCACAGCAACAGCAACAACAACAACAGCAACAACAGCAGCAGCAGCAACAACAACAGCAGCAACAGCAGCAGCAGCAACAACAGCAGCAGCAGCAGCAGCAGCAAGCACAGCAACAGCAGGTACACCATCATGGTGTTGTGGGGCCTCCACACCAACAGCACCCACATCTACGACCGGTGGTTGATGAAGCAGCAGAAGCGGCCAGAAACCTGGGAGCATATCAAGAGATCACTACCACCGAGGATGATAACTCCCTAGTGGTGACAGAGATTACCGAGGCCCCAGCCCAGGTGGAGCAGACAGTGTTGGTGGACCCTCTTAATGTACCTCAAGGAATGATGCATCACCCTCAGGTTGCCCATATGCAGCCACCCATGACCATGCATCATCCTATGCACCAGCAAATGCACCACCATGCAGCCATGTCACGCCTTGGAGTTCTTTACCATATGAATATGCCACACCCAGGACCCTCACACATCAACATGTAAATGTAAATTCCTCATGATTACTACACACATATAGTCTTACTTGTACTACACACTTCTTACTTGTATATAGTAAATTATAGTACATAACTTACTTTATGATACATATAATGCTGCATATTTTGAATATCATACAGCAAAGATTCTCATCAAGAATTGAAAAATGATACTGTATATTCAAATACTACAAACAACATCAGCAGAGACTTGATTAACAGTTGTGAGGAAACAGATTGTACTGTTATTTTTTTTTTTTCTGGTAAATGTCCACATCTGTTATAATTAATTTGCATTGGATTGGCAGATGCATGGCTTCCAACTGTTGGGTGGCCAGCTTACACCAGTCATAGTTAGACTGTATAATGCCATCTATAGATAAATTCCTTCCATTACAGAAATCTGGATGATAGTGCCATATATATTTGCCATACAGCTCCAATGTCTTTACGGCTGTTTCTCTTTTACAATATTTGGCATGTCCATAATTATTCACATTCAGTCAGTGCTTCCATGCACTAGAATTCTTCGTGTGGCGTTCCTGCTTTTTCTCTTTTTTCAATATTAGCCAGTAATCCATGTCTGCCAGTCTTATTCATATAAGAGTCTCAACTACAGTATGGTTTTATATACCTGATACTGTAATTACTTTTATATTATCTAGTGCTGTTTTGTAATGAAATACAGTATTCTTAATTTCTCTAATATTTTCTAATACAGTAATTAGGCCTCATTCTATATATTCACACTCACATAAACATATTTTTTCTTTATCTTCTTATTCCTTATACAGTATAGAAAAAATGATTACCATTACCTGAACATTTATAGATCCTCCAACAATCTTCTCCAAAGTCATGAGTACTGAATGACACCAGATTATGGGTGGCAGTATTGGTGTGCATCTGCTGGGACATATTGTTATTCATCTACACTTAGCAAATGAAGGAAACTAACATTGGCAAATAATAGTTAATTATTTTTTTGAATATGCTCCTGTCATGGGTGATGTTTTAGCTGTATTGTATTTATCGTTTTCAATGCTTTGTGAATAGTTTACAAGGCTTCACTATACAATACTTTATTTCACCTACAATGAGTAGTTCAATTGATTCATATGTTCATGTTGTTTTGATAGGTTTACACTCCTGTGCCTTGTGTTTTGAATTATATCAGTGCAGTATTTTAACCACTACAGTAGGCCTACAGCAGGAGATGAAGATTCATTATAATTATTGGACATGATAATTAATAGGCGTTAGTGATTATTTAAAATAGAAAAAGGTAAGTGAAGCTGGGAATGTTGAAGGATGTTTATTGGTTTAGGTAGTAAAGTTGGGGATGGAGACAGGAACTGCAAGGGTATGCAGTACCAAACATTAGGGAATTAGTACTGTACTGTACTGTATTGGTATATGGAATGGATTTACACTAAACTATTGACTGTGCCATAACAGAACAGCACACATATTCCTCGCCCATAAAGCACAAAGGTAAGTGGAGTGCAACACTGGCTGGTCAGCAGGTGAGTGCATAGCCTACTGTGTGTTGTAGTACTCCAGGCCACTACTATACAATATTTTCTATGAATGTAAACCAAGCCTCTGCCTCACTACCACTATGCATCTACAGTACTTTAATAAAAAGGATCCAGGGTACCAGTATTTCAAGTGTTACTATACATATTTGTTCTGTAGCTGGTGGTAAGTAAATATCCACAGCTGATGTCTCCAGATGATTCTAATTAGCTTATGAATGAGTGCTAACCCGTGGTTGACAAGCTTCAGTCAACATTGTTGTAGTCTTTACTCTACCAAGTGTGAATATTTACATTCAGCTAAAGAACACACTACAGAATAGTAACTTGTGGGGCCATATATTTTAGACTCCTTGCCAAGTGCCACCATACTGTATATACTATATGTACTTGGATAAAAAAGGTTGTTTTATATGATAAAATTTGAAAAAAAAAATTCTCGGAGCAGTAATCTCATGTTCTTATTATGGTTCTTTCACTAAGGTAGGCAACTATTTAGGAGTATTTTGTGAACATGTTTATATGAGTGAGTGAAGGTAGTAAGGAAACACAAGTAACAAATTGTAAACTGTTTTGTAGTCCTGAATCAAGATACTTTGACCATTCAGTGAAATGAGGGCACTTCCCAAAATTTTATTAGTATAGGTACTGTGAAAATGTGGGAGAAATGCATTCTACCAGGGTAGGTCATATAGGGCACCAAGGATACAAGAGGGCACTACCCTTCCCCACCCAGTTTAACAAGCAGCAGTGAGAATCAAACTACAGTAGGACTCCCAAAAGTGATACAACTAATTTATTGTAAGTCTTGTTTCCTTACCATCTTTTTCTCTCCTAATGGTTGTTAAATATGCTGTATTATAGCACATGCCTCCACTTATTACATGTATTCTTAGAATAGTATTATGTGATGCAGAGTTTAAGTATTAAACTACTGTATATGGATGTAATCAGGTGTGCAGTTCTACCTCCAGGATATTTGTAGTATTGTATATATATAAAAATATATATATTTTGTAAAGGGTAATACACTGTACAATACTGTACTTAATGGAAATTAGTGCAAAATTATGAATAGATAAAATCAACTTAAGAATAGATTAGTTTAAACTAAGCTTTATCTATGAATATCTTTAATATGATCATTCCTTATGCATGTAATTTATACATTATATACAGTATCTATTGTATTTACAGTCACATGTAAAAATTTTGGTTTGCAAGTTTTTCTGGTTTTATTTTATTTAAAAGTAGAGAATAATGAAAAATGTAATTTATTTTTTGATATGGTTATTTCATCATTATATATATAGTGCCACAGAACTGTGATTTAAAATGAATGTTAACCATGTACAGTACATGAAAAGTCATGGTGTAGGTGCTGACAGTGTCTGGTAGGATGGCTCCTGTGACATCAATGCCTGTGTAATGACCTTTCTTTCTGAAATATAGTTTAACTTTCCATGACTATACCTTTTCCCTTTAGTGCATTGTTTTTCCATTGATATTTCATGTCATGAGGCACCTGTTGCTTGGGACTAGGATGTTGTTCCCAATAGCTTATATACAGTTGTGGGCACATGAAACAGTTGCACCTGAAACAGCCCACTCGCCAAGCATGCATAGAGAAGGACGCGCCACTGAACGCAATGTCTCACACTACCCTATGCTCATTGAAGGGCCTCCCATTTCAAGTGTGTCTGTTTCATATGTCCACAACTGTTCCTCAGAGCACTTTCTATTCCTCTATGCTCCTTGAAGGGTCTCCCATATCAGGTATGTCTGTTTCATACATCTGCAATTGTACATGGAGCTTAGGTAGTAGTCATTGTCAAGCCCGTGGCTTTCCTTGTACACCACAGTATAATTAGCGTTGAGTCGTACCCACACATGGAACCTCTTGGGTCAGCCCACCATATAATTTGGTTCAGAAAGAAAAAGGCTCCTTTGCTGCTTCCCACTGTCCAACTTTGCTGCCAAATTATTCTGTTACTGTATAATATATGAACTAAATTTCAGTTATGTGTATATTAACAGGAAGAATTAAATGATATGTGAATATATTACGTACAATAATCGTATGTAAGTTCTATATATCAACACTAAGCTATGTATTGCATCATTTCATTATGATTCATGTACTTTATACTATTTTTTAAAGAAGATTTTCAGGTTCTGTACAAGTGAGTTGCTTTAAAGATCAGTTTGACAAATTTTTCTTGATGTCTTGTTTAACTTTACAGTGTTGTTTTCTTAGTTTCATCTTGGTGCCACATGACTTTTATGGTGTAGTGGTTGTTTCTAATCATAATTATTAATTCAAAATTAGCAGTGTACTTATAAAGAAGGTATTGATATACTGTACCTTAAATATTTAATTCTTTATTTCAATTACAAAGAGTACAGTACAGAGCTATAAATAGATAGATAGACAGTACATTATAAAAAAGATGCTAGACTCAAGGAAATATGCAAAAGTATTCCTTCAAGAAGATTTTTAATATGCTGAATATCAAATATAATTTATAAATAAAAGAAAGATAATTCCTATAATTATAATTTATGTTGTCAAGAATTTATACAGAGGCAGACAAGGTTACATGGAGGGCTGTAGTATACAGTATTTTAACCTCATACAATACACAAAGTTTTGGGTCAGATGGTGATGACATCTGATAGGATGACATCATACAGGTGTACTGTAGGGATTGTTAGTCTTTATCATTGCATAGCCCATGACTTATCTTGTGTATGGCATTTAACCTGGAGTGCAGCATTCTAACAAATGCATAACTACAAAACTTAAGAATTTACTTCATTCAGAAGTAATCTGTGAAAATGTTTGGAAATGCAAATGGACTTCATGTAAAATTTTCCCAGCTTTTTCATTAACTTAACTGTTTGGGGTAGGGAGCAAGTGGTGTATGTGAAATTTTGGTTTATAAGATGAGTGATATTTCCACCTCATAATTTGGTTTACAAGTGGCACCTTTCGCTCATTTGTGTTCAAACAAAGTTTACTCGGTACAGTATGTATTATATGGTAGCATTACAGTCAATGAAAAAGGAATAAAGTACAAGGTATTTTTACAGTACTGTACAGAACTTTACATACACTAACTACAAATGAGCCAACTAGGAAGCCTTCACTGTTGTATTTGGTGATTGGTGTCATAATGTTTGGGTGGAATGGATTAATTTTGAATATTTTTGTATAATATTGTATAAAGATATTTATGCAAATATAAATAAATATGATATCATAATGTTGGTGTTAAAAAGAGGGATTGAAGTCATAATTTTGATTTTATGACATGAAAGTGGTAAAACTTGTTGAAAAAGGAGAGAGTTATAGTCAGTCGTTTTGGTGGAGAGAGGAAGGTTGTAAGGAGTTCCTGTTTGTGTTGTGAGTTTGGATAATAATTGTGAGTTTTGTGTGTTGCTGTGCTATATTTGGTGGTGAGGAGTTGGTTGATGGTATTGTTTTATGGTGTTGGTGGGACTTAAGTTGTTGGTGGGACTTATAATAGAGAAGACTGGACATAGGCTTAATCAAGCCCGTTACCGTAGCCCAGGTCAACTGCTGCTCATACACACACGTCACGACTTCCGAACTGGTACCCAGCCACAGAGGGAGGGAAGTGAGGGTTATTCCCAAATACTGCAGCTGTTATGGTACCAGGGAGGGTATTTTACGACATTTGGTGGCCTTATAGTTAGTGCCTGAAACTCAAATCGGAAGAGTAAATATTCTCAGGCCCTCACCTGAGAGGATCGATCTCCCGACCTCTAGGTTATGAGTCCAGAACACTAACCACTCGGCCACCTCCCCTATATGATGTCAAATGTTCTTCAGGTTCATCCTATTCACAAGATATGGATATCCTTGGATTATGGAAGCTGTAATGGCATCCATGGGTGTAAAATGTTAAAAAACAACTTTAGTTCCATATGATATGCTTGAAACTCTTACCACCTCTTTGTGGGAACATAAGTGATAAAATGGCAGATCACAATTCCTTTTCAGTCAGTCATGTGTGCAGAGGGAAGAGAAAAGTAATTGCCACTGCTACATTGAACATGCACTATCTCGCGGATCATGATTGGATGGATCAGGTGAAATATTTGGGTGCTATTTGCTCTAATACTTAAACAAGACTGCAACTACAGTGTGTTTATCTACAGCTTACAGAAAGTGATCCCAGCCAATACTTTACCTTGTGACATGGTAGGCTTTGACCAATCATGGTTAGTTTGTGATCTTGGTTATGGACAGTTTCCATCAGGTGTGGAAAGATTATAAAAAGTCCTCCATTGCAGTACAGTTACAGTACGTCAAAGGTCTTCAGTTAAAATTGTTACTCAGGATGAAGAGACATGTGAAAAGTAGCTGCAGCATCAACACCATAACACAAGTGCAATACAGATAAAAATTACGAAAGCTTCATATAAGCACACTGTAAGATAGCAATATTTATAATTTGTAAATTAAAAATTAATGTCAGATCTTAGTTGATTACTGACTTGTCATGTTACCGAACAGTACTTCCAATTAGTGAAACTTGCATATTGATGTTATTTTTTTCGTTTCCATTTCAACCCTTTTTGTCCCATACCTGCCTATTGCTCCTTATAATTCTTTGTTCAGATAGTTTAGTGCTTCCTTTATCCCCTGCTTACCTTCTTTCTACCATTCCCATGCCCACATAGTTCCAAATAATCCCTCTCGGCTTGGTACTAGCTTAATCCTCATTGTAATACATGTACAGTATTAATATTCACATACATGAAAGACCTTTATTAACCCTTTGCATTTCCGATGACTGGTTGGCCTGTCGTCAATTTTTGATGCTGAAACGTATAGATGACAGGCCTGCATAAAATAAATTATTAATAATTAAATGTTTTCCAGCCCTTATTGTGATTGAAGACTTGCACTTGGTGTAAAGAGAATGCCAGAAATTGGCAGATGATGCATCTAGTCCCACTCTCCTCCCAAGCCACTCTTGAGAGTGGTAGAATGACAGCATCTACAGTATATGTGAGAAGACTCCCTGCATGAGAGGAGGTGTCGTGTGTCGCCCGTTTTTGACACTCGCATGACAGCAAAGGGTTAATGAAATCTTTTATCTTATTAGCTTCATTTTCTGACAGTCAGCCAACCAAACCCATTCTAGCTAATCAGTAATTTTAAAGGACAAACATGGCACAACTATAATTGAGCCAGATTAGCTAAAGTTTCTTTTCAATAGTATTGGGTCTTGGCAGTACAGTAAATGTAAGATAAAGAAAACAAGGCTTAAAAATTTGCTGGCTGTTTGATTAAGTATCTGCATCATCCTCAGAATAATTTGTCTTCACTAGATTTCTCTTCACATCAAGAAAAGAGACCCAGTATGAGATGCAGACCACTAGTCAGATGAGTGAACTGGCAGGAATACAAGACAGAGAAGAGGAATGCTTAATCAAAATCAAATTGAACAGGCAGAACTGTAGACTTCTGCTGTGACCACCCCCTTGGGGGGAGTTCCCTGAGGGAATAAGGAATAAGAATCTATATATATAGAGTTGTATTATGTGTGTGTACTAAGCATTGCACAGCAAAATTAAGAACATCTTCGGAATGGATACGCAGATAGGAAGAAGACCAGCTGGCATATTTCAGGCACATCACTACCCACCACTAAGATATCGTGTATTACGTGTGTATTTGGGTGGGAGAGGGAGAAGTGTGCAGTGCTGGTATCACCAAGGGAGTAGATGGACATGGATGGTGTGCGACAAGAGTAGTATGGATGACTGGGAAGATTGGATTAGTGAAGTATGCATGGGTGTGTGCATGCACCAGTAAATGTGAAGAGCAAGACAGGGAGAAAGAATGAGAGATTTCTGGGAGGAGCTGAATGGATGTTTGAGAGTGGGAGGATGATTTTAATGATGGGCAACATGAATGGGAAAGTAGGAAATGAGAGAGTAGGAAACATTATTGGTAAGTGGGTTGTGGAAGAAGTGAATGAGAATGGAGAGTACCTGATGGACATCTGTGCTGAGAGGGGGGTTATTTTTAGCACAAGATGATGCACACACAGGTATACATGGAGAAGGGATGATAGAGAACAGAAGAGTTTAATAGATTATGTAGCTGTGGATGAAAGATTATGGAAGGATATGATGGATGCTAAAGTAGTGAGAGGAATAGTTCAATGCTCTGACCATTTTGCAGTCTTGGTAAGGATTAAGGTCAGAGTTAAGTGAGAGTACAGTAGGAGGGATGAAGGGGGGAACAAGAGAGAGGTGGCAAGTGGAAGATTGAATAACAATGAGTATAAAGAGGAATATAAGAGGAGGGTGGGTGAGGTGCTAAAGGATGCAAGGTTAGGTATAGGGGTGGGAGTGAATGTGTATAAAATGTTTAAGACACTAGTGATGAGGACAGCAGCAGAGGTAGTGGGATACAAGACAGAGGAGGGGCAAGAAAGGGAGTGCATGGTGGTCAGAAGTGAAAGATGCAATAGAGAAGAAAAGGAAGGCATATAGGAGAACATTACAGAGGAAGTGAAAGAGAGAATACAATATATGTAAGAGGCAAAGGAAGAGGATGGTGAATGAGTGTAAAAGGAGAGTGGATGATGAGTTTGGTAGGAAACAGAGAAATTTAGAGAAAACAAGAAATTATTCTGGAAGGAGGTTAAAAGAGAAGGAAAGTCTGGCAGTGTGAGAATGAAGAGAGTAAATTGGTCCTTGGTGGCAAGCTTATTTGCAGATGACACTGCTGATGGCTGAGTGAAAGGGAGTTACAGAGGGTGGTGGATGAGTTTCAGTCCATGTGTAAACGAAGGAAACTGAAGGTGAATGTGGGTAAAAGCAAGATGATGGTATTTGAGAGGGCAGAAACTGAAGTGATTTACTTTGCCACATCTTACAGAGTGGGAGTACCAACTGGGACTAAATGTGTGATAACTCTAGGGGGTGAGACGATGGAGTAAGTGGAGGAGTTTTAATAAGTACTTGCGAACAGTTTTGTGTAAACATGAAAGTATGGAAGAAGAAATTAGGGAGAGAGCAATGAGGGGTAGACAGGTCATAAGATCACTGGGAAGGATTATGAAGGGTAGAAATGTGAGTATGGAAGTGAAAAGTGGACTAAGAAATAGTATAATCCTTAGAATAGGTGCAGTGGAAATGAGTTACCCAAGAGGAGCATGTGGACTGACCAGGTGGGATGGATAAAGTAATTAGAGTGTGTATGAGAGAAGTGGTATGAGTGAGAAGGCAATTGTTATTGAGTGAAGGGTGGTTGAGAGGGTGAAGCGTAATACATTGAGGTGGTTTGGACATGTGGAGAGAATGCAAGGTGAGGAGTTTGTAAAAGTGTATGGAAATGAAGTTGTGGCACCTGGTGTGATAGGCAGACCTCCGGTTAAATGGCAGAACAGAGTGGAAGAGTATGTGAGGGAGAGAAATGTGAGGGGCAGAGTAGGGTTTCACCAAGTAAGGAGGGAGTGTTGGAACAGGGAAAACTGGAGACATTTCTGCTGTAGCCACCCCCTTGAGGGGAGTTCCCGAAGGGAAAGTGGCATCAGAGCTATAGATAGACAGATAGGCAGAATTCGTGGGTGAAGATTGGCCAGTTATAGTTAAAGCCAAATTTAATGGCTGACTCTAGTATGTATTCCTGTCAGCAATATCAAGTTCGTTAATCATATATATAGGCTATATTTTTATGTGAATGGTGGGTTTTGTATATGTATTGCAGTGATAATGGTAATACAGTGAATGTTTGTTATGTATAATGTTATATCTAGGCATAGGGAAGTGGCATCCCCATCGCCCACTATTCTTGTGATGGTGCAGTCAACCTCGTATCCCCTACGATACAGGGAGGGGTCTCTAACAATGACCCCACCAAAGGCTGAAATAGCCTCAGAGCTGGACCTCTTGCCTGTCAGGGGTCCTGCACTGGCGCTAGAACCTTTCCACTCCTTGGAAAAGGGAAATGGGCTATTGAAGGTAATGATGTAATGTTAATGGTTATGGAAAATCTGGTCGCTGCAAAGGACATGATCTGTACATACACACAAAGGACACAAATACAATGTACTGTACAGTAGTGTATAGGATATTATAATAGGAAATTAAGTTTCAATATCAATTACAGGTATAAAATTTTTATTAAAACCATGATAAGGTCTTTGGTTGTCTTTGAACTATGAACTTAAAAGAAATGTTCTCAGCAGAGATGTAAATACTTCAGTAATAATTTAGATAAGAAAATGAAAAGTACTGTATTCTCCATAGAAAAAATATATATATAATGGCAGCATAGAAATTGATAATACAGTAACATGAAAAGTTGCCTAATAAAATGACAAATTAACAGGTATTGCAAATAAGTTTAAGGTTGTAGAATGAAATGTGACTGTTTTTTTTATCACAAACAGCTAATTTTCCATTATGAATGTGGATCCTGACTGTGATTTTGAAGCTCACCACTAAAGGTTTGTAGGTTGTACATCAGCCAATCACCTGCAATGAAAGTGTCAGTATCATTAACTGAACATTTACCATCGGCAGAAGAAAAAAAGTTTATTTTGAGTCCATGGCATCAAGGATCTTACCTTAGTTACTAACAGGGTGCTATACTGTACTGTAGTCACTCAAAATTTCATTGTTACAGCTTTTCAGCTTCTGGCTGCAGTTTCTGTGGTCCAGCGTTCGGTCCTTGCTCGGGACACGGTAAAAATCTTTCATTGATGCCAGAGGTTACCACCCCTGTGAGCAGGGAGTGGAGGGTTTGAGTCGGCTGTCTGAGGTCTTCCTGCTTACGCAGCCATAGCCGAAGTTGACTCGGGTTTCACGTGGGTGGAGAGGTCTCTGGGCCACTCATCATCCTTGTGATGCGTTCTATAGTTGTGTTTCATACAGTCTAGTGTGTGCTACACTCTGTACCATTGACTGCCATTCATTGGTGGACCTTTAACCTTTATGGAGTTATCTTACATGATAAAGAATGGTATTATATGTTGCTGGCCATGATTCCTGTGGGGGTGGAGGAATAAAGCAGAAAAGTGACGGGAAGGTCATTTGGGTAAAATACGACCTACCCAGGGTAAGTATGTGCCTTCACTGCCAATGGCATTGATGATATTGCGAAGAGGGAGACCATGATGTTGAAAGATGAATGCATCAATGTGTGTGGAGTGAGTGAGATGGATAAAGTAGGGTTAAAAATTCCATACTACAGTAGGTTCACATATTGCGTGACAATTTGGACGACAGAAGGGCTCGCGTACATAAAAATCGCATAGTATGAATACATCTTTATATGGGGGAAATTACTTATGGGCGGCCACTGCATCACACTGACAATTTACAGAGATCTTATACCCCAATATGCAGGCTACAGTACAGTATTTAGTAATTGTGATTTGATTATGAGTCACAGTAGCAATGAATTTAAGTTGTTACCAAAGAAATAACAGTACAGAAGCACACTAGAAGTGTGAGATGGGGTTCACTATATCAGGGTCCCTACTGCACCTCCCAAGGTCACACCACACCACCACTACCCTCACCCGCCACCGCACCACCACTCCCACTAGTACTGCATTCAATGTTGATCTCATTCACTTCGTCCATAAACCCTTCAAAGTCAAGGGTGGACACAACTGAACGCATAATGAAGACAGAGAGATACCGCTCCATCAAAATGATTGCTGGGTTATTGGCACAACTTTGCCAGTCGAGAGCAGAAACACCATGACTCCTTACCATCCACATAATAGTCTGCATGGGCTATATACAGCCATGGCGATGGTAACAATGGAAAGGCCTGGGCTAGAACTTGGGGATTGATTCTAGCCTGCGTGGGTTGGTGGCCGGAGCTTAGACCACCCCATATTCCAGCCACTTGCAGCCTTTAGTTAATCACCTGAAACTTAAGAGCGTGTGACAAGAATTTCTTCTTATGCTCGACCTTTGGCATGTGAAGGGAAGGTGTTGGTTGGTAGGGTGTAGGGTTGGGGGCAACAAGACGGTGACAATGGTGAGGGGGGGGGTACAAATGGCGCGAGGAAGCCAGCTGGGGGGAGCGGCTAGTTGTAGCATAGGTTTGGGGGAGCGGCTAATGTCACGTGGAAACCGGATTTAGACGCGCTTCTGGGAAAGGCTGCGGATTGAAGACAGGTGTGAAGAGATTTGTAAGGAGTGTATGTTAGGGCTGGCAGAAGAACAAAAATGTGCAGTCCATTATAGTCTTCTGCACGCCTATTTCTCTCCATCAAAGGAGCGTACAATTAGCAAATCCTATCCTGCAACTCTGTTTTATCTTGGCTCCTTTCACCAAGGCAAGAAAGTATGAGGGCTAAGCTGAGAATGTTGTAGACGAATAAGGAGTAAATGTGAGACCCAATTTATTGGGTATTTTATCCTTTCCTCTTTTGGCACTAGAGCCCACCACCCCTGAAAAAAGGAAGTGTGGTATTGATGATAATGATGTTTCTTTTTATTTACAAGATATAGAAATTTGGAGAACCTGGACAACAATATCATAATTTTCTTACAAAATTATGAAAGTGCACCAGTGTCAAGCTATCATCATCAATTCCCCATTTCCCATACATTTCATAATATACAGGACTGTGAAGTATGATCATGTCATGCATTGTCATTTTCAAGTGAGAGACGTGTCCCTTTCATTGTATTACTTTGATTAAGCTGGCCTGACTAAAAGCTTTTCATTACATAGTGTATCAATAATTAGAACTGAAAATTATAAACCACAATAATCGTGACAAAAGCTGACAAATAATATGTGAAAAGGATGAGAAAACTTTCAAGGTACTAGAAATAAGAAAGAGAAGCCGAGATGTTAGTTACCTGACATACAGTGTCTCAAACAAGAGCTCATTTACTAAATAAGGATGAACTTCTGGTAACTATTATAGGTATGTTGAAATATATTAGTTTAAGTACCATATGAGAAAATGAGTAGAGTATACAATGTTTCCCTCGATAACCATGCAAAACATCAGGAGGCATTAACATAGCATATTCTAAGCAAAACATATTCTATGGAGTTCTAAGTTCTGTCTGTACAAATTATTAAAGAATTATTAAAGAATTAATTTTTCTATTGCCAATTTACTCCAGAAATTTCTAATCAATAATACAGTAATTGTGAAAGAGGATTGGATTTTGATTATATGCAACTTGCCTTAGAAGCAGGAAGAATTGCCCAAAGATTGGTCATCATCAGTACCCCACATCCCTTTTTTTCAAGGCGTGGGGAGGCTCTAGCATCAGTGCAGGACCCCCCAATAAGCAAGGGGTCCAGCTCCGAAGCTATAAGAAACTTGAGTGGGGTCATTGTTTGAGATCAGGGTCACCAACCCACACTCCCTCCCCTATATCGTAAGGAATACAAGGCTGACTGCACCACCATATGAATGGTGGGCAATGGGGACACCACTTCCTTACACCACTAAGATTGGAGGAGCTAAAAAATTATTGTGCTTCTGTACAAAGGTAACAGGAGTAGGTATGAGCATGGAAGTTGTAAGGGAATAAACCATCCAAGTATGCAGGGAAAGGTGTATGGGAGGGTTCTGAAGCCCCCCATACACACACAGTTTTAACTGATGGACTGCAGTCCGCTGCGTGTGCCCACACACTATTCAGTTCTACCTTCCGTCCTAACCTCAGTTAACAACCATCCAGCACCATGGCAAAATCTCTTCCTCCCGAACACTTGGACATTGTGCTTCTAAGCCTAGCTGGGATGCTCACATGTATGAATGAAAAGCGAGAGATTCATCTTTTTCTTTTAATTTACTGAAGAGCACATCGTAGGCCATTGTCACACTATGCGGCCTCGCCGTAGCGTCGGAGCCGCAAATCCCGTACCGTGTCACATTGTGTGGCACGCCGCACAGTGGTATTAAGCACAATTTGTATTAATATAAGTACATGACAAATTACTATATATAAGAGTAAGGAACAAAGAGATACAAAAGATTTTCTTGGCTTGTCTTGGACGCTTTGAATAAATAAATCCACGTCAAATATGGTAATTAGTAATTTTAAAGGAGTGGTACCAGAGGAGCGCCGGTGTGGTGTGGTCGGACAGTGTGACCACGTACTTAATACTGCGTGTGTTTTGCCATGATAAGCAGCACTATGCACCTCGCCGCAACATGCTGCTGCAAGGTGCGACGCGATGCTGCGACGCCGCAGAGTGTGACTCCTCTCATTTGTTTGTATGTGTTATCGCCATTCTGCGGCGGAGCCGCACAGTGTGACAACAGCCATAGGCAGCTGCTTTCTTGTTTCTGTCTGAGTAATCACTGCTTTTCACTTTCTATATATATGAATATCTCCTCTAAATGTCAATAACTTCCCCCTGCAGTTCAAAATACCCCCATACACACTCAAACTGGCCTGCAGTTAACGGTCAAACCTGGTTTTTGTCAGTCAGATGGTCAGTTAAAACTGTCCGTGTATGGGGGGCTTTACTGACAAACTGACTTAAGTATAGGTAGAATTTATACCTTTTTAATTAATTTTTAATCAATACGAGGTCCAAAAATCAAATTAAAATTTAATTTACATGTGGCCATCTCTGCCATGGCCACCCCTTGGTGGGAGTTCCCGGAGGGAACGAGGCGTCGGAGCTAGATAGATAGATGGATTTACATGTGTTCTTAATAAAACATGAATAGTTTACTACAATTTTCTTTTAATTTTTCCCATTTTTAACTACACGTTGCTTGATAGGAGCATGTAGCCTGACAAGGTGAGTTAGGGAAAATAATGAGAACGTGTAAGAAAGTTGTGGTCTAGGTGAGAAGTCAATTAGTGGTGAGTGGAGTGATAAAAAGGGTGAACTGTGATATACGGTGGAGTGGACATTTGGAGAGAATGCAAGATGGGGAGAGAACAAAGAGGGTGTATGGAAGTGAAGTTAAGGGAGTTGGTACGAGAGGAAGATCCTGGAGGGAACAAGGGGTTAGAGCTATAAAATTATAGAAAGACAAACCTTCATAGAACATTTTTGTTTGGTACATTCTAAATTCAACCTGAATTCTTGCAATATTCTTGGGACACCCTGCATATCGTGTATTCATCTTAATAACTGCTTGGTTGCAACACAATAATTTTACAAGGAATATAAAGTTCATATCTGTAAATGTAAACTACACAGCATAGGCTACATAACTTACAATAAAAGGGTGATGTTCAGGTTACTCTTGCTTATAATACCTCTCACCAGAAGAGTGCCACCATCAGCTTGTGTTTTTCTTGGACATAGGCATCAATTTGTTTGTTAGGCCTGCAAAAAATGTGTAACATTAAAATTCTTTGAAGTTTTTATGGTAGCAATCATTTGTACAATACAGTATTGCAGCATTGAAGGTGATATTCTCATGAAACCATTTGAAATTTCTATGGTCAAAATATTATACTATAACTTACATTTTTCAAAGTGTGAATCCTTTACATAAATACATCATCTTGAAAGTCCCTGGCAATATATCAACAGTACTCTATCGAGGAATGAACTATGTCTTTTATTGGGAAGGAAACCCCCACATAACTCCAAACAGATGTATTGTTCTAGAGACTAGAGCTGTACAATGTTTTGGCTTATTTTGAACCCTCTTGAGGTAGGCTACTGTACAATACAGAGAAAAGGGCAGTACTGTAGACATTGTATTCACGTAGCATAAGATATCTCTTCTAACTTGTCAGTTCAGTACCTGATGACCCTAAGACAGGTTAAAAAAAACTTCTCCATAACAACATAGCCTACCTATCTGGAAGTTATGTTCTTTTTCCTTACCATTTTACATTCACAAAACTGTGGTATTAAAATCAACATTTTACACTGCAGTTCAGTACGGTATACACTTATTGGTATAACATACAAAGATCTGCCTAGTGGGGCTGACTTTATTCTCTGTGAATACTAGTCATCCCCCACAAGGCTAGAATAAAGATTGATGTAGGATCTGGTCACTTTCTAGTGGATTTGACGAGATCTGACCACATGGATTAGAAATCCACTTGAGGTGTACTGCAACCTCGGATTTTTTTTTTTTTTTTTTTTTTTTTTTTCTAGGGCTGGTCTCATGGAAGGTGCAGCCCCACTTGTAGCTCTTGTGGTAATATGGAATTGGGCCTACAACACTGGCTGTGCGATCAAAGACCTTCCCTCAAATCTCCCTGGTCCCATTTCCCAGGGATGTGCTTGGGTAGCCAAGGCATATAGGGCCAGCCCCTCCTTTATTTTAAATTGTTTTTTTCACTGCGACCAGAGCGTACCGGGGGTCAGTGGGCAGGAGGCCATCCTGCCCTGGGAGAACGATCAACAACAACAACATACAAATATCTTTTGTTATCAAAATACAAGACAGTAGCATTAATACTATTAGGTAAATCTAGACCTACTTTGAGAGAAAAAGTTGCAAGATGTCCTTGATGCTCTTGGGAAAGAGTGGATGCCGGACCAGTTCTGTGAGAGTTATCAGGCACCCACGCAGGTCCCACTGTAGCTGAAATTTTTTATCCTGGAGAGAGAAAAGAAAAGGTAGTCTCAGTAGTAATGTCTTACTCAATCTAAAATAGGCAATGAAAGTTGCTTTCCTAAGCCTTCCAAATGCTCCTATATATGTAATAATACAGTGATCTGAAATCTTTTGCATCACCTTATCAAACTTGATTTAGAATACAGTAAAATCCAGCAAAGAACAATACTGTCCAGAAGAATGGGGCATATGAATATTTAATGGAAAAGGAGATGCACTGTTGTGTGAAAAGTACAGTAAACCCTAGTTAACTCGGATCAATTGGGGGGAGACCCTTGTCGAATTATCCGAAGATCCGAGAGCTTAAATTTGATGCGAACGACTGACTGCATGCACACCCGCCCTCAAAACTACATGTGCTTTCACTCATATCTCTGGTTCCCATACACAGCTGTGCACACACAAAAACATGACAATTTTACAAAAAAAAGATATAATACTGCAGAAATATATCTAATAATGTATATTAACATGAAATAATGTATTGTGGTGTGTTGTGATGGTAGGTGAGAAAGTATAGGAATCAAAGCTGGTATCAGTCAGTTTATCAGTCACGGCATACTTGTTGCCACACAGACACATTATTCCTGCGAATTTTGTGATATTTTTATGCTTGCTTCTCATACAGTAATCTCCTCTCTATGGCGCTGAAGAGAAAGCTTACAAGTGATATTAGTAGTGAGGATAAGTAAAGAAAAGATCATCACATTACGTGAAAAAGTCGATATTGTTAAGAGAAAAGAGAAAAGGTGGCAACAATTGGCCATGCTTTAGGTCTTTGGATTGATCCAAACAACTATAGCCACCAGTTATAAACAATGAGCGCGTCTTATCTCATGCTAAAAATGCATCTCCTATGCAGTCAACTATAATAACAGCAAAGATAAAGTTTATTAATGGATAATGGATCACTATGTGGAGTCACCGTGATAAAACTGTCATGACCAATTCATATGTGGCTCCGTGGTTCGCTTGGCAGTGACACAGCCAATTATATATCAGTACATCACCATTTTTCAGGCAGTAAAGTTAGTTAAAATTCAAAACATTGAGTTTCTTATACATACAGTACATGTTATGGTAAAAGCATAACTATTTTATGGACAGTCGACATTGGGTATAAATGTATAGTATAGAGATGGTAATTCGAGTTTTGTAGAAAATTAACTTCTCAGGCTGTACGCCTTTGTGATGAAGCACTCAGAACATCCCTGCGTTAGTCGGATATACATCAGAGTTATAGATAAGTGTTTGAGACACTGATGGTGTCCGAGTAATCCGATATCTGACTTATGCGAGTGTTTACTGTACAGAATATTAACATTGTGGTACATGATATAATAGTTTTGGAGAACGTATTCAATGAGTTCTTTAATACTATAATTAAAATAGATGATTGCCAATTAGATGTCACATCTGGAAAGTCAACTAATGATGTGACCTTTCACACAAGCAACTATATCATGTGTCTGTGAATCTAGAGAAGGCATTTGATAAAATCACAAGATAGGCATTCAGTGGGGCACGGAGAGGCTCATAAAACTGGTGTTAGCATTGTTTGACGGTTCAAGATAAAAAGTGAGATTGGCTGGAAGAACACGAGAATTATTTGAAGTATGTGTGGGGGTGTACCAATGATCAGCCTTCAGTTGTTTTTGCTTATATTAGAGATGGAAGAGTGATGAAGGAGTACAGAAAAGGAGATCCAAGGAAGATATTACATAATGAGACAAAGGAGAAAATTAAGAGGATGTTTACAGATCAGGAGGAGGCAATGGAGAGGAGGGGATTCAAGGTGAACATGGCCAAGCCCATAATGATGAGTATGGGCAAGAAAATAAGAGAAAATGGGAAGAGTATATGGAGCACCTAAAATATGCTGTGTAATTCTGAAATTATGGGTTAAGTATAAGATGCCCCTAACTTTTGTCTCTTCTTACTGAAAAAAAATATTTGTTTATAATATATTAATGTGTGTCATTTCGACACAGGTGAGTCTGTGAGAGAAGTAGCATATTTATATTTTCTGCTATGCTCTCTCCTTACCTCACATTTGATAAGTCCCAGATGAACCAATAGGCTGTTAGTGATGAGATATGATAATTCACTTTCCTCTGATGTGAATGCAGCTTTGGCTAACTCTTCTGTTGTCCTCTTCACCGCTTCTTGCACCTGGTGAAATCAATATACACATTCATGTTTCATTTTACAGTACATTGAAAGTAAAAAGGAAAAGCAACACTGATGTCTTACATTAGCCCACTCTGGGATGTAGGGGCCCAGGGCTGGGCTATCTTAGCTACAGTAGGTCATATAAGGGAGGGCTGCCTACTCTTTACCAGACGTGTGGTACGGTACAAGTCAATTCCTGGGTACCTTCGGAGGCCTCATACCATCACTGAAATACATTCAGCATATTACGCCTATAAAAACTGTTACCTTGATTATAATAATGACATAATCAACATTGCATATATGAGGCTTGTGCTATGTACAATTACAATTCATCATTCAGTTTACCCATGATGGATGCAACAGTGTAAATGGAATATATCCTACATAAAAAATAGTTTATGGTGTAACGTACACAGAGAATGAGTTCTATATATACGGTACTGTTTATCAGTGCTGTAAGTCAAAACAGTATATCATCACTGCAGTACAGTAGATCATACAGATAAAAGGAAAAGAGGTTTATTGTATTGACATCATCATTGCAGTAGATCATACAGTTAACAGGTAAAATGAATTACTGTACGAGAAAGGGGTTGATTACCATATAATTGTGTAGATTACTGGAGAAACATCATCATCATCATCAATATTGATTGATTGATATGAGGTGCCGTAACCTTTTTTCAAGGGGTGGGGAGGTTCTAGCACCAGTGCAGGACCCTCGACAAGCAAGGGGTCCAGCTCCGAGGCTATTTGAACCTTTAGTGGGATCATTGTTAGAAAGAGGGGTCCCCAACCTTACTCCCTCCCCCTGTATTGTAGGGGATACAAGGCTGACTATGCCATTTCAAGTATGGTGGGTGATCGGGACACCACTTCCCTACGCCAACTGGAGAAACATGGTTAAAAAAGATTGAAGAAAGCAAGCAAGAGATATATGCACGCTGCAATACTCATTGCTAACTTTACAGAAGATAATGCAATAGCAATGTTGTGGCACTGCCCTGTGATAAAAATAACCTCTCTAAGCCCCAGCTGCTAACTCACGTCTGTGTTGTTGACAGTTGAAAATGAGGCTGCTCGCATGAGTAGACCAAAGCATGCTCCTATGTAGTCAGAGTGAGAGTCCTGGCCCCTTATCCTGGCTTCCTCCACAAGCTGCTGAGGTCCAGAATTACCAAGACCCAATAATCTACTTGCTGTAGGTTGATCAAAGAACTCGGATGCAGTGCACTGGAGAAGAAAGAAGAGTTACAGTAGGTGGTCAGAAACAAAGTACTTGTATCAACCGTCTACTACAGAAAATCAAACTTCAAAATATACTGCACAGTATTGTCATCTGAAATTAGGACAGTACCTTCATTGCTATAATTTTGCTCTCAGAGCGCTTGAGGGGACTAACTCCTGACATAGGAATCTCTTGTATTTCCTCCTCCTCCTCCTCCTCTTCTTCTTCTTCTTCTTCCTCCTCCTCCTCCTCCTCCTCCTCCTCCTCCTCCTCATTATCATCATCATCTTCATCATTCTCTAGAGTTTCTAATGCATCCAAACGGCCATTTTCTTGCAGAATAATTACAATATTTTCTCTGCCCTCTTCTCCTGCAATATAAGGAAAGCAAATTAAAAAAATCAAAATAAGAATAAACAAGGATATTGGCTGGTGCAGTATTTTCAAAATGATTATGGAAAGGTATGGAGTCCAAAGGCCGGCACATCAATGCTGGCAACAGAATACTGTATAAATTTGGTTTTCTGGGCATGAAGAATGACAATCCCAAACATAGTAGAGCAATTCCTTGGCTGCCCCTCTGGCTTAGAACACCTCAAATAATATAAAAAGCTGGCTCACCAAATTGATTGCAGTTGAGGTTGAGAAATTTCAGATTGTTCTTGTTGGCCATGGCATGGGCTACAGCAATGCCGCCCTCAGCACCTATCTCGTTACCATCCATGTGCAGCTCCTAAAGCCAAAAGGGAATGGGTTAAAACATTATAATTAACCTTGACATATTTTTCTTGTCTTAATTTCTTTCACTACTCCATCCATGTACACACTGAACAACCATGGGGACATCACACATCTTTGTGCCTTAAAACAAACACCTGAACAATACATCCTCTGCCAACACAATAATGGTGGCTCAAAAGTGTAAATACAATTCTTTTAAATATCTATAACCCCTATAATACCAATTTATAGGTCACAGCCTATATCTGATAGACATAAGGCAAGGTCACATGAGCAATTTTTTTGGCAATTAATCACCAGCGATTTTCAGCGTGGCAATATATTTCTGGCAATTATAACAGTGTCTGGTCACACGAGCTAGCCAAGTTTTGAAGCGTATTTCGGCAAATCTTAGCTTGGTTTTGTGGTACCGCTCATCTCCTGCAACCAACAAATACTTCTTTTCTATGACTAGTTCGAGCAAAGAGGCCTCAGAGGTCCGGGTCCATAGTACTTTGATGCTATTTGCCATAACAGTGATGATGAGAAGAATACAGCAGCAGGATCTGAAGGTGTAAATATGCTTCGTCATCGATGAACTTTATTTGTTTTCCCACCAAACGGGACTTCCACAGCCAATTTCTGCTGCATCCTTTTGGTCGATTTTTGTCATTTCAACATCACACATGTCTTTTAATATAATTTTTTTTGGCTTAATAACATTACAGATGAATCATCAGTGGCCATTTTTGTTCTCGAGATTGGCAACACTAGAGACCCTATATAAAAGAGACTGGACAGCCGCCATATTTGCTCATACTTTGTGTTTTCCACGATACCTCTCACGTTAGTATAGAAAAAATTTATAGTTGCTAGATATTACCAGCTAGTAATCTCCTGCTGACATTCGTGGTATATATACAGGTATATATTTTTAAATACTAAAAGATACCTGAAGCTATAAATCCTATTATACGTCATGTAGGCGTTACTTTAAAGCACATGATAGGACGTGATGAGTTGCCAGACGACGCTACTAAACCAAGACGTTTGACTGAAAGACGACAGCAGTAGTCAATGTGTTTAGGGTATCTGTGAAACCTTTGATACTACGGTTAGTTTAATTAATTTTTGTATGAAAATGGTTTCCGTAGGGGTATAACCAACGTTTACACACTACTGTTTACATGCTGTTAACATAAATATGAAGGAATTTGTTGTCGTGATGGAATGGTTAAGTACAGTATCATATTACTGATTCGGCACCATACAGTTCAGCATTCTGTAAAGCTTAGGGAAGTTTTCAAGGAACATTTATGTTGAGTTGAAGATTGACAAAAAATATCTTTGCTGGTTTATCTAAAGAAGGTATTATATAAATATAACAACATTCTACTGAGTAATCAGTCACACATCATAGTCAAGGCAAAATATACATTGTGCCGAACCTGTTGGCAGGCAGAGACGAGCAGCAGAAATTTTGGCTGTCCAGTCTCTCTATATAGGGTCTCTAGGCAACACAAGAAGAGCAGGATCGTGTCGCTGAAAATTGCCGAAATCTCGACAATTCCAGCCGAGATGCGACCAAGTTGATGTTGCCGGTGATTTTATTGCCAAAAAAGTTGCTTGTGTGACCACGCCTTTAGTAGTGGTAAATGTTAACCAATCAGTTAGTCTAAAAATTCAGTTATGGACATTTTTTCTATAAATAATGTACAGTACAAGATTATCCAGTTCTAACCTTGAGCTGTTGATGGTTATCAGTAAGAGCCTTAGCAATGCATTTGGCACCACCAGTTTTGACCATGCAGTCCCCAAAATTGATGACTTCAAGGTTCTGCATGTGGGGCAGCTGTGATGCTATGGCTCGTGCCCCCTTGGGAGTGAAGGTACTGAGGGCAGAATACAAAATTAATGGTAATAGTGTATAACATTGGACTACTGTATAATTTAGACCTGGACTATTACTGAAGACTTATCTGGTCACTGGTATGTGTTGTTCTTATGCTTGTTTTTTTTTTTTTTTTTTTTTTTTTTTCAGGCGTAGGGAAGTGGCGTCCCCATCGCCCACCATTCTTGCGATGGTGCTGTCAGCCTCGTATCCCCGACATAAAAGGGGGGAGTGAAGGTCGGGGACCAACTCTATAACAATTACCCCATTAAGGCTCAAATAACCTCGGAGCTGGACTCTTTGCCTGTCGAGGGTACTGCACTGGCGCTAGAACCTACCCACCCCTTGAGAACAGGGAAATGGGGTATTGATGATGTTTCTTTTTTTTTACCTACATTAGGTACATTTGCACAACTAAGCATAATGAACAACTCAGAAAGGCTAAAGCCTCTAATATGCTTGAGTGATAAGGATTTACTGTATTTTTATTACAGTATATACAGTAAGTGCCATATAATATGTGATGATATAGCAATTCTGAGTGTCTTGTAGAAAATAGGGAAAGCAATAAAAATATATGTGATATAAAAATGAAATTATATGATATTCAAAGATATGGGATAAAATGAACCTAATCTACATTCAAAGTCTTGCACATTCTGCCCCTAAACAACTCAAAGCTTGCTTGTCTAAAGAGACATGGGATGCCAACAAAATACTGTAATAAATGTGTATGATATTGATTTTTATGTATTTAATATCTGTCACGACCCTAACTCTGCGAGTGCAGGCACATTTTGTCACTTTTTTTGGTGCCAACAGTACATCAGAAATATTAAAATTAACGTCTATCACAAGGTAAATATGACACTAATAAGAAAAAATAAGATAAAATATACCAGTTTTAGAAAACCAGTTAGGAAAAGTGTCCCTCACTTGTCATTAAGATTGATAATGCGAAGGCCTGGGTTAGCGCGGAATGCCTGGGCCAGTGCTGCTATACCCTCATGGAATATACCATTCTGAGGCATTGCCACTTCCTCCAGACTCCCAACTGCTCGGAAGAACTCAGAATATACTTTTGCCCCATCCTTCTCTAGTCTGTTGCGCCCAGCAATAAATACCTGAAATGAATATACAACAGTACAGTTCAGTAAATATACAACATACACAAACATAAATATTTCAGTGATATCTGTGCATCTATGACTTAGCCATATTCCTTGTCACATGACATAACTTTATGTCATGTTTATGTTATGTCTATCCCAGAAGAGTAGTCTGTAAATGCTATGCAGTACTGTACTGTCTTTCAGTTCTTACTGAAAGACTGATTGAACAGGGAATAAAGTTAGTGAGGTTCAGGGAGGGTTCAGACAGGGTTGAGGATGTGTGGACCAGATATTTGTATTAAAATCAACAGTGGAAAAATTTATTGGGAAGGGGAGGAAGTTGCATGCTGGCTTCATGGACTTAGAGAAGGCATACGATAGGGTTGATAAGAGAGCTATGACAAAGGTGTTGAGGATATATGGTGTTGGGGGGTCTTTGCTGAAAGGCATTGAGGCCTTTTATGCTGATGCAATAGCATGTATGTGGGTAGAGGGTGATCTAAGTGAGAGTTTTAATATTAGAGTAAGGTTGAGACAAGGGTGTGTTATGTCACCATGGCTGTTCAATATATATATGGATGGTTGTATGAGAGAGATGAAGACCAAAGTAAATGGCCTGGGGGCAAAGCTGACAGTGAATAGAGTAAATTGGTCTTTGGTAGTAAGCTTATTTGTGGATGACACTGTGCTGATGGCTGAGAGTGAAAGGGAGTTAGAGAGTGGTAGATGAGTTTCAGTCCATGTGTAAACGAAGGAAACTGAAGGTGAATGTGGGTAAAAGTAAGGTGATGGTATATGAGAGGGCAGAAACTGAAGTGATTGACTTTGCCACACCTTACAGAGTGGGAGTACCAATTGGGACTAAGGGCCGTACTTTTAAAACCTTTCGCCAGGGCTGGCATTGGTGAACGCCAGGAGATCAGCAATTTCGTACTATTAAACACAGTGAGAGTGATCACCAGGCGCTTTATCGCCAGGGTTGGCGATGGAATAGCCTGGCGAACGTAAGTCCGAGTGAGGCCTCCCTTTCCCATGAGTAACAAACATTTTTTCAATTCAATTTAACCATTGTGCACTATAATTATTTTAGTTTCGTGAAATAAAAAACACATAAATATATTAATTCTTGAATAGAGCTGTTTGGCGGTGATAAACGAGTTTTATTGCTTTCTGAAGACCTTCACGATGCTAGTTGGAATTCAAGACATCTGTAGTGTCAGCTCTAGGCGCGGCAAATTTTTAAATCCCCCGACCGAAGTGAGTTATTACTCGAATTTTAGTTGCCGTTATTTTTAGGTTTAGACGTAATTATCTGTATATAAGTGCTATAATTAGTGTTTTTATGATGGTATCAACACTTTGGTTTTATTGAAGAGGACTTACATGCTTAATAAGGTGCTTTAATAGAGTGAGGTGAGCAGCATAGGCTATAGCCTACCTACTAACCTACCCTTTATGCCGCACACCAAATGATACTAAAATAATATGGACTGCTTGTTGTAGTTTCCATGCATTTTACAGATTATGGATCCATTACTAGAGTTTGAGGAGCTGGAAGTGCGTGAGCGTGGCGACCGATATTCTGAAGGCTGAAGCAGATGTAAACAAACAGGGACTTCCCGCGCGTTTTCGGAAAATGCGCAAGATTCCGAAAAATTAACCCTGGCGAACACTCTCGTTCGCCAGCATTGGCGATCGCCAATGCTGGCGAATATTGGGTTTTAATAGTAAGGACGTCCTCACTCACTCGATCGCCTGGCGCAACTTCGCCAGGCGATCGCCAGGCTAGGCAGAAGGTTTAAAAGTACGGGCCTTAGTGTGAGATAACTCTAGTGGGTGAGATGATGGAGGAAGTGAAGGAGTTTAAGTACTTGGGAACAGTTCTATGTAAACATGAAAGAAGAAATTAGGGAGAGAGCAATGAGGGGTAGATAGGTCATAGGATCACTGGGGAAGATTATGAAGGGTAGAAGTGTGAGTATGGATTGAAAAGGGGACTAAAATATATTATATCCTGCCAACACTAACATATGCGTCAGAGACATGGACATGGAGTAGGGCTCATCAGTCTAGAATAGGTGCAATGTAAATAAGTTACTTGAGAGGAGCATGTGGATTGACCAGGTGGGATGGAAAAAGTAATGAGTGTGTATGAGAGATGTAGTATGAGTGAGAAGGCAATTGTTATTGAGTGTGGAGTGGTTGAGAGGGTGAAGCATATTACATTGAGTTGGTTTGGACATGTGGAGAGAATGCAAGGTGAGGAGTTTGTAAAGAACGTATATGGAAGTGAAGTTGTGGCACCTGGTGTGAGAGGCAGACCTCTGGTTAGATGGCAGAACAGAGTGGAAGAAGCTCAATCCCCCAGACTACTTTTTCTCACAGAAACCCAAACTTCACCTACTACTGATCCCTCCATCTTCAACTTCCCCAGCTACCAATTTCACCATAACTTTAGGTCTAAGGGTGGTATTTGTTGCTTCACTAAATCTGAACTCACCCTGGACAGTCTAATCAACTTTACATTACCTAACCTTGATTATTCCATTTACAAACTACAATCCTCAAATCAAACCAAATATATCTGTTGTGTTTAACGATCCCCAAATGCCACTCCAGACCCAAGCCTCTTTGACTCTTTATAATTATTAACCACGCCTCTGAAATTATAATTTTGGGTGATTTCAACGTTCATAATGTTGAATGGCTCATTCATTCGGCCAGAACAGATGATCCTGGGCTTGAATGTGAGGTGTTCGCTGACTCATTTAATCTCACTCAACTTATAAAGCAACCGACTCGCATACCAGACAACCCTGACCATAACCCATACATACTAGACTTATTCTTATCTAATAACCCAGATGACTATGTTACAGAAGTATTGTCACCACTCGGTACATCTGACCACTGCCTCATAAAGGCCTCTTTCTCTACGTCCCAAACTCCTACCCATTCCGAACGCATCACGGTGACAAAGTGGCATTATGACAGGGCGGATTGGGAGGGATTCAGAAATTATCTAGTCGACATTCCCTGGGGTTAATTTTTTTCAAACGATTCAAACTGCACTCTAAACCATATCACTGATTTCATCAAAATTGGAATGGAAATTTTCATACCATCCCAGAAATATAACGAAAGATCTGACTCCCCAAAATGGTTTAACCATAACTGCACCCAAGCAATATCACAAAAAGCAATAGCCTATAATGCATACACAAAATCATGAACATTAGAATCATATAATTATTTAAAAATAGTTAGAAATCATGCTAAAGTGGTAACAAGTCTGGTCAAATCTAACTTCTTTCATAAACAGGCAAACAAATTATTAAATAATCCCAATGACAATAAAAAAATTTGGTCAACTCTTAATTCTTTCAATTCCTATTTCAATTAAGCATCATTCATACCAACTTTAACATCTCCAATAGGTACACTAGTAAGTGACCCACGTGGAAAAGCCAACAACCTTGCCAGTATATTCTCCACTAACTCAAGCATGGAAGAAAGGAAACAGAATGTTCCCGTACTCAATATTGATTCCCCAGAAATTCCCACTTTGAAGATCCAAACCAAACAAGTTAAAAGAATCATAGATAACTTAATCACTGACAAAGCCCCTGGCCCAGATGAAATCCCTTCCGTTGTCCTAAAAGAATGCTCCTCAGAACTGGCTCCCATTCTTTCTAAACTATTCCGTTTATGTATTCGGACTGCCTCTTTCCCTAAAACCTAGAATGAAACAAATATCCACCCAGTGCCCAAAAAAGGTACCTCATCTGATCCAACTAATTACAGACCAATAGCTATTACTTCTACTCTGGGTAAAGTATTTGAAATCGTAATCAATAATTACATAACGAAACATCTCGAAACCAATAAACTGATAAACGATAAACAATATGGATTCAGGCACGGACGATCCACTGCCGACATACTCAGTTATATTACACATAAAATTTTTCAATCAATAGATCAGCATGGTGAAACTCATACAATAGCTCTAGACATATCCAAGGCCTTTGATAGAGTATGGCACTGATCCTTGGTATCCAAGCTTCCTAACTATGGTCTTACATCACTGGTCCCACTTATTTCCTTATATCTCAACAACAGGAAAATCAGTGTTATGATAAAAGGTATTTTTTCAACATTCCATTCCATTAATGCTGGCATCCCTCAGGGATCAGTCTTGGCCCCAACTTTGTTCCTTATACACATTAATGATCTCTTAAATATCACCCATAACCCTATCCACTCTTCTGCAGATGACTCAACACTTCATAGTTCATTCACACTTAATCTACCATTCATAAAAACTGATGTTCTAAATTCTAAAATTACCACTGCAATCTCTTTAACTCAGGACTTATCCATAATCAACGAATGGGGACAGACAAGTTTGGTCTCTTTTAGTGTTAATAAAACTCAATACATTCAATTTTTCAATAGACAAATCCCTTCTGAATCACTCATAACTTTCAATCATATAAATATTCTCATATCTTTGAATATCCTTGGTGTATCCCTCAGTGCTAACTTCAGTTGGACATCCTATGTTCGTTCAATTGCTAAAAAGGCCTCGCAAAAGTTAGGTCTTCTTTACAGAGTTCGTGAATCTTTCACTGACGAGCAGTTAGCTGTAATTTATAAGAGTCATGTTCATTCTCAGATGGAATACTGCTCACCACTATGGAGTGGATGTGGGGAGGTGGCACTGAGGCAACTAGATAAAATTCAAAATAAAGCTGTACAAATTATCAATAACCCTATGATCACAAATTAATTCCCTCCACTACACATCCGAAGAAATGTTGCATCCCTTGCCTTATTTTATAGATATTATCACGGTAAATGTTCGGATGAGCTTGCCCTAATCGTGCCACCTCATCGCATCTTTCCCCGTGGTACCAGGTCAGATGCTAGAGCCCATGACTTTGCAATCTCTCCTCCCCAATATAGAACTACTGCTTTTCAGAAATCGTTTATTCCCAGAACCATATCATGATGGAATGCACTTCCTCAAAACTGCTTTCCACCAGTTTTTTAATTCTCAGTCATTTAAATCCAACTGTTACAGACATTATATGAATGAAGGATGCCAACAGGCACATGAATTTTGTTTTCATTGTTATTGTTTTTCCTTCCTTCTTTCTGATTAAAAAATGTAAGGGAGAGAAACATGAGAGGCAGAGTAGGGTTTAACCATGTAAGGAGGGAATGTTGGAACAGGGATAACTGGAGATACTTCTGCCATGGCCACCCCCTTGGGGGGTTCCAGGAGGGAACAAGGCATCAGAGCTATAGATAGATAGCTAGTACTGTACTGTACTACACAGTATAAATTTGAAAATGACACCAAATCTACATTTCCAGTGAATGAATATGAGGACATGAAAATAGTATGGGTCTGTCTCTTTTTTCCATAAATCCTTGCTTTGAATTCATTCCTTCTTTACACAAGATAATTACCTTAAGTTTAAGAGGACTATCAGCTTCTTTGGCATTATGCACAAGTTTCATCAGTGATCCGGCCAACATGGTGCCTCCCTTGATGCCAAGTCCATTGTTGTTAAGGCGAAGTTCCTGCAAAAATAAACTTGATTTAATATGTATTCAACAAACAATAGTAATACAGTACCTTGTTATATGTATCTGAGCACATCTTGCTCAAAACCAATGTTATACAAAGGAATAGAACATCCAAACATGGCTGACATAAAAGAGTTACGTTGTCCATATCCACAATTATTACACCCATCCTTACACAAGCTTTTCTCAGTGACTGAATTTGCCTAAGGACCACATGTACAGGATATATTATAGTAATCAAGAAAAAAGTGAGATGGTAGCTGCTGCTTCTACTGGACAAGGCAACAGCAAATTATAAGGAGCTGCGAGGACAAGTACGAGCCCTAATATTTAAGAAAACAAAAGCTATGATACCTCAAGCGAGTAACAGACTGGTGAGCACATGAAGTCAATCATTCCCTCCACTCCAACTGGTCCCAGTGCATTGTCACTCAAGTCCAGCTCTTTTAACTTGGCACCAGCACGAATCAGCCCAGAAAAGAGGTGACGCTGAAGAAGCAAGAAGAAAGCATAATTAGCATATGAATGAGATATTACTAATCATAATAAAAATATCATATAACCATTATCAACAACAGTACCCCATTTCCTGGTTTCAAAGGGTGAGAGGCTCCAGAGCCAGGGATGAAAACATGAAATCAGAATACAGAAATGACATACAGAATATCAAGTAAAATGGGTCACCCTCACATTCACTCCCCTTTCTTTCAAATCCACAAAATTCTTTGCACCCCCAACAAGTTCTTGCATCCACGACCAAAGTCCTTGGTTTTTTCCTTCTTAGCCCATCAAAATCACTCTTGTTCACCTTTTTTCACCACTCTTGTACATTAATGTTCATTCTTTCTCATCATTTTGAAAAAATTGTATGTTCACACACTTTTATGAACTTCAGTATTTTCATCCTGTCAGTTCTTGGGATTCTACGATAAACACACTTTTCAGCAACATCTCTACTGCTCTTCCTCCAAATTCCTCATATTTTCACCATTCTAATCCTCTTGTAGCCACAGTACTTAACCCTCTATTTCTAACCCCTGCTTTCATTGCACCCACCTCTTTTCTTTGTATGCCTATGGTATTTCTCAGGCTGAATAAAATTGTTTGGCATAAATGGGAATAAAATATAGAAAGATGATGGTGGCTCTCAAATGTCAAATATAAAATAGGTTGGTAATTACTGACCAAGGCATCTGGTATCTCTGTCTTCACACGACCAGTGAAGAGATCCTTCCAGCGTGCACGTTCAAACTCTGGGTGAACTGCAAGAGCATCTCCCATCACCTTGGCAGCCTCCACCCCCAATGTATTTCCTTCCAGTTCCAAGCACTGTAAGTTCTTGGCATTGCGAATCTTATCCGCTGCAGTTTGTGCTGTAGAATGAATCCCGTATACAGTGGGTCCAACATTATAATTACCTAGGCTCATGATTGCATATCTAAATTAATACAGTCCATCAACTACACCAGATAATATGCACCTCTGTGAAATAAACTGCTTAATCTACCATGAGTTATTGGTACTGTTGAACATGTAAGCTGTAACACCATTCTCCTAATATGTTTGGCAAGTAATATAATCATATTGTGAACCACCATTGTCTAATGATGGCCAGGCCACCATGACTAACAAAACCTGGATAAAGTAGAAAATGACCCACATACCGTAGTTATTTTTTTTTTCACATATTTTATAAGCAATCCATTATTCCCAGTTTCTCTCTATTCAAATAAATGAATGACAGTACTTTTTGACTATGGTAACTAACATGCAGCTTAATGAATAAATAAATAATAGGAAATGGAAAATGCAATAAAAAGGTAAATTAAATTAGTCTTGCTTTGAATAACAATGAAAATTAATCATCTGATTACCATACCGGGCATTTTACAGTACCGGTATATAAATATACAGTAATGACATGCCACCTCAACTGTACCCATGATGTACAACTTTGTTGGATGGTTTATGGTTTATAGTACCATCCCAGGGGTGTTAAGTGGCTCAGTTGAGAAAGAGCAACTGTTTTAATAATGATATTATTGATATCAAGACTACTCAACTGCCAACACATGTTTGCATAGTATATGACTAAAAAAAGAAAAAGAAACTAAAATGAACTCCAACTCATACACTTAGTTCCTTGTAGTTAACCCAGGCTCCAATTAGGTTAGCTTAGGTTTCAATTAATACAAAAGCATATACATGTATTGTACATTAAAATTTAATGTATCTTTACATGTGATATTAACAAGGGGAAGCAGCCTAAATATTGAAGGGAAGAAAGCTTTACTGCACCTGTTGCATGGAAGTATGGAAGGAGAAATTAGGGAGAGAGCAGTGAGGAATAGACAGGTCATAGGATCACTGGGGAGGATTATGAAGGGAAGAAGTGTGAGTATGGAAGTGAAAAGGGGACTGAGAAATAGTATAAATCTGCCAACACTGATGTATGCATCAGAGATATGGACATGGAATAGGGCTCAACAGTAGAAGTACAGTACAATTCCTCATTATTTTCTTTTAAACACACTCAAAATAGTGCCATTGACTATCTCTTCAACTGGTAACTAATTGAAAATAATTAATATCCCTATGGTCAGCTGCCTGAGAATAGACTGAAAAGAATGATAACATTAATGTTACATCATCATCCAAGTACTGTAGGCTAATGCCTTTACAGAAGTGATGGTAAATATTGAAAGAATTACCATTATTGCATACGTTTGTTCTACCTTCATTACCCACTTATTTAGACCATTCTAAGGCTATTTTCTTCTATGGCATTTCCTCCGCAAATGCCCCATTTCCAAGATAGGGCACATTCAAATGGGACATTTTGAAATTAGCCTGACCTTGGGCCTACCTAACCTAAGTTAACCTAGACCGCATCAGGCTACCGGGACCTAACCTGGGCAAACTACCGGGAAATAACCGTGGTAAAGTACAAGAAATGACCGGGGCAATATACGGTAAATATTGAATGAATTACTGTTATTGCGTACGGTTTTTCTACCTTCATTACCCACTTATTTAGACCATTCTAAGACTATTTTCTTCTATGGCATTTCCTCCGCAAATGCCCCATTTCCAAGATAGGGCATATTCAAATGGGGCATTTTGAAATTACCCTGACCTTACCTGACCTGACCTAACCTAACCTAGACCGCATCAGACTACCGGGACCTAACCTGGGCAAACTACCGTGACCTAACCTGGGCAAACTACCGGGAAATAATCGTGATAAAGTACAATAAATGACAGGGGTAAAATACTGGGACCCAGCCGGATCTGGCAACACTGCTACAAGACGGTAATTCTTTCAATAAATACCCAATATACTGGGACCTAGCTGGATCTGGCAACATTGCTATAAAACGGTAATTCTTTCAATAAATACCGCAGTGATGGCCTTGTGATTCCTCCAAATTATGCCACAAAACAGATCCCCTATTAGTAACAATGGGGTCGTCTGTTTCCTGGCATAGTTTGGAGGAATCAGCAGTAGCCTTCCAATTTACCAACAAGAGATTCCCTCCCTTTAATTACTTGGACACACACACACACATACACACACACCGGGGACAACACTCGTCTGTTTCCTGGCATAGTTGGAGGAATCGGTATAAGTTAAGTCTTCCAATTTACCAACAAGATATTCCTCCCTTTAAATTTACTTACCATCTTGTGCAGTGTCCCATTTGTTGTTCTGTCCTGCAAAACTCAACGTTGTAGACATGGTAAAAAGGTGATACTTTTAATGATAAATAAGGAGAGTGTGGCCAGAGTTTACCGCCTTCACCATGCACTTGGATTATTCGAAAACATTCAGGTTACCAGATAGTAAATTGTTATTGTAGTTCTGGGAACCACATTTTTAAAGAAACGTTATTCATTTATGCACTGTATTTAGTGTTGAGATAAATTATTACAACAATATTTATTCTACTCTTGTAAATGATATACATCGATGAACTTGTGTATACTTAAAAAAGACATGAATTCTCAGAAGGTCCTTCCTTGAATATTATTTCAAGTAATCGCTCTTTTTGCCCTTGGGATTTTTCTCAATAATTGGTATTTTTTGTCCAGGCTTGGGATTCCGAGATTTTTATATTCCAAATCTTATTGTATCTTTGATTATATTAATCAAGGTTTGCTTACAAAGTACAGTCGCGGCAAATAGTCCTTGACCAGTCACTCAGTCAGTGATGGATATCCGTGACCAATATAGGAGCGTCCGAAAACTCAAAACATTTATACCCATAATACTATTATCCACGGTCGTACATAGCAGCCCTGCTATGGTGTGTATAAGCCAAAGCGGTGGTACATAGGACTAGGAGCCTGTACATAGCAGCCCTGCAATGGTACATATACACCAAAACGGTGGTACATAGTAGCTGATGGTACATAACAGCTAAGAAGCTTATTATGACCACCAGGGCCAAAAAGGACAGTTCTGACATGCAGCTTCGTGTACTTGTATGACTGAAAATTGATATTTATAGCAGTCTGCTCAAATTAGGTATTAACTTTCCTCTAAAGACGCAAGTTAATACTGTTAAAAAGCTTCAAGATAAAGTAGCAAAGGCAGAAGAGCCATTTTATATTTATTAAATAGTTTTATATTGCTTCCGTGAAGTGTACAGTATATGAAAATATTTTGGCATCATATACGATATTTCCAACTCTGGGATATTTTGGTCTGTCTTGGGATTTTTCAGGAGAGTTGAGATTTATTAATATTCATATTTTCTTTTTAGTATTTTATAATCTTCTGTCTCATATTATCAGCACACCTTCCAGCTTTTCTATCAGAAACCACAGCTTTGCATCACATAACAGCTCAAACCTAATAGGCTACTCATGTCAGACCATTGCCTTTAATCTGTCGGGAAACCAAACATAATTTTCTTGTCACTATTTCCTTGCTGCTGCTACCCTACCTCAGACTGCTTTCCAAATTCCATTCCATTCCACCCTCACTGTCCATAATGTTTCCCACGTAGGCGACGTAGCAGAACTTTTTCACTATCCACCTCATTATTTTCCATCTCCACCAACTGCATAAGATACATAGAAGAATAAACACAATAGCCTGCAGTGCTGATATTAGGCTACAGAGAGGCATTATCAGTCCCTGACTCCCTGTAAGGTTGGTGCCAGGCAGCCTTGATATTCCAACTACTATACCTGCACATTTAGTTCCATTGTCTTCAGCACAGCAGTAATCAACTTTTAATCCTCTCTTACACCTTTTAATACTGTACAGTATACTTAAGTTGACATTAGACAAATTTATTCATCTGCAAAAAGGTTTAAGTGTTAATACCAAGAAAAGTTCACCTCTCTGTTCCAAAATTTTACATAAGTTTATTGGTATGAACCTATATAGGGCCTTCCATCAGTACCTTGTACACATTGATAAACTCTTGGGATAAAAGATGGAATACATTACTCATTTCTTTATTAACAAGACAAAATATGTCTGTAAAATATAATACAGTAATTAAATACTGAGTGACAATCAATAAATATCAAAGAATAGGAAAAATTAACTTCAGTTCACTACTGTAACTTCATTGTGAAATAAGTACCGCACACAAATGTATATATTTTATGGGTAAAACAACAGCAAGGGCAAACTCACCACTCCTGAATGAGCTGGGAAAAATGAAGAACCAGTCACTAGCCCATATCCAAATACTGTACCTGTACTGTAATGTGGATCATTTTACCCAAGTGTATTGGCTTGAACCTTGTGCCTTCCATCAGTACCTTGTGCACATCAATAAACTCTTGGGATATAAGATGGAATGCATTACTCATTTATTTATAATGACAAAATATATTTGTTACATAAAATAATTAAATGCTGGATGACAACAAATAAAGAATGGGAATAAATTCATTTCAGTTTGCTACCTTCATTGTGAAATAAATACCTGCAAACATAATATGGAATTATCATGAGTACAATAGTGTGTGAATTACCATTTGTTAACTGATACAAGTTACCTATATGTGATATCAGACAATACTGTACATAAAATAACACTTCTATTCTACCATAGCAAATAGAATCAAAGCATAGGTGTGAAAATCCCCTCATCTTCAAGTAAGTTGACAAAAGCAGCGACTCTCTTCTGTGGGTTGGCATCCTTCAATACTCTGATGGAGTCTATTAAACCCAGCAACTTCTTCACGCCAACAAACACACGTCCACGGCTGATGTGATTTGTAATCCCTTCAATCTGTTAATATAAAGTACAAAGATTACTATGAATTAAAGAGTAAGTGAATGTTATGGTGAAGTCCATAATTTCCCTAATCTAAGCTATCTATCCCTCAATAGTACAACTTTGATGCTTCATTCATAAATATAGTTGTGAATTTATAAATAATTTTAGGAATGCTAAGGAGATTTACAGCCATAATGTGAGAAAATATTTATACCAACTCATTCAAGTTCTAAAAGTTTTACTGTAATGAATAAAGAAAATCTAATATAGTTTGTACATCTGTTGCCATAATAATGATTCAACATGTCACCATGGCCTGGTCATTTAAGAGATGAAAGGTCAACCTTATCCCAGAGGTGGCATTACGTGGGAAAAACTTCCTGGGTAGGCTACCTCACAGAGCCTTGAACCCAAGCAAAAGAGTTAAGCTAAAGCTACAAGTTTATTCACATTCTGTCTGACACCATCTGTTAGTACATCCTGTTACAAGCTTGCACTTCACAGACAATCTTTTTTCACTCTTCTCTAAGATCTAGTACCTGCCTGGCTTTTATAAGCTGGCAGCACTTATTCCTTAGAAAATTAAGAGAACCACCACCACCTCCTACCATACTAAAGTGAAAAATAAATAGAAAGAGCATCTGAAAGGCTGGCAGGGGTGATCCTCAATAAGTTGCCAGCACTGTAACAGATTACGGCTGCTTTGCAGCACAGATTAAAAGACCACACAGCAAGTCACCAATGCTGTAGCTGTATCCACCAACAATACCATGAAGCTGTGCTCTGCAACTCAATGGTAAGAAATCCAAAATACTGTATATAAAAGGTGACGCTTCCATATCAAGCAGACACGTTTTACTTCTATATTGTATAGCATACATCACTTACCTCTGCAGGAGAGAGATTACTTGACTCTTCTAATACTAGCTTGATGTCTTGTGCATGTGCTATGTACGGTACTCTGATAACAGCAGTGAAGGCTGAGAGTAGACCCAGTTCCTCCAGCACTGTGCGACGCTTAGAGCTGCAGATAATGAGCAATTTGCGACCCTGTGGTGGTGAGGTAGAAAGCAGGGAATACATTGCATCAAGAACAAGTGACTGGTACCGTGGCCCAATTGGGGAGTAGCCAATAAGGTGCTCCAAATCATTCATAAAAATGCAGCTCATCTCAGAACGGTAAGCATCATCAAATATCTTCTTGATTCTCAGGCACTTAGAGGATTCCATGAAGCCAACCATGTCAAATGAGTTGACTACTTTTATGAATGGAAAGTCTGAGTTCTTTGCCAAGTGTGCTGCCAATGCTGAAGTTCCAGCAGCTGGTGCTCCCTCTAGTAGCAAGCACAGGAGCTGACTAGTATCTGGGGACCGAGCCTGCTTCAAAAACATGTCGCCTTTTTCCAGTAATTCCTTCGTTCCTCCCCAAGTGATGATCCCACGCTCTATGAACTTTGACAACATTTCATCGCTGGTTCCAAAGGAAGGCTTTAAATCATTTTCTAAGGAGAAGAAAAAGTCTTCTCTTGTTACTTTGACCTTATCAATGGCATCAGGATCTACTTCAATTTTTTTTCCCAAATGCATAAAGCGTTTCAAGGCAGACGAAGAGGCAGCCTTGACCAGTCCCTCCAGCTCGGCCCCAGAAAAGTTTTTGGTGTATGTAGCAAGTTCTGGCAGGTCAACATCAGGGTGTAATTTGTCATTTTCCCTCATTTTGGCTGTTTTAATCTTAAGAATGTCTACACGACCCTGTTCATCAGGGAGGCCAATCTCCACTTGGATCTCCAGTCTTCCTGGCCTGAGCAGAGCTTCATCTATCATATCTTTCCTGTTGGTCATGCCAATGACTAGTATATTGTTCAGCTGCTCAACACCATCAATTTTGGAGAGGAGCTGGTTGACCACAGTGTCATTGACGCCTGTGCTACCAGCAACTGAACCTCTTTGTTTACATATGGCATCTATTTCATCAAATATAATGATGTGTAGACCAGAGTTTGGTCCCATTCTCTTCTCTTCCTCCTCTGCTTCCGCAAACAGTCGCCTCACGTTGGCCTCTGACTCACCCACATACTTGTCCAAGATCTCTGGCCCATTTACTATCTTGGGTTCTCGAGCATTGAGCATCTTACCGATCTGCCGTGCCATCAAGGTCTTACCCGTCCCTGTGAAATGTACACAGCTGATGTTAGCAAAAGAAACCTGTATGAAACTTTTTACTCTGTTTTTGCAGAAAAATGCTTGATATATCAATATAGATGAGTATTTAGAACACCTGATAGTAGTTTTTATATATGTAGGGATGTATCCCACTGTCACTCTGTTATTAATAATTATAACTCAGATGTGTTATAAATCAGGACACTTATAAACCACCCTTGAGCCTTAGAATACACTCGGGGAAATCTGTCTAAAATATGTCTTGTCCTGCTATATACCTATAGGTAATTCTGAAAATTATGTTCCTATTCCTGAAACATCTCTTTCATTACTAATGGGCATATGTCAGTAATTCAAATTTATGTTAGATAGCAAAATTGCATACTGTACAAACAGTAAATTTTTTTTACCAGGTTGGTAATAATGTTCAATTGTATTAGTCAGTTCCACAATTATGTACTCTACTAAATGAAGTGCAGAATAAGGGTACTTACAGAAATCCTTATCATGCAATGCAGGCTAGAATAAACCATGCCATTAATTAAGTAGACAAACCTCCTCGCTATAAATGCAATAAAATATACCTCATGTTGCATTCAGTAACTTAGATGCCTAAGTGGTTAGAGATGCCTAGAGTGGTTGGGGTCTCCCAAGGAAAGAGATTCAAATAATCTCAGATACGGGTAACCTGGAAATTGAGCAGCTCTAAAGGTAAGTTCACAGTTGTCCATAAAGCCACCATAAGCCATAACATTCCCTTGCTAGAATGGTGCACTACAAATACCAGTATAATTCTTGGGATACTCATTCATAACACATTTTCTCCTACTGTAAGAGTTTGCAGATTGTTAAGAGCGTGCCAACACTGCAGGTGATCCGAACCTTGTTATAAGCAACAACCCTTTATCCAAAATCCAATATTAAATGCTAAAATGTCATACCTGGCGGTCCATACAAAAGAAGGCCTTTGACATGACTGATGCCCAGCTGTTCTATAACATCGTGAGGAAAAACACGAGATGTAAAGGCTCTTCGTAGAATCTGAACAAACTGCTCGTCGAGACCACCAATTCCCATCTTCTGGAAGTCCCAATCAGCCGAGAAGAGACTCGTGTGGGAGGAACGTGTCTGAAATACATGACACAAGTCAGAGTTTCAATATCATAATAATTTTCATCATCTCATTATTAATATTATTGCATTATTGTTATTATTATTATTATACTGTAATACTATCAACATTATTAATATTGTTTTTTAGCAGTGAAACACCAACTAAAACTGAAGAAAGTTTTAGCATTGTTTTATAAATCAGTACAATGATCCAGCCCTTGCTTTACTAGTCTACATAAAAAGATGGCCTTCATCAACTACCAACCTTTGCTTTACCAGTCAATATTAGAGTAGAGTCTCCAGATTTTTCAAATATAACCGAGGAGTTTGGTTGCAGAACTCCAAAACTAATCAACCGTGGACCATGTGCTTTGCCTGATGCCATAGCCCTGGGGTCAGCAGCTGGGGAAAAACAGTTTAGTGATAATACATTATTCAGTCATGTGTAAAATCCTACTCTTATCATTATCATATTACTGTAGTATGGTTCATGATGATATGAAGAGTTTCTAACACTCAGCCAAGTGAGGGTCAAATCTCAGTTGTTGTTGTTTTTTAAATCTTCAATCTATACCTCCGGTTAGATGGCAGAACAGAGTGGAAGAGTATGTAAAGGAGAGAAACATGAGGGGCAGAGGAGGGTTTGACCAAGTAAAGAGGGAGTGTCGGAACAGGGAAAACTGGAGACACTTCTGCCGTGGCCACCCCCTTGGGGGGAGTTCCCGGAGGGAACGACTCATCAGAGCTATAGATAGATAGATAGATAGATAGATACAAGCAAGAATGCTGTACAGTACTTACACACCTTCAATTTCCTTGACAACAACAGAAAGAACTTTTTTGTTCTGAAACTTGAAGACTGTTGGTTGGTTTTTTGTAAAGATGTGTGTGGTGAACTGCTCCATGTATACCACGGCCATCTCATCTGTATTATATTTGTCGGGGCCCATCAATTTTTTCTGTATGTAGTCTACTTCTACCACCAGTGTACCAATTAGGTTATTCTGCAGATTTGGGTGATATGGCTCAACCTGGATCTGTGGATAGAGAAATACCATTAAGCTGCATAATAATTCATGTAATAGGTATGACACAACTGCCTCAACCAGAGATATATGTACAGTTTATGTATTCTTGATGGCCAAGGGGAGCTACTCATGAAAATACCTATGGTAGTAAATAAGAGAGGGTGGTCTTTACAAAAGTTTCTATGCCAGAACATTATTTATTGTGCCTCTTACTCCAGATCATGATCAACCCTACATACACATGTCATGACATCAGAACTGGTACCCAGCTGCAGAGAAAAAAGGGAAATGAGGATAAATCTCAAATACTATAGGTACTGTATCATGCAGTCCTTTGCATTCTATAATTATCATCATCATCAAATGAGTGCCTCTACTATACCCAATTCTTGCCATCAGTAATGAAAAGGAAGCTTGGTTTGTTCCTGAGCTAATCTAAATGAAAAAAATTGGTTTGAACTGCACCAAATGGAGCTGACATGAACAAGAGCACAATAAATCCATCAGATAATTGAAATATACATGTATATTTATACAAGATACCAATGGCAGTCAATGACTTGAGGATTCATTTACAACACACAAGACATGCTGTAACTACAATGGATATAAAATAATGCTGAAATACTAAACTTTACCTCCTGATTAAGTGAGAGCATTGCCTCCTTCCTCTGAATGGCATTAAAGCCCATGCACGAGGGCTGGATGCTGGAATCACTCCGAATATTGTAAAGGTATTTCTTTCCATATTCAGAAGTGACGTGTACATACCTGAGAAAGTACAAGGTACGTTACTATACCTACAGAACTGTACTGTATAAATTACACACACGATTAGGGATTAATAGCAATTGGTGAAAAAACTAATTTTTATTAGTACAGGAACAGCTACCATTTAATATACAAATGCATAGCATTTCATTATTATTAATATATTGGAATGAAGTCCTAATTTTATAAGGAGTTAATTCCAATATATTAGTAATAATCAAATGCTATGCATGAAATAGGCTACACAAAGTGAGGAAAGTACAACAGCTAAATATACACTCGAAAGGTGTATATAATCATATGCTCAGATGAATAAAGTATATATGATACAGTGAGTGATTCACCCCCAACCCCTTTGATATTTCACTTTTTTTTTTTTTTTTTTTTTTTTACTAAACATTCAGCAATGTCTCTGTCTAAACCACCAAAAGTACATAATTTCTCTACTTTACTTAACCCATGCTGATTTCTACACCATCTGGAGGAACTATGGCCTCTACTTACTTAACATCTTCGGGAAAGTCAAATGGATTGACAATGACACAGTTGGTGTAGGACAGCTCTTCCCCTGGGCATTTAACAACCTTCATCTCCTGGAAGATTTAGAAATGCAAATCTTACACATTAATAAAAGAGATAATGCTGTAAGAGCCAGTCTTTGTGGCCACTGTAAGCTCAATAATGCTAATACAGTACATTACCTTATATAATACACCTGTACAAAATTACTATACTTATGAACCAGTGCATATCAGTGAGTTAAAAAATGCACGGAAGCATACTGTAATTATGTTGTGGGTTTATGTGAGTTGCCATATTGTTTGGCGGCACACCAAATAGGAAGTTCCTCATACTAAAGAACATAATTATAAATTGTGGACCATAGAGTATTAACTAGGAAGAGTGTACAGTACTTTAAAGTATCATATAACTGGAACATATTGTGATACCTAAAGAATAAGCCTAGATGAAAATATATACACAATTCTATATTTAGTAACTATATTTTCAGCAGCTGTACATGTATATCTTTACCATATCTCCCATTTTTGAGTAATGGACCACTTTACCTCCCTGATGATGCTGGAATGGGAGAGAGCCATGCAACATGAGGCTTTAGGATGGGGAGGAGTTTTATCGAATATTTCTAATTTCCAAGAAAAATAGCTTTGGTATTACAGTATTGCTGGAAAATAACTGTTATTGTGATAACTTTCATTCCAGATATGGGTGTCAGGAAGGTAAAATTAAAATATATGGGAAAGGGGGGAGGTATCAGCCAATTTTGATAACCACCAATAATAATTTCAAAGGGAAATGTCATTCGTGGTGCATACGATGGAAGGCGTGGTACCGATACGATGGCTCCATAGAAAAACCTTCACCTTACTTACCCAAGTTCCTTGTACTTAATATTTATGTTCTTTTCTCTTTCTCCTGGGAATTGAAGACCACTTAGAACAGTAACTAACTACTAATAACGCCTCTGTCACTCTGTGGCCCCCGTTGTTGTTGTTGTTGTGGTGGTGACGTCACAGGTGGGTTGACAGTCCTCTTTCACATCCACCACAGGTACAACCATAATCAAATATCCAACTATACCTTTCCTTCCATCGTAGTAAATATCTTGGTAATAAAGAACAACACATGCATAATTTTGCAGCACCTCATAATAATAATAATTGAGGGGGTTGAATTGACATAAGGTGTTGTATGATTATATATTGATGATACTCTGATTTATTAGCAAGATGCAAGGAAAGTGTCGGTGGTTATTCTATTGTGGATGTACCCTAAATAGCTGTCATCTTTTGTAACTCCCTTGCAGATCGTAATGAACTTTGAGTACGGGTCATGGAGTTACAAAAATACTGTGGCTTTCCCCCCACGTTTATTCCTTCAATTTTATGCCACATCATTTCATAAATTTTACTGGGCAAGACGGGGGGAAAAGTAAAAGAGACATTATATAGCTTATGGAAAATAAAATACAGCAACTATATGGGTTAAAGTTTAAGAAAATATTACAAAACAAACAAAAACTGTGAGCCGTTGGAAAGACTAAATCACTAAAACAACATCGCATCGCATCAAAGTGCATGTGTTGTGTTGATCAGAGTTAAAGTTATAAAATTTATAATATCGTGCACATTTTATATTAAACTACTGTATATGGTATACTATATTGCACCTAGAAGCCTGAATTATCAATATTATTAGTGAGGGAAATCCAAGAAGACTTCAGGTACACACGTGATGGAGGAAGGCGATGACCAGGTATATTAACTCATTAATTCCTGTGTCAGTGTTATTTATTTGTATGCCTTATCCTGGATCATTACTAAGCATCATTATTTTACCTTTATCCACCCTGAGTTCAGAGTTTGGCCTCTTCCTCTGATCCTTCCACGGTATTGCTCCAGATTTTGTTGCTAAGAAGAATGAATCGAGAGAGCGCTGCCCATCACTTTTCATCTGAATATGATGACTTAAATGACACAGACAGTGAACCTACGAGTGAGGAGGAGGAGGAGGAGGAAGAAAATGCAGTGGAAAAGAGTGAAGGAGAAGAGAATGATGACCAAGAATATGGTAAGATGTCAATGGAGGAGCTACTCAAGTTGCAGGAGAAAATTGGCACCAAGTCATTCAAGGACAAAGTGTTGATGGCAGGTGGACAGCGGGCGACGTCAAGCAAACAACACAGCATGGCAGGGAAGGTGAAGCCACGGCAGCACAAAGACTGCCCCACAGAGCTACCATTGATGAGGAAGGCCGCTCCACTCATGAAGTCGGTACATCCTCGACAGAACACCAAGAAGTCGTTGGTCCGTGACCCGAGGTTCGATGATCTGTCGGGTTCTCTCAACATAGACATCTGGTCCAAGAAATATGAATTCCTGAAGGAAACTAGAAAAAATGAAAGAGAAGTTCTGAAGAAGGAATTAAAGAAAGAGCAAGATACGGAGAAGAAGCTAAAGTTAAAATCAGTAATTCAGCGAATGGATAACCAAGAGAGAGAGCAAGCCAAGAGGGAGAAGATTACTGAACTTAAGAGAATGGAAAGGCAGCAGCAAAAGGAAATGCTTAGGAAGGGTCTAAAGCCAAAGTACATGAGTGCCAAGGAAAGAAAAATGCAACTGAAGACTGCCCACTTTAACGACTTGAAAAAAGAAGACAGAATTGACAAGTACCTGGAGAGGAAGGAGAAACGTCTCAGAGCCAAGGAATGGAGGAAGAAAGGACATTTTTAAACAAAGGTGAACATTTCCAGGCATGGAGTTTGTAAATGAAACTTTTTTACAGTTATATACTGGTTTTTATTTAAAATATACAATAGTGGAGTATTTGAAATTGGCAAACGTAGACTTAGTTAACTGCAGCAAAATTTGTACCAGTATTACTGGAGAATTTTTCAATCAACTTATTTCTGAGTGTTTTTAGAGTACTATAAGATAATGTTCATTCATACGTGTAGTATAAGCAAGTTGCAACTTACAAAATTTAGCAGTAAAGTCTTAAGAAGAGCCACAGAAATTTTAAACACAGAATTTCCCAACTTTTATTTTTAGATAATCCATCATTCCCTGTTTTTATAATATTATGTTGAAATATAAGTGTGCCAGTGCATTTTGACTATTTTTTATCCCCCCCTCCAAGAGGCTGGATTGAGAGGTAAAACTAGCTAGAGTTAGTCTGACACTACCTGACCTAACCTAACCTAATCTGGACCAGGTCAGACTATCGGGACCTACCCTGGACAAACATAAGGGGGAAATCGAACATGATCGAAATGCATTGTTGCACTGGGAAATGAATCAATATAGCATAAACACCCACCAACCTAAATATGAAGGAAATTGGTAAGTAACTTGCTTTCCTATGGCTCTTCTAATCTATTATCAAGTTTTCAAGCAACACAGATGTATATATACTGTACTAGCCAGTATAATTCAAGCAACTAGCAAATTACTTAATACATATAAAAACTTAGAAATGGCCTTAGTGCATTTTAGTATTTGGTCTTGTACGGTACCGTTACTTTTGCGGAAACTTTTGTCTTGTGTTATCCATACATAATGTTTTGGATGATATCAGGAATCACGCCTCATCATGTATTTTAATCAGGATAAGCAAACATATACAGTACTGTAGTTCACATGATACATAATACTGTCATGAAGGTGGTTGTTGTTGAAGTTCCTCCAGCTGTCTGGTGAAGCAGCCCCAAACCCCTGAGGTAGGCCATGACCTGAACTGGGCTTTCCCACAGTGCCCTCAAATAGAGTGTATGTTGTGTTGATGGTGAGTGTGGTTGTGTGCATTGCAGTCTTCCATAATGTGTTTAATAGAGTTTAATTACCATAGGTAATGGTATGATATCACTGAGGGAGTATTGATCCCCATTTATCATTATTTATTCTCTCTAAAGGTGTATAATTTTACAGAGCGATGAACTCGAGTGTGGGGACGAGGGTCTACTGTCTCCACCACACACCCACCAACGCACTATTCTGCACCTAGATGCTGACTGCTTCTATGCTCAGGTTGAGATGGTCCGTCAGCCTGAGTTACGCGACAAACCACTTGGCATCAAACAGAAGAACCTAGTAGTCACATGCAATTATGTGGCACGTTCTCAAGGCGTCAAGAAGTGCATGTGGTTGAAGGAAGCCATGGAAGTACTCCCTGAACTTGTGCTGGTTGATGGCTCAGATCTGACACACTACCGTCGCTTCTCGACTCAAATCTCTGGTGTGGCACAGAGTCTCACACACCGTGTAGAGAGACTCGGCCTTGATGAAAACTTTATTGATGTGACTGATCTTGTGGATGAGTACATGAATGCTACTGGATCTAGTGACATTGAAGGCCATGTGTTTGGAGACAAAGAACCTGTCTCGATGGATTTAGTTGACCCCTGTGGATGTGGATGTCGTGAGCGGTTGGTAGCTGGGTCTTTGGTTGCCATGCAGTTGAGGGAGCAGATCCTGAAGGAAACTGGCATCACTGTTTGTGCAGGTATTGCCCATAATAAACTGCTTGCCAAGCTGGTTTCTGGCTACCATAAACCAAACCAACAAACTGTAGTATTCCCTTGGCAAGTTCATAATGTTATGAATTCTCTTCCTGCAGCCAGAAGTATTCCAGGCATCGGCAGCACTACCTTCAGTGTATTGAAAGATCTTGGTATTTCAACTGTGCAGGAACTTCAGGATGTGCCATTGAAATTATTGAGGACAAAGTTTGATAGTGAAACGTGCAGCAGATTAAAGGAAGTAAGCAATGGTATAGATGAAACATCTGTAAAAAAAAGTGGAAAAGCTCAGAGTGTGGGACTTGAAGATGCATTCACAAAAGTGAATTCAGTAGCAGAGGTTAAAGTCAAGTATCAAATATTATTAGAAAGACTCTTGAAATTACTCAGAGAAGATGGACGTGTACCAGTCTCAATCAGAGTGTCTGTTCGAAAGTTTGATTTGGCAAAGAGGTTTGGGCATAGAGAGACGCGCCAGACATCGATATCATCCTCTTTGTTTCCAGATGGGGTGAATAATGTTGGTGAAAATACCAGATCCTCCCTAATGAAAACAGTCATGGGGCTGTTTCAGAAAATGGTTGACACAAGTAAAGACTTTCACTTGACTCTAGTTGGTGTTGCCTTTAACAAGCTTATAGAAAGGGTCAGGAAAGGCAAAGATATATCTAGTTTTTTTGGTAAACGCACCAAAGAAGAGACGACAGAAACATATAAGTATACCACGGACAATGAATGTAAAAGATTGTGTGTTCCATTATCACCTGAAAAGTCATCTGATGGTCATGAGTCAATCAGGGAATTTGAGCAAATAAATATGGATAAGCTCAATGATAAAAGTCTCTTGACAAGTGAGCCACTTGATCCTATACTTGAGTTAGAGTCAACAGATTGTAGAAGGGTAGATAATAACACAGAAGGTACAGAACATGCAGAAACAAATGCAGAACTATTGAATAAGACAGCCTGTGTAAATTTGATGAATACTCCAAGTGCAAATAGTTGTCCAGAAATAGGAATAGTTGATAGCAAGCTTAGGAGTAATGTATGTAAAGCTATGTTGGTTTCAGAACAAAGTGAGGGAATGAGTAATGACATGCTCTCAAATTTACCAAGAGAAATAGACTCAGAAGTATTTAGTTCATTACCAAGTGATATGCAAGATGAAATCCTTGATATGTATACAGATAAAAATAAAGTATCTAGCCTAACTTTCAGGAATATAGGTAAATCAAAGCAAAATACTGGAAAATTCATATCACCAAAACGAACACTGTTGGATAACTATTTTCATAAACGAAGTCCCAAAGTAAACATAAGAAATGAAATAAGAATGACAAAAATTAAACAGGATAAAGCTGCTAGTGAAAACCTTGCTAGTTGCAGTCACAATTCATTTAGTAATGATCATACATCAATAAGAAGCAAGAGAGAAGTTGCCATGAATAATTGCGAGTTTGTTGCACCTAAAGTAAATCATTCGAGTCTAACAGATTCGGATTTGGTACTGAAGGGAATAGACCCAGAAGTGTTCAGATCTCTGCCTGAGGAGATAAAGCAGGAGGTACTTAAAACACATGCCTGCCCAGATAGGAAGAGCTTGACACAGACTCCCAGCACATCACCAGTCAAAACATCGAATCAGGTCAGGCCTACAGGAAGGTCCTCATTACAATGTAAACAGAAGTCTGGCACATTTAGCTCTAATTCCATACTAAAGTATTTTAAAAAGTAAAAAGTCCTTGTGTATCTGACTCCCATAACAAATACACTGAATCATAATTATATTTCTTTGTTTTGATGTTATAGTTCTCTGCTGGCTCATATTGGTGTAAAAAATATACTGAAATGTATAGTTCAGTCATGTCCTTTGTGATAAATTGTATTCCAGCAGTATATTGCGAAGTACAAAATTCACAAAGGACAAACTGAAGAACCTGTAGCTCGCCCAAAAAGTCACCCTATTTACCTATGTTTTTCGCCAAATTTTCCTAAAACAAATCTTGATACTCTATATAGGAATATTATAATAACTACTGTATAATTATGTGCTTCTTTGGGTTGGTGAGGGCTTCCACAGCATGATGTTGTACAATACTTAAGTAAATGCAGTTAATGGGTTGGTAATCATATGCTATCTTGACTTACATGACCACAACCTAGTCAACATGAATGAGTTCACAGGTAGAACACAAACAAAGGGTGGAAGATTGTACAGTAGTGTATCCAAGGATTGCGTGACTGAAATGTGGATTGAGATTGGCTGAACTAAGGTGCTTGGCAGATGTTGTGATTGACTGTAGATGTGGTGATGGTCTTGTCCTAGGCCTTGAAGTTATAGCTATGGAAAATCTGGCAGCTGTGAAGAATGCACTTGTCAAAGTAGAATAACATGAAGAACTCAAGTGCACTATATAGTGTAGTAAGAATTTATGTGAGTGAATTGTACAAAATCAAAATTTTGGTTGCCTGTTAAACATGGAAGAGTCACTTGTGCATCAGAGTTAAAAAATTAAAGAATGTGTCCTGCATTGATTTTTTGATGATACATTATTTCCTTGTTGGCCTGGTGCTGGTTAGCACCATGTATTCAACATGTTAATATACACAGGTATTCATTGTCGCAATAGGTATAATACATTTTACTGTACTGTATGCTGTATGTAATTATTATGGCTGTAGACAATTATATATTTTTTCAGATAGCTTCTATTTTTTTTTTGTGAATCAGTACAATTTTTTTCATGACTAAATTTTTTTATGCATTCCTTTAGCTATTATATTACCATCTAGTGGAAAATTCTAAGTTGGGATACCTGTCAGTCTGTTTGCAAGATTTGTTAGAGACTATCTTGGTAATTTGGCTGAAAATTAGCACACCCACAGAGTGAACCTTACTGGAAAAGAGCTTCTCCTTTCTTAAGGTGTGGACATCATCTTCTTAAAGGTGTGAGAGTGACCAACAGTTGCTCCCTCCTGAATGTATGGGAGTGGCTAAAGGGCATCACTCTTCTGGAAGATGTAGTAAATGAAGGGTATCAATTTCCTAAAGGTATAGTAGTGAATGAAGGATGGGGATTTCCTTCCCACAACCACTGTTTTTACTGTTCCCATTACCTACAGTACATATAAGAGACCAGTAAAGGCATTATTATACTGTAATACTTCCTGAAAAGAAAAAAAAAACACTAAATATTACACAAATCTTATTGGACAGTTACTTTGCTGATGGATTGAAGTCCTAGGTGCCTTGCACTGTCATCTGTAGTGACACATTGTTCTGGTTTTGCTATTTTCCACCAAATGATTCATTTTGCCTTGCACTCAATTCACAATTTCTTTTCTGCTGGGTGGACTTGGAACATAAGTATTTAGGAAACGGCAAAAAGCTTGTTGGCCCAGTTCTTGACCCAATTCTTAGCAGCTCCTGATGAGCTGAGGACAAAGAGGCAGGAGGACACATTTTGTCATTTTCTGAAACTGTACAGTACATAATTATAATATCAGTAACACTGGCCCAGGGTTCGTGCAGGAGTAATGTAGTATTCTTGACTTGGAGGCGAGTGGTTTTTACCTTCTTGTATCCTTGGTGGGATACATTGCCTATACAGTACAGTAGCCCATGAGCCTAAGGGTGCAGCCACACTGACAGCAATTGTGAGCGAGCAGGCAGGTGTGATCAGCATCGAATCAAATGGAAGTGGCCACACAGTGGCAGCAAGCAGTTGTGGGCTCCCCGTTGAATATGAGATTTTCAAATTGATAAGGTTGGTAAGTTTTTTGACATAAGATTGTCTCTGACCACTTATATAGCTCATCAAAGTACTGTATGATAATTCTCGGTCGCTGTTCTGATTGAGGTGATTGTCATGTTCTGTCCTGCTTTGATTATGTGGTGATAGGGTGGTATGGAGGGTTGTGGATGAATGTCAGAGTGTATGTAAGAAGGAAACTATAGGTGAATGTTGGTAAAAGTAAAGTGATGGTCTCTGAGTGGTCTTTGAGAGAGCAGAGGTCGAAGTGATAAACTTTGCAACACACTATAGAATGAGGGTGGCTACTCGGACCAAGTGTGAAATAACCTTGGAAGGTGAGAGGATGGAGGAAGTAAAGTAGTATTAATATTTAGAAACAGTGTTGTATAAATATGAGAGCATGGATGGAGAAATTAGAGAGTGAGCCATGAGGGGTAGGCAGATCTTACAGGTTCACTAGGGAGAATCATGAAATGTAGAGGTATGAGCATGGAGGTCAAAAGAGTACTGAAAAATAGTATGATATAGTCCTGCCAACACCGACATATGCGACAGAGACAAGGACATGGAATTGGGCACAACAGTTGGTGTGCGGTGGAGATATGTTACCCCAAGTTCTCTTGATCTTGAATTACCCTAGAGGAGCGGATGCGGTCTGACAAGATACGTGGGATGTTTCATAAGACTTAAACCATCAAACCTAATAATAGACAAACATTGATCATAAATTCAGAAGCTCCAGTTTAACCAATCCAGTACTACTCCGCACAAATACAATGTGGAGAAAGGAAAAAGTAGATACGTACCCTTTTCAACAAAGTTTGGATACTCCACAAGTCCACACCAAAAAAGGACCAGTGATACCTCACTCTGATATCAGAAGCCAACACAAAATAGGCGAGTGACAATACCTTCAAGATTAACAGTCAACATGATGCAATGTGCTGTGGAAGGCGACGGTAAGGAATCCGATATATCGATATCACCGATATTAAATAAGGATATAGGCCTAAGAGAGAGAATATAATTGTATAAGTTTTTTACTATTTGTTTTTTCCGTATGTTACTGCACCCTCAGTCGATCACGAGGAAGCGATCCGACGGGGATGTATGTAGGTGGTGCCAAACTTACCAAAGTCTAAAATCATCATATTAGTCTTGTTCAGTTCACGGTCGGGACGGGAACACTCGCCCAACAGATCGAGATTGTATGTAGTGGAGTTGCCGGTGCGTTATATTGCTGCTGGATTATTTCCCTTAGCCTCCTAGTTTCTTAACTTATAAAAATATTGTTTCAACATATCCACTTTCCTTTTACAGACCCGATAAAATGTATATTATTATCTGAAGAAAATATTCGTTTGTTAATTTATTGTGCAACTCGAGACCGTCTAGCAACATCATGCAACACCTCAGGCATGACATCACCCCGAGTCGTGTGTGTGAGTGTGTCTGTGGTCGCTCATAGCAGTCATACATACGCAGTCACTTTGAGGAGAGTAACCAGCAGCATTATTGATATACGCTATCTAAAAACCCAGTGATGTCCTATTATCATCGAGGAGGACGGTTCATGGGGGAACGGAGGGTATGTAGCCTATATACTAGAGTAATGTAGATAATAATGATTCTTTAAATAGACTTCAAAAGAGTTGATTGTATTTTGAGGGAAAGATAAGCGACGACCGTACAACAGTGCTTCATTCATTTTTGAACTAATATATTTTTCGTAGTTTGCTTACGGTATTTGGTGTAAAGTAGACTATAGGGATGAACCTATTGCATGGGCTATTGTTAATTAAGGGGAGATTCTCATGTTGGTGAATTGGAAGGTCTCTGATTCCTCCAAACTATGCCACGAAACAGATCCCCTATTAGTACCATTGAGGGCGTCTGTTTTCTGGCATATTTAGGAGGAATCGGTATAGCTTTCCAATTTACCCTCAAAAGATGAAAAGAATCTCCCGTTAAGTGCAGCAGCAAAAATCAAACTCGTACAGTAGAGCCATTAGCCAGACGAAGCTGTAGGCTATACCAGAACTATACTTGTTCACCAATCAGATGACCTGACCCCAAGCAGAGTATACCGTATTTAGGTGTTGGGCACTATTATGATTTATGTAAGTGGACGATGAATAGGGTCTTCAGGGTACTGTACCACTTGTTATGATGATAATGATGAACGTTAGGCCGTATGCGAGAATATTCGTGGTGTTGACGATGGTGTGGTATCGATACAATGGTACAGTTGTTTTTTTAAGGAGTCATCGTACCGGTACCACGCCATCGTATGCATGTATCACGCATGGTATCACGAATGTTCTTGAATATACGGCCCAACATTCAACAATTCCCACATACAGACAGTGTCCTGCTTACCCTATATACAGTCGTCCCTTCCACATCAAGATCACAATACGTATGTACAGTCGGGGAACAAAGTATCTGGACACCGTTGACGGCTTCTGGTAACAATGTCAGTGATAAACACGATAGGAATAGATAAAATGTATTCATTACTACATAATGATAACTGATATTGGGTGACGTCGACCAACCACAGACACTGAAATAAAAGTTATTCTTCAATTCATAAATACTTTTTCTCATTGATGTGTTTACTTTTGGGGATGTTGCCAGAAGCCGCCAGCAGTATTCAGATACATTATTCCCCAACTGTACATAGCCTACTATACGATAAATCGATAATCATCCAATGCATGTTCAGATACTGGCTCTCATTTCACTTGTAAAACTGACAATACTGAATTTTAAATCAGATTATATATTTGGTGAAATGAGCAAATTATTATAATATTTCTATGTTTCTTATTATTCCTTGCATCTTTGCAGGGCAGAGGTGGACGTGGAAGAGGGGCCTCAAATTTTTACCACGATCGCAGAGTAGATGATCATGGTAAGCCAGTTATATAAGGGGAGATTCTTCTTGTTGGTAAAATGGAAAGCTATTGATTCCTCCAAACTATGCCAATAAAACAGAAATTGTGTCCTGATCCCTTGGCACGATGAATTGCAACTAGCCAAGCTTTGATGATTCGAACAAATGTGTGTTGTAGGGAGACGCACAGTTGTTCGAACCTTATAAAAAAAAAATTATATAAAAAAAAATTATATAATTTTTTTTATATAGAAAAAAAAAAATGTTTATAAAACATTTTATATAAAAGAAAATTTATGTAATTTTTTTTTATATAAAAAAAATTTTGTATAAAAAAAATTATAAAAAAAATATATATAAAAAAAATTCTATAAAAAAAATTTTGTATAAAAATTTTTTTATATAAATTTTTTTTATATAAGAAAAGAATTTTATATAAAAAAAATTTGTATACAAAATTGTTATATATAAAAAACAATTTTATATAAAAACAATTTCTAAAAAAAATAACTAGAACGCTAATTTTCTAGTGTAAAATAAGGTATGAAATTTAACTGAGTTACCCATGTCCAGCACTTAAAATGTCGCAGATAAAAAAATAGACCACCATCTGGCAACATCACTCAAAGTGTGGGCTCGCCTAAAGGCGTTCTAATGGGAAGGGCCTGCAGACAGTTGGCTCCTGTTTGCCGATGACGTTTGTGTATGATTGGTCCAGCCAGCACATCTAGTAAGCGCATCTATTGATTGGTCCATTGTATCTTCCTTTCCCCCTAACCTAACCTTTAATGTACCAAAAGCGTACTGTTACTCTCTTAGAAATGAATAAACTTGACAGGAGAGGATGTGTTCCTTGTGGGCAAGCCAAGTGAGTACCGGCAAGACCCACCAATTGTACAGCCGCTGGGAGTGATTGGTTGCTACTCAGTTGACGAGGACAGGACTTTTGGCCATGACCGCACCCTCCTCAAGTTCATCGAGCCACAGTACCTGACCAAGGAAGGGAAAACCAAAGTGAACATTGACCTGAACCGTGGATGGGGCAAGAACTCACCCTACACCGCCATGGATGAAGATAGTTCCCTCAACCTATACCAATGGATCCTTAACAATTCAGAGACCCTCGTTGACTCAGATGACACACCAACAAGGTTATTTAGGCTTTCTATAACTATATAATGTATTCTATATCTATTTGTCATAATGTATTCTATAGCTATTTGTCATTATGTATTCTATATCTATTTGTCATAATGTATTCTATAACTGCTTGGTGCCGACTGCAAAAATAAGCCAAGTGGTCCCTAACATGGAAATGTTCTTGTTCTTCAGGTTGGACGTAGACTTTATTTGTATGAGGCGATGTTTGACCCAAATCATGAAAATCCCATACAACGTCAAGGAACGGTGGGCAATGCAAGCAGAATAGTAAGTCACAATATTTGTCAGGTTGTACAGTCACTACGAAATGAACCTGAAATACTTCGTGGAGGCCCAGAACGCAAACATACGAACAAATGCAGATTCTGAGATCTTTTATGAATCCCATCCCTGATCCAAGAAGTATGACATTTTCGGGTTTGTGATTCCCTGTAGTGAGAACAGTTTGAGATGCTGGATTTCATCACTTTCCTTGAGCAAAATTGGATCTGTCTGGGAAGCTATATACTGAATGCCTCAGTGTTTTCTATAGTGTTTTGAACTTAATACAATACAAATACTTGGCCTTGCCATTTATCTGTGTATGAAATAGGTTATGGTGTTCAGAACACAATAGGCTATTGCTCCTGGTTTCACTCTTGTGAGACGTGGGCATGGAAATGGTCTGGCTGTAGCCGCGTCTTGGCTAACTGGCGCAAGCGCAGTTATCTCCATCCCTTAAGTGACTTTTATATTCCCAGAGCACAGCATTTGGGAGCGGTATTGGTAGTGTAGTGGTTAGCATGCTGGCTGATGAAGTGCAAGTTACTGTGTTCGAGGCTACTGATGTTTGTATTTTTACTTAAACTATTTTTTACTATTTTCACAGCCACGTAGGTTAGGTTAGGCCCAAAGGATGCCAAGGTTAGGCCCAAAGGATGCTAAGGCTAGGCCCGAAGGATGCTAAGGTTAGGCCCAAAGGAAACCCCAGTCTAGGTTAGGTTAGGTTAGTTCAGATTGGTTAGTCTGATTTCAAAAATTCATTATTTGGTTAGGTTAGGGAATAACTCGCGCATGCGCTAATTAGCCGAGCCTTGGCTACGGCCAGGCCCTCCCTGGACATGCACTTATTTATAGCTCCCAGGAGGCTCGTGTCATTTTCTTTGCTACTGACTAAAAACACAGAAACATGGATAGTATATAACAAAGGGTTCATGTGTTCAACCAACCAGAGATTATGTATGTGATGGAGAGTTGATTGAGGTTCTGTATCAATGTGATTATCAGTTTAGTTATGTGGTTTGGTTCCCTGAAGTTAATTGACCCTAGCTGGAGGAAGCCAAGAAGATGGCATAACATTTATAACTAAAGCTTGTAGATCATTCATACTGGGAGGTAATGGCGGTGGGAAAGGTTCACTCTCTGGAGGCTCACTAATATAGCTCGTCTCGGAGGAATCTTGCTATCTTTAGGGGATAGTATACTTTTAGTACCTTGGAGCAGCTTGATTCCTCCAAGTGGTGCCAAGAAACAGGACTAAAAATGATACCGGTAATGGTGGCCTATTGCTTTGAAGGAATCAGTTGCTCCAGATTTACCAACACTGCTTTCCCCATAATTGGGATATTACCGGTATGCCAAAAGCTGCAATACGTGTGTAGCAAAGGGCCATATTCAAGAAGATTCGTTGTGCTGACGATAGTATGGTATAGATACGATGGTTCTGTAGTGTGTCTATGGTGGAGTCGTTGTACTGATACTACACCATCGTCAACTCTACGGATGTTCGTGCATATGGCCCAAAGATCCACCAGGTGTAAGCCTTAACATGATGAACACCGTGATATATGTGTGTGTGTAATCTTGTGTTGCATCAGTTTCAGGGGTACAATATACCTCGTCCGTTATGCCAGTCCAGAGGAGCTTGAGCAAAGGAAGAGTGCGCCACCGTACATGAAGAAAATATCCATGTGGGGCCACAAGTTTGAGCAAATCATGACAGGAGGTGACCCAGATGAGGGTGTGTGTGCCAATGAGGAGTTCCGGTGTGTGCTGAAGGTCAAGGTGGACAACTTCTCGTGTCTCTTGGCTCCAGAGGTCAGTTTAGTTCAATTCAGTTGCATGTTGGGAAGTTTGCCAATTCAACGGCCCTTCTGTAAGTGTGTAACATCTGTTCTTTTTTTCAACCTTCTCATTGTTGAACTCAATTCTTATATTTTCTATCCTTTTATTGTCTTTCGCATGTTATAAATTAAGTAGTTCCTTATATCTTCCTCTTCATTAAGGTGGATGGTGCAGACCCTGAGCTGTTTGAGGAGGACTTCAAAGATTTAAGTTCTTTCATCACTGTTAAATGCAACAAGGAGGTAGACACAACTGATGCCTTCAAGGTGGAGTGCTTTAGAAAGTTTAAGCTGAACCAGTGGTGGGCTGAGAACAAGCTGTCTGGCATCCCAAGGGTTGTAGTGGGCTTCAGAACTGAGGAAGGCCAGATTTACAGACTGGAAAATTATGACACTGATAAACTTCCTACACTCGCTAAGGGATTATGGGAGCCCAGGGTTTCCTTAAATATCCTGACTTCCTTTCTGGCATTTGTCAAGAAGATGATCATGGAGGCCCCAGAAGCTGTCCACAGGTTTGAACGACAGTCTCCGATAGTGATTCGCCACTCTATTGTACCAAGTGTTAGGGGAGCAGCTGAGGGACCTATCAAGGTGTTGCCAGATTGGTACCGGGAGCAGCTATTCTCTCCATCAGACCAAGAGTAGTTGAAGTTATAGGAAGCAGTAAATACTTTGTGTGGTTTCAGGGGTTTAATTGTGATGTTAATTAATTGGAGCTTAATTAATTTGTTCAAGAAGCAGACCCCATAATATACACTTAGTTAATATTAAGAGGAGATTCTCTTTTTGGTTAATTGAAAGGTCTAAGGTTCTTTCAAACTATGCCGGCCAGGAAACAAATCACCTCGATGGTACTAATTGATAGGGAATCTGTTGTTTCGTGGGATAGATTGAAGCAATCGGAGACACACGAGGGTGCATTATCCCTTTGCATGCAGCAGTCTAAACTCCCTCCCCTTTAATGGTACCTTCAGGGCTGGTTTCATGGAAAGTGCTGCCCAACTTGTAGCTCTTGTGGTAACGTGGACTTGGGCCCACAGCACTGGCTGTGGGATCAAAGACCTTCCCCCCTAATCTCCCTGGTTGTCAGAGGCCCCCAGACTCCCTGGTCCAATCTCCCTGGGATGTGCTTTGGTAGCCCAGGCATATAGGGCCAGCCACTCCTTTATTTAAATTTGTTTTTTCACTGCGGCCAGAGTGTACCAGGAATCTCTGGGGCAGGAGGCCATTGCCGCCATTCTGCCCCAGGAGAACATCAACAACAACAACAACCAAATATTTGTACAGTTTTGTCATTTATGTATTAAGTAGCGTTTATACATCTTACTGCATACCGTCAAAGGGTATGTTGCATATTTTGTCCTTTCAGCTTAAGAATCAAATATTTACCATATTCTGATTTTTCACAAATCGACCTTTTTCCAATTATTATTAATATATATTTTTTCGTGTTGACCCAGTTAGTCACTGTCCTGTAGTGATCCAAGCACCTCTCCCATTCTCTGTTCCCATGCTATGTGGTGCTTGCACGCATCTTAGTCGTCATTTGTCCCACCAACGCGCGGGACCTTTAAACCTGCCCAGCTCCTCAAGCACAGCAGGCCGCTATAGCTTCACTTAGCTGCCATAGCTGGCTGACTTAGTAGCGTCCACAGTTCTCTGCCCTTGCCTACCGCCATACACCACCACAAGCCAAGAAACCGCAAGACCAGCGCTCTCCACACGTACACAGCGGTATCCAGACGGGGATATTTCATCACGGTGCTTGGTTCACATATTTCTGTGTTACTTCCACTCTGTGTTATACTAAATAAACTGTACTTAGTATACGAGTCTGGTTTATTCACAAAAACAGCGCGATATCCTATATATAGGGACATACAGATCAAAGATATATATATAATATTGGCCAGTCACAGGCAGGGTTTATTCTAAGGAAAATTTACAACTGCACAAACTCTGATGCGAGGCCCGAACGACCTAAACCAGTGGTTCCCAAACCGGGGGGCGCGGCTTTATGATTTATGTAATATGTATGATTGCATTATATGGTAAGGTTAATGAAAATAAAAATATGTTCTGGTCAGCTATCAGTGACTTCTATTGTGGTTCCTTCTTAGTTTATGACACCCTAGCCATGCAAATTCAAACGAAGTACAAATTTACAACTGCACAAATTTGGATTTACAACTGCACATTTTGAATTTACAACTGCACGTTAGAATAAACCCTGGTCACAGGTTAGCGCTTACAGATGAATGAGATAAGATATTGGCCAATCACAGGCCAGCATGTCTGAGGTATAGTCGCTCGTGATCCTGGAGAACACATGATGAGCAGGATCAGAGGTTACATAACCTTGACAAATCACAGGCCAGCGTGCCTGGGTCGTAGTTGCTTGTGATCCAGCAGGAGGGCACACACGATGTACAGGATCAGCTGTACTGTAGGAATCCAGCCATGCAGGTTTCTCTGTAAAGAAACTGATGCATAGTGTCATGCGGCAGAGAATGGAAGCAAGTGTGGCATGATAATAGTCAAGTTTGATACTGTGTTGGACAAACGTTTTTAAGAGACATGAGGTGCACAAGGCATGCGATCATAAAATGAATAATAGTATAAAGATAATGCAGTATTATTTACTAACACAGGGACTAACATGGTGGGACAGGTGAATTAAGAGAGGGCAGCTGGGGTAAGAAGGGGCACCATAAATAATTAAGTACAGTATTGCAGACTTTAGCCCCCATACAGGGTATAGGAGATACTGAAAGAAAAAGTAATAAAGTATCATTACAATATATTTCCATCCACTTTTTTCTTTGGATTTCATCCTTGGGAAAAGCGTGGAACGTTATTCCCTCTTGTTGCTATAACGGGACAAACAGCCGGGCACAGCACATTTATCAGGCATCCCACGAATCCACCCTCCAAGCCTGCTCAGAGCCTCAGAGCCAACTGACGCAACGTCACGCAAGTTACGCAACGTACAGTCACTCATAAAAATTAAGACCCCCCACAGGCCAGTCACCTTCTTATACATGTAATATCGGTTCTGGCAACAGTGTACGTGACGTCAGTGATGGCGTTTGAGATATGAAGTTGATCTGCTCGACTCACTTTGAATTAAGGGTAGATGAGACGAAGCATGAGTTGAGATAATGTTTCGAGCAAACCAGCCTTCCTCCAAACACCACATACACCATCACCTCTGACGTCAGGTACAATGTTACCATAACCGATATCACACGAGTTAAAAGGTGTCGTGCCTGGGGTGTCTTTACTTTTATGAGTGACTGTACTTCCTTGGACCCTCTGACTCTCAGAAGACGTGACGTCATGCGCGGAGTGAGTTGACGACAATGTAGGGGCACAGTAGGGGGTATTTTCTTGACGTGCTGCGTAGCCAGGATAATGGACGAACAGCTGGACCCATCAATTCACCTCGGAAAAATTCCAGACGTTTCTCATGGACTCGTACCCGGGCCCTTGTGATTCGCAGTCTGTCTCTCTATCCACTTTGCCACCGCTTCCCTCAAAGAACTGCTTGTTTGTTTACCTTACAGTATGTGTAACGGTATGTAAAATGGATTTAGGGAATTTTGGTTCAATATTTTTCGGGGGAGATAGGCGTAGGGGAAAAAGCGCACGCGTGGTAGCCAGGGTGATGAACTGATGATGATGATGTTCGGGTGTAGCCGATACAAAGGCCAACCCTGGAATAAACACCCGGGGTACCTGTAACAGCAAGAGCAAGAGCAAGAGCTTTGCAGCTCTCGTTCACTATATGACCTAGCCATCTGATGCCATCTGAGGAAAATTCTGAGGAAATTGCCTTTTTAAAGAAATTTGTGAAAATCGCCTTCTGAAACTGAGGAAATTATATACTGATCTAAGGAATTTGAGAGAAATATACATATAATACAAGAAAATTGAGCAAATAAGATCAAGGTTTAACACAAAACCCCTCAAAATCTTGTCCTTCTTGGTGCCAGAAAATGCACTTAACCTGAAGCCTAGGAGTCTCCGTGATTCGTGGTGTCTTTAGCCTTCCCTTATATGTCAGATGTATGTGATTGTGAAAATGCTGACCTGGAATGGAGGAAACTGGCTTTAGATGGAGATTTCAGTGATGTCAGTGATGTTTCAAAATTCTGGAAAAAAAAAAATGTCTTTGAAAAATTTGAATGGAGAGCAGAAGTACCCAAACCTGTCTAAGTTAGTTGGTTGTGCACTTTCTCTGCCCCATTCAAACGCTGTTGTAGAGCGTATTTTTAGTCAGGTACAGTCGCGGCAAATAGTCCTTGACCAGTCAGTGATGGATAGCCGTGACCAACATAGGAGCGTTCGAAAACTCATGAGGCAGCTGGCTGAAGCAACGAATCCACGTGTTCACAGTTCAAAGCAGCTGGCCGAACCCTTCTATCACAGGCTGGTCAAGGACTATCTGCCGCGACGTACTGTACGTCTAATAAAGACAGATATGAGAAATTCATTAAAGTCCACAAGTCTTGTGAGTTTGCTCCATGTAAAACATGGTCTGCACACAGCAGGTATATCTGCATATCAATTATGTATGGATGACAAACTAAGTGATGCATTCAAAGATGTTAATTGTTTCTGATGCTACTGATAGTGAATGTAAAAAATCTATTCATGGTAAGTTCCAAAAATGAACAGGAGTCTTCCATAAAGTGCTTAAATCTGATCTGATCATCTGAGGGTACTGAGGTGACATTTTTTGTATACTGTGAGTCACTGAGTCTCATTGTGGTTTCCTTTTTATGTCCAAATGTTATGCAGGCAAGTGATTCGATTTTTTTTTTTTTTTTTTTTTATGTGTCAGGACATTTGTATTAACGTTATGCCAAGGATTTTGGGTGAAGTACTAAAATTTATCGACTCAGTGATGAAATACCCATTTAGCTGCTTTAAATGAGTGAGTTTGAAATCTGAGGAAAATTATGTTGATCTAAGGAAATTTGTCATGACTTTTAAGGAAAATCCACAAATCAGTTCTGAGAGCCGTGGCAAGGAACAATAACAATAACAACCACTTTCTTTCTCTGTGATGCCTGTGATTTATTTATTTAGTTCATTTATCAGCATTACAGTGTGTTTGAGGAGTCAGTAACATATAAAAGGCCCATGGGAAAAAACTTAGGTAAATAAATAAATGTATAATTTATAGTTTCGTAAATAAATATACAGTATATAATATATAGGGTTACGTAAAAGGGGCCTCGGTTATTATTCTCTTATTTAATATATTTTCTCTGTTCTTTCAAGCTGCCACAGTGGGAATTAAATTTTAGGTAAATTTACAGAAGTACTGGGTTCACTATATTCTATATTTTAGTATCATTACCCACTATTTTGGACCATTCTAATACACTTTTCATCTATGGTGTTTCTCTCGGAGATGCCCCGTTCGTTTTACAAACATAATTTGGAAATGAGTCTGACCTGACCTGACCTAACCTAGACCACAGCAGACTACCGGGACCTAACCTGGGCAAACTACTGGGATATAACCTGTGTAAACTATCATAAAGTGACCGCGGGAAATTCCCGGGACCTAGCCGGATATGGTAACACTGCGCGATCCTAGCCAAAAACACAGTACTTCTGTAATAATACCAAATTTTATTTTTACTTTTAGTCATTCTTTGTTATATTTCAGTATTTGTTACGATTTTTTTTAATATACGGTATATATGGTATACTGTATATACTGTAACGTTATATGGTTTTCATTGCTGGGGAATTTTTATCTTGATCTTGTTATATCTAACCAACCTGACTCCACCAGACCTGACCTAACCCAACCCAACCCAACCCAACCCAAACTAACCTAACCTAACCTAACCTAACCTAACCTAACCTGACTCCACTGGACCTACCCTACCCTACCCTACCCTATAATAACTCCACCTAATCAAACCTATAATCTAACCTATAAACAGATAAACAAGATAAAAGATAATCAAAAGACATAAATAACCTAAGGTGATTATTAATTAATTACAAATACAAAAATACCTGTTGAAAGTTATTATTGGTACAGGAATGTACAATATACAATACAGTCGTGGCAGATAGGCCTAATCCTTAACCACACTTGCCCTCACACCCTGATCAAGAACTCTGTGCTGCAACTGTACTGTACTGTATTATTTTGTGTTGTGTATGTAATGTATAGTTGTGTATTGTGTGTGTGTGTGTTGCTGTATGACGATCTAAACCTTATTGTCTTTGTCACTGGTACTCGTCGTGTGTACTTTATGTGTGTACTTGTTATGTGTACATTTACTGGTACTGTACTTGTTGTGTAAATGTTTGTTGGTACTTGTTATGTGTATGTTTACTGGTACCATACTTGTTATATGTATGTTTACTTGTACTTGTGTAAATATTTGCTGGTACTTGTTGTGTATACGTTTACTGGTACTCGATGTGTGTACGTACATTTACTGGTACTCTTTGTATGTACATTTATTAGTACTCGTGTGTACATTTACTTGTACTTGTGTGAATCTGTCTCTGATTGCATTGTTACAATCTTTGCTGCTTTCCAGGACAATGGCAAGATGGCAACTGGATTCTGGACTCCTCCTCAGTACACCATACCCAGCGGCTGTGCTCACTCTTCCCCCGGGTCTTGACATTCAATCCACCTTGTCTCCTCCAACATTTAGAGTGAGTATGGTATGGTGTAGGGACTGTGGGTGGTCTCATTAAATGACTTTTTTGAGAATGAAGGTAAAGTTTAGGAAGAGCCACAGGAAAAAGAGGAAAAGTTCTCTTCGTTGTTGTCTCCATTATTTCTTTTTATAAGAATTGAATGACAAAAAACCTTTTCCTCAAAGAAGAAGCTTAATTGATAATACCACCCTGTGTATCAACAGCCTAATGTAACTAAGCCTAACCTAACTTTGACTTGGTGCTGTGATCCATTCCACTGTTTACCCTACTGTATACTAAGTGAGTTTCATGTAATTTGTCTTGGACTGCATTACATTTATGGTAAAAGCCACTAAATTTAATGAGGGAGCTGGTAGGGTACATTTTCATGTGGTTAAAGAATATGGAATACCTTTAGTCATATCATAGGCTATGGTTTTTATTGCATACTATACTGGATGATAATTAACTTCTGGATAGTAAACTTTGATTATTCATAGTTACTGTACCTTGATAAAACTGTATTGGCGTTGAAAGGTTGCCTCACTGTCCAAGCACATACAGCTATTATAATGGGAAATTTAGAAGATTTCTCTACATCTGAAAGTAGAATTTGCCAATGTTCTTAAAAACTCTCTCAGGAATGCCACCAAAATTGGAAACTTATATTATCACTTATAATATCATTCGGTTAGCAACAATGATTCAATATTAAAATTTTGTTTTTTATACAGGTGTGGCCATCAGTGCCTGTCACTGAGGATGTCATAGTGCTGGCTGAGTTCTCAGAAATAGAGGGACCCGTACCACTGCTCTCCATACCTCAGTCACGTACACAGAACCTTGACCTAAATGAATTTGTCGTTAAGGTCTTGTCAACAGATTATCTTAATACAAGGTAGCTAGAGTTTATTGGAACATTTATGCAAGTGAATGAAGAGATAAGGAGAAAAATAGGATTACTATTCTGTAAGGAAGTACTGTACAGTACAGTGATGTTGCTTGGAATTAGTGAAAATTTTTGTATTTATGTAATTTGTCTAGAACTCTAGCATAATCTAAATTATTTGCCTCATTATGTCTCTGCACCTCTTGTGCTGTCGTAAGTATGATTAACTTTTAGAAGTGAACGAGTATTTTTGTATACTGATTATTATAATTAACTTCATACAAAGTACAGCATTACTGCCATAGGTATTTAGTTTGAGAATGCAGCACAATGTATGTTGGATGATTACATTGTTTGTAAAGTATTTGCTTTCATTTGCTGCATTGATCTTCAATCTGTTTCCAACCCTGACAGCGGTGAGTTCCGTGTGTATGAGGATACGCAGCTGATACAGCAGGATATTAATACAGGTGTGCATGTTTACGTCCATTACTTCACACTCTATGATGTGCGTGCACGTGGATTTGTCAGACCCATGTGTCTCTCCTACATCTCGGCAGACTACCGGAAACTTCTTCGAAACTTTTCTCAACTCCGAGAGCAATTCATAGTGGTAAGAATATATCATACCATATATACATCAGCAATGTTATTCAGAAAACATTTTAGACATTTGTGCAGTACCTTTACAATAAGCAGTAACGATTGTTTTTACCGTATATAAAAATTATTTATTTTTTTATTCTCTACAGGCAACGGAGTTCCTAAAATTAAGTAATTATGAATGGTTCTCCAAAGAGATGGCTGGGCTGATCAGGAACCTAGAGTACACCAAGAACCGATACATCCTGGCCCAGAGAAGTGTCAGCACCGACACTGTCCTTGTGAGTTTAAGTTAATATCCTTTTCTTGACTTTCATTTTGAGTTGAATGGAATCATAGATTTTTAATCATGATATTAATTAAATGGTGAAGGAGCAGTCTACTCAGGACCACTGTAGATCAACCAAGACCAAAGAAATATAAAACCCCTTCATCCTTTAAACTGCAGTTGACAACTTATATAATTTTCTCTGATAATCAATGGGTAATTTTTAAATTAACGGGAAGCATTACTGACATCTGAATGTCATGAAATATTTTAATTGCTGTTGGTCTAACGCATACACAACGGATGTTCAGTATGCCTTTCTATATATCTAAGTATATATTTAGCACATATCATCGAATACGGTAGTTAGCTAATTCCAAGTTTTATGTATAAAATAAGTAGCAACTCCAGATGTATTTCAAGCCACTAGGGTACTCAGCAAATAATGATGATGAAATGTTAAGGTATTGTACAGAATAACCCTTGTCAGTCTCCCTTGTGTAAATGGCCTTGTAATTCATTCATCCCTGACAGGAACGGTCAGATGCAAGTTGTAAAAGTGCTTCTCACCTGGATATGTTGGCTGATAATGAGCTCCAAAGTGAGGGTGCTACTTCAGAACACCAAAAGGAATACCAGACAACCTACAAAGCCAGAAGTCCCACAGTAGTTATGACTACTGTTCATGTAGAAGAGAACCCTTCCAAGCCACAACTGTTCTTTAGCAACCACTTCCCTGATGCAAGGTTTGTAATTGTAATGCTTGTATTCAGTCACGATCATTAGTTTTTACTAATGTATATTATAGGATTTTCAGGATGTGTAATGAATATCTAAACCATGTGTATTGTTCTGTAAATTTTTGTTGTATCCTTCAGATATGATAAGTTTCAAAAGGTTAAGTAAGGGATACTACACTTTATTTACCTTTAATGTCCTGTAAGGTTCTAGTGTTTGAGTAATCCCTTTGAATTATGTTAATGATTATTATATGTTTTGTATACAGCATCTATGAGTCGAAATTGTCCGGCCACCCTATCTCCCAAGGATAGGGAATGATCTAGTAGCTTCCTCCCCATGAAAAAAAGTGCCAAAATAAGGCAGAGAAGTTGAATATTCACCTTCATTGGCCATGTTATGGGAGGAAACAAGGAGTCAGTAACATGGATGATAAATTAATTCATTTTTAAATCACAGGGATGCAGTAGAGAAGGAAGTAGGTAACACTCAGACAGATGTCATATACAGAATCACCAAACAGGAGGAGGAGGAGGAAGAGGAGGAATCACTCCTTAGACACACCTCTCTTGAATCTGTGGCTACACAGCTCTTGGAGTGTCAGCACATCCTGGACATCATCAAGCCACACATGGTAGGAATAAGGATCACATGCATTTCTGAAAGGTCTTGGGTTTAATGATGATGACCTGTACCAAGGTTGCTTGTGTCCCTCTTATTCCTTCATATATGGATGTCACCCATCCCCTCTACTGTGTGAAGTTGGATAGGAGTTGACTTAGGCCTTGGTAACAGGCTATCTAAAGCTTGCTTATATCCAGTGTTGGAACAAAAGAAAAAAAATCATACTGACCTTGGTTATCATCTATTTCTTACATGTTGCCCCAAGCGAGATTACAAAACTTTTGTCTTAACCTGATACTGATAGTACTGTAACTTTTTGTATGTGTTGTCCTTTTTTGAAGCATGGAACTTGAGAGATCATACTGTATTTACCTACTTAAAAAACTTTTTTACCTCCAGGATAAAAAGGAAATTGAGGAAGATGTGAAGTGTCTGGCTGAACAAGTATTATCCAAGCCACAATGTCCTCTCTATAAGGCAATGGAAGATTTATGTATGTTTGATGAACCAGAAAAGGAAGCTAAACCCACCATTTGTATTCTCTCCCTGATGAAGAGAAACTTTCACAATATGCGGACGGTGCAGCAATTGTGTGGCTTTGGCTACGTTGCTTGTCTATTTAAGCTCAAAACCATATATGATAGATATTGCAAGTCCTTCTCCACTTTGATATTTGAAGAAATGGATCGGGAGATATATGAAAACCCCTTCAATTCCCTGTTTATAGGAAACATTCCAGTGGTTTGCTTCACTAAGGAAAACTGTTATAATCCTGCCAGCCATTTTAGTTCCTATGGTGCTCTGTGCTGGGACACCCAATTCATTGGCTTCCTTAGACATGGAACATCAAAGGTTTCCACACCAGATTATGAGTCTAGTCAGAAACTTGAGGCACCTCTGAATAGCTCAACAGTATCAGCTGCAGCGGACTGCCTGAAGGTCTTCTCTCGTGGTGAAGATGATGATGATGATGATGTTGAGAGGGAAACTTTCGATAAAACTTCAAAGAATGAAAGTAATGGAAGCGATGACTCACCAGTGCCCCAAAGTCCTCAGCAAGGTGATGACCACATTGACACTCTGCTGTCGAGTACCACAGACAGAGAAAACAAGATTCAATTTAAGGATGGAAGTAGTATGGGTGTTCAAGGAGTTAATGTGTCTACCTCTCTCCACCATACAACCAAAGAAGTTAAAGGTATAGAACTTCATTGTTTGTTAAATGATCTTGATACTATATTATGATTCCTTTGGTATGGATGTGATTATTATGGTGATAGCCTGATAATATCATAATCTTTAAAGGAGTGTGAAGGAAAGTGACTCATGTCATCACTGATTATTCTGATATTTGTTCTTATTCTTTCATTTTAATCATAGAAGCTAATCAGCATGATTCACACATATTGACTCTAAATGAAAAATGAAGCTTTATACGACTTATGGTTTCCAGGCAGCCCTCGCCGTACCTTAGTAACACAAGGTAGTAGCAGCAGTGGTAGTGGCAATGGTAGCGTGTCCTCCAGTCCGGCCTTTGACTTGAGTAACTACGAGGACATTCAGGAGGAGGAAAATGTGTGGGAGGAAGTGTGGGCTGTGGTGGGGCCAGATGCGGAGCCACGCTATGATGTTATTAACAGGATGACTGCCAGTAAAGGTATCAGATTCCCTCTTTATGTACAGCTTTAATAGATAATGCATGGCTTTATTTATGTTGTACTGTACTGCACTGTACATGCTTTGCATAGAACAATATTTGTTTCGTTATTTTCTTTTATGTACAGTTCTTGGTACTTGCGTATTGGTTGTCTTAAATATTGTATTATTATTGTTGTTGTTAATTTTATTATAGAAAATGTTGTTAGCGTCCTAACAATTGGTAGTCATTATACCACAGTGTGACTTACTGTTATTCCTTCAGTGTGTCGACTGTCTGGACTGGTGCAAAAATTCTGTGGTGTGTCCCACTGCCTGATGCACTCCCTGCTGTCAGGGCGGCCAGTGGTGCTGGCAGCTGCTGAAGAGTATCGGCCCATGGTCACCCTCTATGTGCGGGCCCTCTCCACCATCCTGCCTCACTTACCAGCCACACATCTCCCAGTTTTAAGGTAAGTACTGTTTATGCATATTTATAGAGAGAACTTCAATATACCTTTTTCAAGGGTTAGAGGATTAGTTAAGCTGACTTGCAAGTTGTTCTTTTTCTGCTTTTATGAATATTGGCAATTGATGATTAATGGCTTATATGATGTAATCCATGCTGTGATTCTGTTGTTATCCTATATGTTTGGTGATAGAATTAGCTATAAGTTGCTGTCTTTGCTTGGATAATTAACAAAATTAACTTTGCTCTCCAGATGGCACACAGGAACAGTGACAGAACACCACCTGCGCCAGTACCGAGTCATGGGGGTCTGCATCCCTGAACGTCTCCATGTACAAGACCTCATGTCCAACGCTACCTTGGTTAGTTCTTGTCTTGATTATTTTGAAAGTTAATATGGTAAGCCATGATATAAAACTAATGTTTAATACTTTATGTCGACAAACACATTCAATCACTCCATCTCTTCAATAATGGGTAGCAGAAGCCTGGGAAGACATATTGAGATCATCAGTGAAGCCCCAGCTGTTGACAGACTGAAAAACACTTAAGGGAAACAGAGACCTCTATCTATCTCATTCATATTTGTCAATACAGCATACACTGGTTCCCTTTATCTCTAAAATTTCTTATCGTTGAAAAATATAGATGGTTTAATGTATGTCAGATGCACATCCCTTAACCTTGTATCATTGACTGTAACTTTCCATGCACCACAGAATCAGGTGACAGTCCTGAACATCGAGACTGGTCACATCTCGGGTGTGGCATATAGCGGTACACTGGTTAGGGGGGTGGAGCACTATGGTCGCAAGCTCTTCCATTCCAACTCAGCCCTACAGACATGCTTGCAATCCATTCTGATCTCTCTGGGGCTCAAAGTGTACCTGTTTCAACACCTACTCCAGACAACAAACCGTAGTGCCGGCGACATCTTGAAGGGAATTGGAGTGGCCAAGGGAGACACTGATATTATCCTCTATTTGAATAGCATAGTGCAGAGTCAACTACAAGGACAAAAGGTAAAGGACAAGGTTTGATTAGTACTCATTGTGGTGTTTTCAGTTTCAGTGTCAGTTACAAGGACAAATGGTAAGGGTCAAGATTAGAATTATTATTTCTGTACTATCTGCTGTATTCTTAGTCAACCACGAAAGGCAAATAAAACACACCTAATGGCAATTACTTCATCAGGTAATTCCATGATTATCTTCTTGACATTTCATCCCTACATCCAGTGCAGGATGTGAGCACAACAATGGCTACCAACTTTGCATTGACAACATGTAGAGGTCTATACCGTTAGTGCTGAATGTAAGTCAATATTACTGTAACTCGAGCATATAAAAACTTATCTTAATTTGGAGTACTTCTTTTAAGGCTATTGAGTGATTAGTATTATTTATGAAATCCATTTATGATACCAGGTGTTATTATTATTGCTACTAATTTAGGATAGTTGAACACAGCATATCGGTACTTACTGCATTTACTAGTATGCAGTTTACAGCATTATGGAGGCTGTGGTTCCTATAATATTTACCTCATTTTAATACCAAAATATTTTGGATTGGGGATAAGCAGTAATAGTACTTAAGAGTATGAATGTTGTTACAGAAAGGAATTGGAAATACTGTAGACCCTTGATGTAACCTGGATTTATGCTCACCATCTTTCATTCTACTCTTATTCCCATTTGTTTCCAATTTCAAGAATCCCAGATAGGCTACTGTACTGTACTTTCCAAAAAGTGTGCTAGCTTTGTGTTTATATATACAGTATATCTGTCAATACCACTTGGTTCCATCCCTCTGTTTCACTTTCTTTTGTAATGTCATGGAACTTTGCCAGAATATTTAATTCCTAGTCAATGTGAAGTACTCATAGCTATAGTGCCTTAATATGCTTTGTGTAAAGAGTAATTCTGAAGCAATAACAATCAATAATCTTATAAGAGTTGTATTGCATCATTTCCTTTCACAGTGACAATTGATCATTCCTTTTTAGGTGTCACTTAGATTAATGTACATTATAATGACAATCAAGCATTCCTTTATAGCTATCACCTATTATATTAATGGTTGATAAAAACTAGTTAGTTACTCTAGTTTTCGGACGGCCTTCTCACATATGCATTGCAGAGTTTTAATTTTTATATAACTACTGCTTTTTCAGTCTTCCCTCTTCACTAACCCTTTGGAAATCTTCATTAATTTGTCCTTCAATTATTGTAAAACATTAAGATTGTGATATTATAATGATAGACTTATCATGCTGTTACTCAATTCCATCTATTATTTTTAAGCATATAGAAGCATTTGTATTATTGACCATGATGGTTTGTTTATGATAACATTATAAAAGGTATTTTACTATACTGTAGAGCAAGTATGTAGAAACCATCTTGGGGTCCAAGCAAATTTGCAGATACATTGTTCTCAGTCCATACATTAAGCCAGTCTGTACACCTAGAGAAAGTTATCTTAATCTGGAGTTGATGTGATGTATGGTATGACAACTTAATGCAAAGCTTACATCTGTCAAACTCCTCCTTTAAGTGATATTTTTAATGACTATATAGTTGCTGAACAATATTGTGCCCAATTGATTATCACTAATCCATGTATGTTAAAACAGGAAAGCACCATTTGGAATACTATAAACTTTTATTATGCTGTACAGTACATGGTTTCCACATACTGTATACGCTTTCACTAATACCCTTATTCATCCATGCCTTATGTTTACACCTTATTTCCTATCAGAGGCACCCCTTCAAGTTGTACTTATTATGTACGTCTTGTTCTATGCCCATTGTTGGCTCCATATTTAGTATTATTTTGTAGTCCAGCCGACCCCTCATTTCTCTGCTTAGCTTCTTTTGTTTATTTAGTGTCAAATCCCTTTGGGCTTGGTGTTAGTTCTTATTGAATTAAATGATGGTATACAATTATATCCTTTAGAATATATGGGATAACATTACCTTTATACTGTACAGTATATGTGAAAATCCAAGAAAATCTTACCTCATACTATACCATTGAAAGTTTGTGCCTTCACATAGCTTTAAGATCTCTTTATGCACATTTTTGTATCACATGGTACATTTCAAGCTTAGAACAGGTTTTACTGTACAGTATTCCCTCATCTTGTCCTTCTCTCTTCAGCATAAATGAAAGTAATTTTATGTGTCTAGTAGACTATGTGGACATATAACCCTATGTCTACATGTGAAACATATATATAGTATTAATACAGGTATGTACAGGCTATAAACAAATATTTGGTAATCTTGCAGTACGAGGCATTTTAATTACGCATTCATACCGCCTGTAACCGAGATCAATGAAAAGTGGATCAGAGCAAGGGATGTCGAATAATTTTTGAAATTCTGTACTTTTATGTAACACGATCCTGTACTGTACTTATATTCACCAGACCTCTTCACTTGTTCCTTCATTGAGGACTGGCAGTTGTGTTCCCAAACTTTCATGATATATGACAATATATGCCAAATTATAATTTTATTCCCCTTTAGTAAATTAAATGTTAATTACATTAACATTATACCAAGGGTCTAGTCTCTGCTGTATGCAATATATAAGGGACAGTGAAGAGCATAATAATACTTACTTTTTTTTGCTCAAGTAATATTATTGTACTCTGTAGTTTAAGCAAGATATTATGACTAGAGTCAGGGATCTTCCTTATGGCAGGCAGCATCATCTGGTGATTGTCTCTATATAGTAATAAAAATAGTCATCATACTTTACATTTGACTGACCCTGTTGTAGTGAAAGATCTGATGATAGATTATAGATACAGTACATATATCACATATCACACACATACAGAGGTGATTTCAAATAGGGAGTGGCCACAAACACAGGTTGACATCAGACACTTGCTGTTTCATTTTCTTTGCCTAGTTTTACATTGTAGTTTTCCTACTCACTGGCTTTTTTGTGGATGTTTAGCAATTTATTCCAGATGACTTGGAATACAATACTGTTTCTCAAGTCACACTGTGTTATCCTCTTATAATGTTTTTTTCCTGTGGCATTTTAAATCATCCAGCATTATTTCAACTTTTTTATCTATTACTCAAATTGTACACAGTATGTCAGATAAATAAAAAGGTTTCTAACTTTTGGACATCAGGAATAATGTACTTCCCTCAAACAGAGAAATGAGTTTGGAGTTAGTCAGAGGGAGGAACAAAACTTGTCAGTCAGTAAAGTGTTAAAGTAATTGGCAATAGAATCTTACAACAATATTTCAGTAAGTGACTGAGGTAACACTATTTGACTTTACTGTACTTTAAATAAAAAAAAATTGGTAATAAGAAACAAGGAAATAAATACAGTGTACGAGTATATACATAAATTCTTTCTCTATTATTTGTTTTCCCACTGTTGTTGTTGTTGTTGTTGATGTTCTCCCGGGGCAGAATGGCCTCCTGCCCCACAGACCCCTGGTACACTCTGGTCGCAGTGAAAAACAAATTAAAATAAAGGAGGGGCTGGCCCTATATGCCTGGGCTACCGAAGCACATCCCAAGGAAATGGGACCAGAGCTTACTGGACCAGGGAGTCTGGGGGCCTCCGACCGCCAGGGAGATTGGGGGGAAGGCTTTGATCCCACAGCCAGTGCTGTGGGCCCAAGTCCACGTTACCACAAGAGCTACAAGTGGGGCCGTACCTTCCATGACACCAGCCCTGAAGGGACCATAAGGGGGAGGGAGTTTACACTGCTGCATGCAAAGGGAAATGCACCCCCGTGTGCTGGCGGTCCACACAGCAGTGGAAAAAAAAAAAAAAAAAAAAAAAAGAAAGGCCTCCGGTTGCAGTACACCTCACGTGGATTTTTAATCCATGTGGGCAGATCTCGTCAAATCCACTAGAAAGTGACCAGATCTTACAACAATCTTTATTCTTGCCCTGTGGGGGATAACTAATATTCACAGAGAATAAAGTCAGCCCCACTGGGCCATTTTCCCACTGTAGATATAAGTACTTCACAGGCAAATTTTGTCATTTGGGGGTCCGAGCATCTGTTGTCATGAGTTGTTGTTGTTGTAGTTCCCCAGACTGTCTGGCCGAGCAGTCCCGAGTCTGGTTGAGTTATGATAGTTACTGTATGTCTACTATGGTGATTGTGTATGATATTGATGAATGCGAGGTTGATGATATGAAGTGAGTGGCACCTCATTAAATGGATTTACCGAGCATACACACACACACAAACACTAGTCATATACCCTTCATGCCAAGTTTCAGTTCTTCAGCCACAAACACAATCTCTCTCTCTCTCTCTCTCTCTCTATCTCTCTCTGTATGTATGTATGTATGCATAAAATAAGTATATATCTCTATCTACACACACACACACACGCGCGTCTCCATCTCCATCCCTCTCGTTGGGTAAAAATGGTAATAGAGTTGAGTTTGGACCCTGTGACTCTGACAGTATCGTGGGGGGCCGGATCAGGGGGTCGCCTTGGGGGGCAGCCCACTCAAAGGGAATCAAAGGGTGGGGTCATTAATGCGAGAGATAATGGGGTTGAGAGAGGGGGGGGGGGGACTGAAAAGAAACTGAAGGCTACAACTTATTTTTGCATTATTGTATATTTATTGGTCAACGGACACAATGTTAGAATTTAAGAGGGATTAATTATTACGTGAGGCTCGAGTTACAAGGACAACTCATAATCTGCGAAGAAAAATAATTGTGTTGACATAGAATGATGCAGCATATTAATAAGTAAACTAAGTAACTAAGTTAACAAAAAAAGGTGAATTATAGATGAATAAAATACAAAATAAATGTGAAATAGAATAGTTTGGCATGAATTATCAAAATTGAATATGAAATAGAATAGTTTGACCTGGTTCATCAAAATAATATTGAGGTCGTCCTTCCCTGTGTGTGACACGTGGACGAAAACCCTTATACTACTAATTACGGGTTAGGATAATGGTTTTGTATAATGGAGCTGAGGGCCGTGGAGAGAGGAGGGGGAGGAGGTCAAAGGCAGCAATTTGGCTTTGAGGGTAAAACTTTAGGGAAGAGGATGTGATGAGGTGATTCTCTCTCTCTCTCTCTCTCTCTCTCTCTCTCTCTCTCTCTCTCTCTCTCTTGGTACTCCTTTGTATCCGAGTCAATCATTTTTTTGTTCTCCTTTCCTTCTGCTTCCTTCGTGCTTGTCTCTCCTCTCTGTTTTCCTTCTCCCTTGTGGGTTTTTTTCTCTTCCTGTTGGACCTGTTGTTGTTGTAAGCCATGATAATAACAGCTGGAAGTAAGTTAACCACAACGTCTCATTCACAACATTATTCTCAAAGTTATTTATTGATACCAGAGGGGCGACTGAATCTTAGACCGTATGTAAACTAGTCGAACTCTGAAATCAAACCGAGGTACGAGAAAAGTATAATAGTCGCTCCATTGATATGCATTTTCTTTTACATTTGCGGAAAGAAAATGGTTTCTTTTGTAATGGATAAACTTTTTCTTTCTAAGATTACTAATGTCAATATCAGTCACCCCATCTCTCTCTCTCTCTCTCTCTCTCTCTCTCTCTCTCTCTCTAAGGGGGTATTGCCTGCGGTAATATGGGCAGTACTTTAAAGAGTTTGGCGCCCCTTTGGACCCTTTCCCTCTTCAGATGTGCCTCCTTTCCTTCTTTTTTCGTTCGTGTTTGTTTTACTTCCTCTCAATCTCCTCATATTTTGTACATTATTTTATTGTCTGCCTTGTTTAATAAAACCTTCAGCATCTTTCTTCCCCCTATCAGGAGGGAGAGGGCCAATGAAAAGGCAACCATCGGGACTTCTGCAGGTAATTAAAGGTAAGATCGAATGGATTATCTGTTACTTGTTTTATAGCGAGTCAAATTGCATTGTGTGTGTGTGTGTGTGTGTGTGTAACCATAACACTGACAGCCAAAGCCATTACAATTGTTTCGTCTTCCATCTCTGTACACACACACACACACACACACACAATTATTTCAGCTGATGAAGAAAGAATATAGGCCTCAATCTGTTTCTGAGCTCCTTAGGCCTATGAGAGAGAGAGAGAGAGAGAGAGAGAGAGAGAGAGAGAGAGAGAGAGAGATAACGTCCTGTGTAAGCTGATTACGGTAATGAACTAAGCTTTGGTCTGATATTGTTCTGATTGTCCCTCTTCTGATTGTCTTTCTATCATCACTGCTACTTAGCCTAACCCACCCAACCCAGCCTATCAACCTGCCTACCTAGAGCTCTGATTGCCTGTCACTTCACTTATCTATCACACTGGATACTTCTCCCTCATTCCCCGTTATTACCAGCCCAATAATAATAATAATACCCAAGGCCAAGAGATAATATCAGTAATAATAATAATAATAATAATAGTAATGTGTGTGTGTGTGTGTGTGTGTATGCTTCAGTTACTTGTATTACAGAATCATAATCCCCTTGTCTTTCCTTCTGAGGTTGTCCGTACGCGTGTGTTATCTTCTCATTCATCTCTTATCTTTCATTGTCCATTTTTCCTTCTGTGTTCCTTCTCTCCCTATGCACCCTTCCACACTTCTCTGTCATCCCCTCCTCGTCCTCTTTTCTCTGTCATCCCCTCAATCCTCCTCCTCCTATTCTCCCCTTTCTCTGTCATCCCCTCATCCCTCCTCTTCTCTCCTGTCTCTGTCATCCCCTCATCCCTCCTCCTCCTCTTCTCTCCTTTCTCTGTCATCCACTCATCCCTCCTCTTCTCTCCTGTCTCTGTCATCCCCTCATCCCTCCTCCCTCTCTCTCCTGCCTCACACAATTGATCAATGAAATTTCACTAGGGGAGGGGGGCAGGGGGAGGGAGGGGGGAGATGGCCTCACTATAATTGAAAAGCTCAATACTCTCTCAGGATAATGAATCAAAGTACAGACACCTTTTAAACTCGTGTCTGTCTGTCTGTCTGTCTGTTTATTAATATTACCACCAGAGGTCACTGTATTCACGTGTCTCGTTTGTTTGTTTACTTCTTATAATTATATTGTTTACTTTTCAAACATGCTTGGATCTTTTCATTTCAATTCTCTCTCTCGTCTTCCATTCACTCCCATAAAGTCAGTCTCTCTCTCTCTCTCTCTCTCTCTCTCTCTCTCTCTCTCTCTCTCTCTCTCTCTCTCTCTTCTTCCATTCACTCCCATTAAGTCTCTCTTTCTCTCTCTCTCTCTCTCTCTCTCTCTCTCTCTCTCTCTCTCTCTCTCTCTCGTCTTCCATTCACTCCCATAAAGTCAGTATCTCTCTCTCTCTCTCTCTCTCTCTCTCTCTCTCTCTCTCTCTCTCTCTCTCTCGTCTGCCATCACTCCCATACCCCCATAAAGCTCCCCTCAGCCAACCCTTAACCTTCCCTTTAATTAGACGGGGAGAGCATGTGAGTCTGGCAGGGAAACAGGCCTATTGTGTGGCTTGATGGAGAGCAGATGGGGAGAGGGAGAGGAGATAAGGGGAGAAGAGGGAGGGGTGCACAGGGGAGAAGAGAAGGAGGTATAGATGAGGAGAGAAGGAGGGTGAAGGAAGGAGGGGAAAGGAGAAAAGGAGGGAGAAGAGGAGGGAGGGGTGAGGGAAGAAGAAAAGGAGGTATAGATGAGGAGAGAGGGGAAGAGGAGAGAAGGAGGGGGGAGGGAGGAGAGGGGTTTGTGGGTGAAGGAAGGAGGGGAAAGGAGAAAAGGAGGGAGAAGAGGAGGGAGGGGTGAGGGAAGAAGAGAAGGAGGTATAGATGAGGAGAGAGGGGAAGAGGAGAGAAGGAGGGGGGGAGGGAGGAGAGGGGTTTGTGGGTGAAGGAAGGAGGGGGAAGAGAAGGGAGGGCAGGGCTTCGTGGGTGAAGGAGGGGAAGTAGGAGAGGAAGAGGGGTAGAATGGGCAGAGGAAGGGATGAGAGACAGGATATTATATGGAAGTGTGTGTGTGTGTGTGTGTGTGTGTGTGTTGATTAGTTAGTAAGGGTATATAAAGTGGTATAACACGTCTGTGAATATTCATCATCATCGTCATATGCATAAAATAAAATTCAATGTCATGTAAATAGCACTTCGATCGTTCTTATCTGTCTGGGAGTATATAGTATGTGAACAGAAACAAACTACTTTATTAACTGCATAACTCCTAATAAC
>JAWQEG010001886.1:0-96815 GCA_033782935.1 Petrolisthes cinctipes | reverse complement strand
CCGTAGACTATTCTGTTATAGACCAGAATTGTTAACCAACTAAAGTCTATATAGGCAGACTCGAGGGGTCAGGTACAGGAGAGGGGGGTGCCCCCGGCCCCCCCCCCCCCCCCCCTTTGTTATTAAAGTCCTCTGAGCTAGGGCTATGGACCCGGCTCAGGTCATGCGATCCCGAGAGGATGAAGGAGGACACAAGGATGCAGTAATCCTGTGTTTAATATATATATCCAGTCACCCATCCGATTGACCTAGGGAAAAGAGGGTTACCGGACCTAGAGTTGTAGAAGAGGTGGTCCGGAGAAGCCCCTCTCGTTGCCTCCACGTATGTAGAAACGCGTGGACTGGCCAGAGGGGGTGGAACTTCCAGCCCTCAGGGACGAGGGTACTGCGAGAGGGCCAATCCTGTCGTCAGCCTGCTCGTTCTTAGCCAGGAAAGCGGGAGAGGGGGGGATAGTTAAAGAAGTAAGGTTAGGGCTTACAGATGAAAAGGCTGTGTGACGGGTAAGGGCTGCCAACTGAGAGGCCCTGTACCCTGTAGCTAAGGCGAGCAGGAAGAGAGCTTTCTGGAGGAGGTGACAAACCCTCCAGAGGAACCCCTTTGAAGGTCAGGTAGGAAAAGGACGCAGTGAAGGGCCAGGAGGGAGTCTGGGCCCGCCATTCTCCAGGCCCTAGTCCCCGTGTTACGAAAGGAGGCAAGGGCGGGGGAGTTTTGGGTGCGGGCAGAGGCGGATGTCTCCCGACACAGCTCAGCCCCGGGGCGGCACACACCGCGCGCCAAAGGGTCGTAACCCTTGGGCGTGAAGCAAGGTGCGTGAGGCGAACAGTGGAGGTGGCCGACCATCGTAAAGCGATTTCCCAAAGCTAGGGTGGTAGCTGCTGTGGAAGGGTTGTTACGCATATAATTTATTATCATTATATACGGACAACTTTCGGTTAAAACCAGAAAGTGTTACAAGTCGTAAGTCTTTAAAGACACCCTCGAGGGGATGGGCCAGGGGGTCGAGGACCCCCCCCCCCCCATTTTTGTTGTTAGGGTCCTCCGAACCTAGGCTATGGCCTAGGTTCGGGTAAAATATCCCGAGAGGAGAAAAGAAACCCCAAGATGTTCTAAACATGAGACTGTACAGAATGGAGATGACGTAAGGGATGTCTGGTGACAGAAGGTAAGTCGTCCGACCTTTTCCATTCGGGCGTACCCTCCCCCTTTTCTGTCTCCCACGGGGACCCTGTGGTAAGGTGGGAGGAGTCCCCATTGCAACCCAGGGGGTGAGGGAGAGCGAGTGGAACAGATACCTCGTCTTGAAGGATGAGGTGGATGTCCCGCCCCCCCCCCCAGATCCCGTACCCGCTCCCCGCGGGGACTCGGATAGAGCAGGTCCAGGAACGGGTCCCGCCGCCTCCACCATGGTAGGTGGGGAAGGGCGCGTGGCCTACGGACAAACCAAAAAGTTCGTCCGCTTCCCGCTTCACTAGCCCGTCGTGCCTCCTCACCCAAACCTCTGGTTGAGAAGGATCGGGAGACTACGCACCCGTCTGACCTCCTCTGAAGAGTGAGTTCAGGACGAAGGAAGAAAGGCCCAAGAGTAGGGAAGGTACCCGTCGTCCACAGGATGAGGCGACGGGAAAGGGGGAGGAGAGGCAGCCAGCTCCTCCGCCAGGGTGCCCCCCGGGGACTCGAGACCCAGAGAGATTGGGGGAACGGGAACGGCTCCAAAATCCCCAGGTGGACTCGAGTCCCCTACCGGCGACGCGGCAGGGAAGGTGAGAAGGGCGGGTTCAGGAACGGGTACCGTTGCAATAGTGGGGCTGTGGGGTGGCACATAATCGGCCGGCTCCCCCACTAGGGAATGAGGCGAACCTTAAATCTCACGAGGCTGTCTGGGACAGTGTCGAGAGTGTAACGCCAGGACCGTCCTGAGCACTAATACAAGGCATCGACCAGGGAAAGCTGAAGCCCCAATATCCCCTCGCCCCCATCCCCTAAGTGGAATGCGTGCGACGAAAGGTTAAGGACGTAGTTAAGAAGCCCCCATTGAGTGAGTATGGTGTACAAGACACAAATCTTGCTGCTCCATGTCCCCCTGTTATGGGGATACAAAACAGGTGATCCGAGGCGAGGACTAGGGTAGCTGTAATATCATCCTTGAGAGCTTGGACCTGACACCAAGAGTGACATGTGCAGCTTGGTAGGACGGTAGGCAACAACCGGAGCCGTATAGTTAATCAATGGTTTGTTCGAATTTGGTAAGGACCACCGAGAGGTGAGGAACTACTTTGAAAACCTTCCAACCAAGCAGAACAGAAGACTGGTAGGTCAAGCAGTTACCTGTGGGAAAATATGGGGGACCCACAGTTGCCCCACCGCTGGAAGACATACCTCCATTGAAAACCTACGTCAGCACAGGGTAGGGTGTCTCGTTCTTGGTAAAGAATGATTCACGTTTCGGAGAACCCTGGTGACCACCTGCGAATCATTACGGGAAAAGAGGGACGTAAAAACGTCACTGTCAGGGAGGCCAGTGACTGGAAAAACCTCCGAGTTTGAGTGTTGTTACAGTTCTGAGAAACGTTTTGAAACGTTATCGCATTCGCTCTCCTATTTCCCTCACGCGGCAAAGAGGCCGTGTGTTACAAACCCTCATGAACTAGCTGCCGTAGGCTGAGTCCCAGGTACCCCCTAGGCTGGGACCCCAGGTTCAGGTCCAGCTAGCCACTAGGTTCAGGTCCAGGTAGCCACTAGGTTCAGGTCCAGGTAGCCCCTAGGCTGAGGACCATGTCGCACTAGGTTGAGCCCCAGGTAGCGCCCTAGGTTGTGCATAGGTAGCGCCTTGGCTGAGCCCGAGGTAGCCCCTAGGTTGTGCACAGGTAGAACCTTGGCTGTGGTCGAAGCCTAGCTGGCTAGATCCCAGCAGGCCTCTCAGTCAGTACCCTCCCGGGTTGTTGGTTGAGCGGGTCCTGCTATTGGTGCTAGGTTGTGCATAGGCAGCCCCTAGATAGTGGAGGAGACTGGCTGGCCAGGTCCTCGCAGGCTTGTCAGTCAGTACCCTACCGGGTCCTTGGCTGAGCGGGTCCTGCTCTTGGCCCTAGGATGTGCATGGGTAGAACCCTAGCTGGCCAGGTCTTAACAGGTTTATCAGTCGGGACCCTACCGGGTCCTTGGCTGAGTGGGTCCTGTTGTTGGCACTAGGTCGTGCATGGGTAGCACCCTAGGCTGTAGTAGGAGCCTAGCTAGTTAGGTCCTAGCAGGCTTGCCCGTTAGTACCCCCCCGGGTCCTGGGCTGAAAAGGTCCTGTTCTTGGCACTAGATTGTGCCTGGGTAGCCCCCTAGCTGGCCAGGTCCTAGCAGGTTTGACAGTTAGTACCCTACCGGGTCCTTGGCTGAGAGGGACCTGCTCTTTGGTACTAGGTTGTGCATGGGTAGGTCCCTCGGCTGTGGTCGGAGCCTAGTTGGCAGGGACCTGCAGGTTCGTCAGTCGGTACCCACCGGGTCCTTAGCTGAGGAGGACCTGCATTTGGTGCTACACTTGCTCCCTCGGGAGCGGTTCTTTGAGCGCGTCCGCGTGGGAGAAGGAGCCTTTCCTTGCTGGGCCCTGGTACCTGGGAGGTGACCAGGGGTGCAGCCCGACGGTCTGACCCCCCCCTGCTGAGGTGGAAACCTCGGGGGGGTTATCAGAGCCGACTAAAGGAAAGAGAGGAGGCCTCTCGGGGTGCTAGGGACCCGAAACCCTGTGGACCTGAGGGCGAGACCTCCTCCTGGACTCGTGCTTGCACCCCCGAGAGCGGCTCGAGGAGCTCGCCCAAGGGGGAGACGAAGCAGCTTCCCTGCTGGGTCCTGGTACCGGTCAGGTAGCCAGGGGGGCCAGCGTGGTGGTCTGGCTCGCTTCCGGGAATGGTGGGAAACCATGGAAGGGAGGCACAGAACCATCCAGGGAAGGCGATGGGGACTCGGAGGAGTGCTAGGAGTTAGATCCTCTGTGACCTCGAGAGGCACGTAGCAGGAACGTACTCCTGGGAGTGCAGAAGCATGTGCGGGGTGAACAGTGGTGATGCACGTCGAGGAACAACCTCACGGTGCAGCCAGAAGAAGCACACAAGGCACAAGTGGACTGCAGGAGAAATAAGGGGGTTAAGCACGTGAACCCACGTGTACACACATGGAAAAACACAAAACACCCCGAGGGAGGAAAACACTAACTCCCAAGGCAAAACACTAAACCACACATACTCACCCCCACACTGCTGGGGAAAAAACCCCGCAAACACGGTCCCCAAAAGCCGAGAGTAGACCCTAGGAAACCCAAGGGGGGAGAGGGTTTAAAAGGAGGGACTTTTACTCTACCAGAAAGTAATAAGCTTCTCTTACCCCCAATAAGGGCAAGCACAAAGTAAGAGTTATGTAAGAAGAAAGATAGAAAGTCTTACTACCCTACCGCATAACTATAAAAAACTGTACTGAAATGTGAGAAGGTACTGAATGTTGAAAAAACAGTACTGCACGAAGAAGAATGCTACAAGGCAGACAAGAACAGTACCGTAGTAGCAAGAAGTCAAGCAGGTGTAGTGAGTAAAACGTTGCTTGGTAAGGCAGCTACAGAAGTGCAGGCAACATTATCAGAATAATATCCTAAGACACTAAAAGAGCTGACAAGGAAAAACACCAAAAAGGTGCAGAGGTCCCAAGACACAGAGTAGAAGGGACACGTGCAAAATAAAAAACCTCACTCCCCACAGGGTTAAAAACCCCGAGGAGAAAAAATCCAAACAAGTACTCACCGCACACTGGGGAAGACAGTCACAGCGTGAGCGCACACACCAATCAACACACACACGGGGAAAATCCCCACACAAGGGGCTAAACACGCACACGTGTTCGCACCATGTGCAGAGAAAACCACAACATACAGCCTTCCACACTACACACCAAAGGGTCGCAAGCCTAGGGGGTGAAGCAGGGTGCGTGGGGCGAACGATGCTGGTGGCCAGACTGCGGGAGAAAAACTCACAAAAAAGGGGTTAACACGTGAAGCCATGCGTACAAAGACACAAACAAAAATAATAGGACACGGGCAGAGGGGGATAGCAAGCCCCCTCGGACCCGGGAACGAACCCCAAACAAAAAACCCCACACGCACCAACCCGGGAAACCACCCCCCCCCTCCCCCGCGGGGGCTGAGAAAGAACCTCTGGTCTGCAGGCCCCAAAGGAGAGGCACAGACAGCCTGATGGGCAATTCCCAGGGTAACAAACAAACTGGGAAGACACCAGAAAAAACCCCAAAAATACGCTGGGAAGGGGAAACGAGAACCTGGCACAATCCTCGCTCCCCCCACCCCACGTAACACTAAACCACACTCGGGGGAAACAACGATAAGGGGCTAAGTAGTCCTACCCCCGCACCACGTGGGGAGGAAAGAGCCCCACGTGGGGAGGAAAGAGCCCCACGTGGGGAGGAAAAAACCTCGCTAACACCAAAAAACCCCGAGGAAAAATACACTAAATGACGTGTACTAGTGGCAGGAGGAAGGGAGGCAGGACAGGGAAGGGGAAAAAACCCCGAAAAGTAGCCCCCAACAAGCTAGCCTGAGAAGAAACACTCCAGGCTACAAATATTGGAAAAACACCCAAAATTAAATAAAAAACCCCGGCCTGGGAGAGGAAGAGAGAACCAGAGCACAATTCTCACTCCCCTTTACCGAGAGGGGACACATAATAATCGGGGAAGGCAAGAGGAAGGGCTGCAAAGACCCCATGTGCTCACCACGTGGGGTGAAGTCCCACGTGGCGCCCACTAACCTCGCTAAAAACCCCAGAAACGCCGATAAAATACACTCGAAGAATGTACTAGTGGCAGGAGGAAAGGTGAAAGGGGGGAAAAACGGAGAAAAACTCCGAACAAAGGGGCTGAAAAACCCCCCTTCGCTAAGGAAAAAAGAACTAAGTCCTAACGAAGAAAAAACCCCCATACACACCTAAAACCCTCCTAGAATACACACACGATACATCTGCCAAAGCAGGCTAGCCACTAGAACACAAAAGAAAATATTAGCAGGAACACGTGAAACAATACCATAGCGTAGCAGCGAGGAGCGTAGATGTTGACTGAGATGTGTTCCGCGACAGAGTGGACGAGCGGTATTCAGCGGAGGAGGGGCTTAATACCTCACCTCACCACCACCAGGTGGCTCCACTATCAGTACAGCGCCAGATTTGAATTTTATTTACTTCTGATGAACGTCACGGAATTGACCCTTCCAACCCAGATTATGCCTACACGGGGCCTGGGCTTGTGAAGGGGCCTATTCTATAGCAACCAGCTGTACTGGTTTCACTATACCAATAAATATATATATAGGTACAGTACCTTGTATATTGTTATTCACATAGCCTCAGGAAGACGATTGTTTGGTAATATTCAACGTTTTGAAAATAAAAGTAAGTGCTTAAATCATAAAAAAAAGTGTATGAAAGTTATATATAATACTTATCGTTTCCATTAAATGTTATGCTCTGTTTCCATCTCTACAAACTCCAGTAATAAAATGGAATTCGAAATATCGGATCGAGGACCGTATGCAGTACAGTAATATAAGCAAGGCGGACTGCAACAGAATTCTATGTCAGGAGGAGAACACAGACCTGCTTCTCTTATATATGATATCTGGGAAATTACCCCCTCGCAGAATTTCGTTTTTAATCGCATGCAAATGTTATGGAATTCAATATTTCTTGGACTTGAATTGCTCAGTTGGAGTGCGAGCTGCATAATTACTCTTGTATATGTGCAAATTGCCTAAGTGTTGAGGTAGCGCTGCTGTTTGTTATGTTTGTTTGCTTGATGCTCACTTGTTTACAACCTCTTGTTTGTGTGTGTTTGTTGGGGAGTCTTGATTATATATATACAGGCGGTGTGAGTGTGGGGTGGAGATGTGTGTGTGTGTGTGTGTGTGTGTGTGTGTGTGTGTGTGAATGTTAAATCAGTGCTGCTCTTTTCACTTATTTATGTCTGGAGCACATTCGTATATTGGAATGTATTTTTCGAATAATTACTTCTGCCACAATATTAATGTATCTTATAAATTTACGCTCACCTCTCCTCCATGTATATTATTTTCTCCTAAACTGTAGTAATAACCGACAACACCTCCCTTCCCATGTAGCTACGCAATGACCATCCAATATTCTCGCTCGGGGAGATTAAATGTAACAGAGAATAACACTTGATTTGGAATAATGACGCCCCTCTGTGGCTGGAGCATCAACAAACACATCCCTCACTGCAGTATCTTGGATGTGTTATTGTTGTTGCCGCACCTGGTGGCCGAGAGAACACAAAAACGGGCCAAAACCGAGAGAAGTACTTTTTTTATTCCCCCAACTGGACGAGGGAAAACAAATGGGAATACCTGCAACCCGCTTTATCAACAATCAACACACTAGACTCCAGAAAATATATATATACCCGGAAACGAAGAGCACCGTATATATATCATAGCTTACACTGGATAATGCATATTACAGATGGAAGGACTTAGAATTCTCTGTACGATGTGTAAAAACGTACAGAAAAGGAAGTGGATGAAACTTAGCATATTTCGACTAAAATTGGATCAAGGAAAAACAGATAACGAGAGAAAACTTTATCAGCAAATAAATACGAATTGTAAGAAAGAAGACTGTGTTTGGGGGATCCGGAACCCAATTTATCAGCATGGAGTTCGGTCCGTGGAAGTTTAGCAATCATAACAAAAGGACAACTTTAAGAAACTTTTCCCGGTATTGTCTTTGTTTTGCCCCTTTCAGTTTTTTTTTCTTACAGTCTTTCAGTATTTTCTATTCTACTATTCTAACAAAGACTCTTGTAGGTATTCAGAGGCCTGTTAATGTTTGCTTTCCTTTGTAATCACACATAAGAGTCGCAGAGCAGAGAATGATCAAGTTACATCTGCTCGCAAATTCCAAAACTTCCCACAGTATATTACATATCTTGTTTTTATATATGAGTAATCAACACATTGTTAGGTTTTTATTAAATGACACAATACTCTTCCTCCTTTTCCCTAATGAAGTATGAGTCCTGTCAAAATGGGAACAATAGGAAAGTTTGAGTCTTCTGATGTGATAACCCATATGGCGACACGTTGCATATATGACCCTGGACTGAAGCTGAGGGCCCTCGAAGAGTTCATCTCCCACTTTCCTTCTCTTTTTCCCTCTCCTTCACCACACTTTCCTCTTTCCGGCCCTGTTATATCTCTCTCCTGATATCCATTTTCTCTCTTCCCCACTCCTCACTCACCATCTCTTCCCTCTACTCTTCCCTCTCCTCTTCCTCTCTTGCATCTCCTCTTTTGCCATCTCTTCCTCTCTTACCGTCGCTATCTCCTCTCTCCTCTTTTTACACATTATCTTCCTCCTTTCCCTAAACTCTCTCTTCCCTTTCTATCAAATTCTCTTTTCTAACTTTGCTATTCCCTGCTATGCCGTTCATAATTATATTCCTCTGTATTCATTAACTTGCACTTATACCCGGTCTGGCAATCTCATCCTTCCTTCTCACTCCTGCTCTCTGCCGTCAAACTTTTCATCCTATTACAGAGAAGTTTCCAGTTTTCTTACATTGTTCTAAAGCTGATTACCTGCCGCTCTACCTCCCCAACTTTATATCACAGCGAAAATTTGGTGGATTTGCTTCTCGTTCGTAAGTGAGAGTATACGAATTCCCCCCTCCCTCCTCCCCACCTCCTCCCTTCAGCTGGTGTTTATATTCTTCTCTGTGTTTAATCCTGTTGTTTTTAGCTCTCTTTGGTTTGTCATTCACTCGTAGTGTTTGTATTGCTTAAAGGGTGATTATTTTGTTGGTAATTTTATAGGTCTCTGATTCCTCCAAACTGTGACACGAAACAGATTCCCTAATAGTTCCATTGAGGGTGTCTGTTTTCTGGCATAGTTGGAGGAATCAGTAGCCTTCCTATGTACCAACAAGAAAATCTCCCCTTTATGCTCTTGATATACACCATCTCATGTCTGGATCGTTGAAACACAAAATATCAGATAACCTACATGTGAGTCAACAGAAACTGAGCGTGTAGTTCTTTCTCACCGTATACCGGTAATTATTTCGAGCGACTTGATAAGAAACTGATATAAATAACCACACTAAATTAGCCTGAATATATGGTAGTAATTTCTCATGCACAATAATCTCCTATATATTTGTGAGTTGTGTGATTTTTTTTTTATTTAACTCACACACTCCTTTTGTTCGTCTGCTCTTTAGTTTTCCACCAGTTGAGTTTCATCGATAAAAACGTAACTTTCCTAAAGATAATTTTTCTCTCTTGCTTCTCTTTCTTTTTCTCACTGTTATTCTGTTCACATCTTGTCTCTCTTTCCATGTGGTCGGTCTCATTTTCCATTCCTCTTCCTTCCATCAAGTTTATTCCCTTCCTCCTCTTGTCGTCCTTCGCCCTTTGCTTTACACTTTATTTTCCTTTTCTCTCTAATTCCAATCCTCTTTCACGTCCTTAATTTCTTTTTATTCCCAGATTCTTCCCCTTTTTATTTCAAGCATTATTAATTTGTTCAAGTTCACCCTTTACAAAATATTGACACATTTCCCTGTTATAATCCGTTTCTGAGTATTATATTATTAGTTTTCAATAATTTTATCCTTTCCTCCTTTCCTCAACTATATTGTATCATCTTTACTTTCCCTCAGCTTTATTCTCGTTACCTATCTCTACCTTTTTTTCACTTCCTTTTCCTTCTCCTCCTTTTCTCACTTGTATCCTCTTCCTCTGACGATCTTCATTATACTTCCTACTTATACTTTCTGAAAAATACTCCCTTGCTGTCCGTCTTCCTTTCCGTCTAATCCCGTCGTTGGTATTTTCTTGTTCCCCTTTTAATCTGACTCAAGTCACTGATTCTCGGCTTATTTGAATAAACCCCATAGTCTATCTTCCTCCCAACTCTTGCCTCTTTATCTACTTCATCTCATGGACACACTATACTTCTTACTCTTATCAACATCATCATCAGTTTCCTTACTCTCCCACTCACCTCCCATCACTCTCACATTTACAATACAGGAATAAAGGCCCACCAAACACCTCACCCTCTGCTTCTTACTCCTATCAACAACATAACATTTCCTACTCTGCCCCACACCTCCCATAAATCTCACTTTTAGAACATAGGCATAAGGTGGACCAAACATTTATGCAGGATAGTATAGTATATATCCGTTTTCCCGTACACCGTGTCCACCTGTGTTACGCCCCACGAGTGCTGCCTGCCAGTGTTACGGAACGCTCACCACTATTTACGCGAGAGGCAAATGGCGTATTAATTGTCCACCGTTTAGCACACGAGGACTATTTGATTACCGGGCCTGTTGATTACTGGATTTCCGTGTGTAGTCGGTTATCAAATTTGGCGCGATAAATAATTCGGGGCTGGATTAGTTAGTTTGCCATTAGTTTTTGTGTGGAGTTTCATACATTATAGGGGAGGAGTGGGAGCGTTGTTGTTGATGTTGTATGCTCTAGTGAAACCTGGCACGAGAGGTTTTATTGTGACATTGTAAATTGCATGGTGTTAGTCCAATCATAATTATCCTCTGTTCCTTAAGCTCTTGTTAATGCGAAACTTGGAATACGTTTTGATAATTGTATGAACGTCAGTAGTAGGCAACTATTCTTTGTCAAAAACTGCATCTTATTTGAACTATAAAATATACTGTAAACTTTAACAGCTATTTTTGTATGGTTAAGCTGTGCTCAATCCATGTTCATCCTCTTCAGTATATCATGTTGTTTTTATATTAACATAGCCTTCATTATACAGTATAGTATGATCCATTGATATTTGCCCCTTGGTGTTCCATACTTTCTTAAACCCAAAACAGCGATGACAGGTTAATTGTTCTCATTCCCACCAGGATATATTTCTAGCCAGAGGGAGAAACTGCTTGTAGACAGGTTATATTATATTCAGATATGGTCAGAAAAATCGATAAAGCCAGACATATTTCATATTACAAGAGTTAAATTATATGTTCATTTCTTTAGTTTTCCCTTTTTTTGCATGTTTACATTTTTTTTTAAATTATTTCCCGATACTTGTCCGAACTCAAAATTCTCTCCTATGTTGCTGAATGGCCAATAATGCCTACTGTATGTTTAGCCCTTAATTGTTGAACACTGCTTACAATCCATATGTACGGAGTCAACACGGCTTCATGTCGGTACACACACACCATATAAGACCAACAGTCGCTGAGTAAAATGTAAAATTGTACTATTGGTGGACAATGGTCATGATGACTCAGTAAATATTCCATGCCTATGTAAGCACGCAAATACACACGTATGCATACACGCACATACATACACACATGAACACACTTGTATACACAGATAGCAGAAGATAGAAAGATGGTGCTAAGATAACTGTCATCAAGTTTACCATGCTATTTACAGTAGTAAATATTAGCTGGTATATTGAAAGACAACACGTCATATACTGCAGGTGTTTGCGTAGTGATGGCTCTAGCGGTCGTCAGGCAATGAGACATGGCCAATAAGGACGAAAATACGGGCAGCGAGAGGAACTTGGGCCCCCTAAAATGCCGGCAAATTGGTCATCAAGACGGCAAACTTGGCCCTTAAATAAAGGTGGCTGAGTGGGTGCCGTGGGTATATTCAGGCCACTCACCAAACCCAAAAACACTCACCCACCCACTAACCCCCTCACACACACACACACACACACACACACACACACACACACACTATCCCGCCCGTCCATGGTGTGATAGGGATGCGTCCTTACTATCCCCCCTCCTCCCTCTTCTCCTTCTCTTCCATCTTAGATAGGTCTGTTGCTGTTTGAAAGTTCTCTGTGTTCCTTTACATTCCTTTTTCCTGTCGTATCTACAAGTTCCTCCTCCCCACTTACTTTTCCCTCTCCTCTTTTACTTTAATATACTCCTCCTCATCCAATTTTTTCCATTATATCTCCACTATCAGTATATTTAAATCACCTCCTCCATCTTTTTTTCTACCTTCTTTTCTTCACATTATTGATCCTCTCCGTCTCTTCCACCTTACCATTCCCTTCCCATCTTATCTGCCGTCCCCTCGCATGCCATCTTATCTTACATCTCCTTCTCCTCTCTTTCCCTTTCCTTTCCTTTGCCCTAACGTTTTTCTCTCTCCTCCCTTCACCTTATCTTCCTTCTCTCTCCTCTTGTTCGTCTTCAGTCCCATCCCATTTAAGGCTGTATCATGCGTTAAGCCTTATGGTTATGTTCGCTGATAAGGCCAAATGAAACTATTATACCCCGTTAGTGGTCCCTCAGTCTGTGATAGAGGAAACTGGTAGATTACACTTGGGTCGCCACAGTTTTATTCTCGTCTCCAATATGGGTACTTGTGAATATCGGCCTAAATTGGGTAATATCGGCTTCTTTGTCACATTATGCGGGGGTATTGTTCTGAAGCTGAATATCCCAGAGTGTTCTTGTGTGGACATATTAAATGTAAATGGCACATTAACGTTTTCATTAGTTAGAAGTGCCAGTGTACCATCGGGCATCTTCTCTCACCAACATAATTTCTGTTCTATTCACCTCCGTCTCTTTTGGTCATACAAGGGTTACCTCTGAAAATTTTAATTCTAGTACTAATCTTACAACATCTGAAAGTATTTTTTTTACAATTTTCTATTAAATGACGAAGGGATCCTAGCGAGATGCCAAAACTCTTGCCAACGTAACCAAAACAACTGAGATGGATGTTATTAACTCCACAACCATTTGTTCCTCCGAATGTCGCAATACACATATTTTAAATACACGACAATGGATCAAACAGAATTAACACAGGTAATGCTAATGCTGTGTTGCTAAGAAACTGTTGAAGAAAAGTTAAAAAAACTAATTAATTCATTTGTACTGTATGGAGGCCACATAATAGTCTGTCACATGGATAGCTTTTATTATGTGTTGCGTCCATTAAGTAACTCTGGTTCTAAAACAAAATACCAAGTTGAAGTTTAGATGAAGACTACCACCTGCAGCACTTCTCATACCAGTCCAGTCCCGTCGTACCCTCCTTTCACACCCCGTACCAAACCAGACCAGACCAGACAGGAGCGCCAGAACTTCCCAGCGCCACAAACCCCGCTGTAACCCATTAGCATACACAGCCCGAGGCCCTCTCAAATTATAATCTGCTTCAATCCTGCATTATGTAATTATGGGCGATATGTTTATAGTGACAGTATATGTATCGAGGCTTGCCATCATCATCATCGTCGTCCCAATATCGTGCTCCGGGCAGGTTTTTTCCCTATTGTTTCTGTGTTGTTATTATTGTGCTACTGGGCCCATAATTAATTCATTTTTCTGATGCCATAATTCCTGTGCTCTCTGTTTACATGTCGCGTATATATTTTTTTCCCTTTCTTCTCCATCATCGGTAAAGGTAGGTGCAGGTTGCAAGATACTGCCCGGTTGCAGGAAAGAATATATATATTTACTGCTTTGGCAACTGTTGGGAAGCATGACAATATTTTAATACGAGGTGTTGAACCATAATATATTTTAATGATAAAAAACAAAGGTTTGTGCACTAATTAATGGGTGGTAAAGTTTTTATGCAATCATGAACAAGATGCATATATAACTGTAAATAATTTAATGACACTGGCTTCTGAGAGAGTTAATAATTCACGTAGGGTCATTTTTTCTTTTATATTGCAACCGGCTTTTATATGAAATATGAATTTTATCTGGTATGCAGTGTCTCATATTATTATGGTGTATAATATTATACCCGGTACAGGAAACATCAAACAACAGTGCCATGTACAGTACAGAATAAGATAATTTATGTGTTAGCACCTAATGTTTATCTTGGAAGATGCACATATACGTTCTTCACACTGATACTGGCATGGCTTTTCCAACACAACTTTACGACAATTATAGTCATTGTAATTGCCAGCACAGACATCCGATATGCAATGTTTACAGATTCTAAGCGAGGTTGGTCCTGAATCAATCGATTTTATCCATTCAGCTATATGTGTATATCCCTTTTTTGTGATTGTTCTTCAGATCATACTGCCTCTTCACTTATTCCTTTACCAAGAGGCATGTAAATATATGTTGCTCTGCCATTATTGTTTTCCACCACCAGTCAAAAAGTCTATCAGCCACCGATATGGTCGACACCTATAGAAACTAGTGCCTGTTAACTCTCAGCAATTATGACCCTGTACTTCCATACGCCAATTAATGCTCGAGCTTGTTATGAAATTATGAATGTATGTTAGTGATGAGGTGTGAGTTGTGTTATGGAGGATCTGAATGGTAGTGTGGGAAGGCTAGTGAGTGGGTGTAATGCAGGAATTGTTTACTGTTTGAAGGTGAGGATTACCGTGTGATGTGACGTGTTTGGCTTGAGAAGTGAGGAGTGGTGTGGGAGGACCAACAACATGTGAAAGTTGGAGTTGCTTATGTTTGTGTCCAAAGTTGTGTGTAGTTAAAAAGAAAGAGAAACTTGGAATGTGTTTATGAGACAGGATGTTGAAAAGTGTGATACGCCATGTGTGTATGTATGTATGTATGTACGGACGGACTGACGATCGGACGGACGGATGGACGGAGGAAGGGATAGATGGAAGGATGGTGTGTGTGTGTGTGTGTGACCAACTCTGCTTACTTAACCCCAGGGCTCACATTTTGTTCCATCGTCCCCCTCCCCCTCTTAGGATTAATCATGTCCCTCCTGACACCTCGTAAAACAGTCGCTCCATCAAACAAAGTTACCTCCTAAAGCGACATTATTTTCTCAGCGATACGCTTCAATGCATAGACCCTCCAAAATTGGCATCAGCATATATACCTGTATATATAGTAGTACGTGCGTACCCGATTGTGTCTTTAATTCTTAAACATTATCTGATGACTATTTTATTTTCCCTGTAAAATCTAAGCTACGCACAACTCCTGACGTGCAAATATTATAACCTTTCCCAAGCCACTCTTGAGCAACTGCTTATGAATGAGATAATAAAAATAAAATTATACTTGAATTGACTCCATAAGATTTGAAAGATCGAAAGGAAAGTCCTGTCGTCCAAAGGATAATCGGTCTTGTTACTGTAATTTGGTAATGTCTTTTGAGTAAATCGGAGGGCTTCCAAACTATATACGAAGGAACAGATTTGCTTTGCCTCTTCCCGAGTTAGCCAACATATAATTAATAGTATGAGGTCTACGTGCAATAGGGGTTCAAAATTTATAACGATTCCCTTGTGCTATTGTTTTTGTTTCTGTTTGAGCATGTCGGTAAGGTAGCATTCTTGTTCGTGTATATTTTTGTGCACCTTTAATAGTTTGTATGTATTGGTTCCCTGTGTAATTGACGTCTATGTGTGTTTTCTTGTTCAAGAGCAATTTGTTCACTTCAGTGTGAAATGTTCGTGTCGATGTGGAAGTGTTCGTGCCTGTACGTAAACATTAATTATCTCAACCCACAGCTGAACAACCACATCACTCATCATATAACCAACCACGCTCAACCTCTGGGATGTGCACTCTGAGCAAATCTTGACAGACTAGGATTGCAGGAGGAAGAGCCAAACCCCAAAGGTTACACTTTCATATAGAAAACCCAGTTGATACAAGGTCTTGGGGAGTATACATATAGCTATGCCATACATACTCGTATTTAAAACTTGGACTACCCCAAACTCAAAATATTCTAGTCACAGTATCCAGGTTGTTGTGTAATGAAACTTGTAACACCACATCTATCATATTAAAATTGGGGAAGGTTAAGACTCATAATACCTAAGGACTGGGACTACGGGCCGATAAAACAAAGGACTGGATTCATGCCGCAATCCCCGCCAGCGCAACACGGTAATGGCGTGCAATCGGTTTGATAGCCCTTGCCCTAAGTAATCGCCAAAGGGCCTGGGAGCGGTGGTAATTGCCTCACGTCCCGCCCTAGAATATGATCGCCCATTAGTCTGCTTGACCTTTTGATTACTTAGCCAGGTACTGCGTCGTCGTCCGGCTGTCGGGGTGGGGTTGGGGTTGGGTTGGATTGGCTGGTCAGGTGTGATGTATAGGCAAGGGAGAGAAGGGGTGTACAAGGAATTGAGGCGATGGTAGAAGATCGTATAGAAGTTATACAGAGGAGATGATAGTAGAGGAGGAAATAATGAGAAATTTTAGAACAGGAAAATGGAGGAGATTGTATTGGAGAGAGGAAATGGAGAAGACGTAACAGAATGAGATGATATTTGATGAGATGAGAAGAGGAATGCACAGGATATGGAAGAATAGGCAATGAAGAATAGAAAAGGAACATGATGAAGCGAGATTATATGAGGGGAGGGGAACGAGGACGAAACTATTTTGGAAATAATCGAAACCTTTCAGGAGCAGGCTGGTCTTAATTGACGGCGTGTCACATTTGTTTCTTTTAGAAGTGATTCTCCTCAAACTAATTTGATGTCTGAAGGGTTTTAATCTCTTTCCTGCAACGAGAAGTAACAGAAGATGAGACATGGTTTCATTACAACGACATAAAGGAAGATAAAGTGAGCCAGGGTAGGTGAGGAGAGGTAAGGTGATATGAGAGGAAATTATAGATGAGTTATAACCTGGTCAAATGATACTGTTCCTAATTTGGTTTTCAAGGTCTTTACATAATTGGGATCATAATGATTGTGCTTAAGGATCTCTTCTTACGGTACTAGACTTAAGAGTTTTGTATTCAGAGGGTATAATGCAGTGATTGGCTGATGTGCAGAAGACTGATTTCTCCGAACATTTCCAAGAAAGTCTACTCATGTTAATTTGGCATGTACAGTCACGGTCAATAGTCCTGCAACATCTGCCAATAAAACGTCCTCGAAATATGGTACGAAACGATTACTGTTGATCTCTATTTTAGTGGTTCATAAGATTCACTTTCACGGTTCACTCTCCTTCACCCATGTGCAGGACTTGTGACCGTAACTGTACCTTAGCGTTGTTTGGAGGAATCATGTAGTAGCCTGTAGTTTACCCAATGTGTATATCCCCTTCAGTGGACGAATAGTGGACTGCCGTTCATATTCATATTCTTTGTTGATCTAATTCTATATATTTTTCTATCTTTCTTTATTCAAGATTAAGAACATATAATTTGAATGCATAACCCTTCGTTAAATATACAAACATATTTAGTTTACCTAGATGACTTTCTTAAGTAGTATTTACTTATAAACTTCCAAAATCTTTGCAGCAAATGATAATAATAACCTTATCATGTCACCCGTGTCTCATGTTTCACAATATTGTGCAAGATATATTCGGGGCGACAGGACTTTCGTGCAATATAGTACGAACACTCAAGAAAAAGTAATTGACTAAAGAATGTAAAACACTTTAGCAATTCAATATACTCTGGAAGTTGGTGTGAGCGGCCTTCTCGAGTGCTTGCGAGAGGGAAAAACATAATAAACCTTGAATTGCCGACAGGATTTCGAAGGACTCATTAAGGAGGAATATTATAATTTGGATGCTGGATGATTATAAGACCATTTCCACGATAAGCCTAATAGTATGACTTCCCTGAAAATTACTATGTCTCGGGAAGAATATCACGTTGTTTGAGTATTTATCTGATCATGTTTAGGAAAGATTATGAGTGTCTTTGTACCTAAGATCACGTGTCTTTTCGAGGATGCTTATACATTATAACCTATACTTATACATTTCGATTAACGGGGTCGTCTCTTCTCGGTATATTGGAAATCTACCAGTAATGATTCCTCCAAACTATGCAACGAAACAGATTCTCTAGTCTTATACAGTATATAAGTAACCTGTTTCATGAAATATTATGGAAGTATAGGCAATCTTCCATTTGTCGTTGTTGTGGTAAGTCTGTATGTTGTATGGTGATGGCATCTGTAAAATTGCTGAGGTATGAGCAGGTCTTTACCTTTGCAACGTGAATCTGATAATCATTCACATATCCATTAACCCTTCCAGTATCTCATGTTTCTTTGTTACTGCACATTCGAAAGAATGTGTATATAATATATGCATTATTATTTTGAGGCTATCCGCTGCGCTTGAAGTATTAATCGATAATTACTGAAGGTGTAAAACAGGATAATATGGAGATAATCTGCTTCCGCAAGTGTTATGGTCGTTGCATGTGTTCGAATTAATAGTATAATATACATAAGCTATGCATTTTGCTGCCAGTAATTTAAATTCCAGTAGGCTAATAGTAACTGAAACAGGGCAGATTTTTCTCTTATAATTCATAAAGCAGTCTGGCACTAGTTTAGGTCCGTCAGATGATAAATACCTTAATCAGTGAACATGGAGATCTTAATGTAATCTTTGCTCCTGTTGACGCTACTGGCGTTGGTGTTATCAGTCTATTCGTTGCTGTAATGTGCTGACACTTGGAGAACAATTAAGAGGGGCTCAAATCCCTTCAGGCTTCATTCCCTGTCTACATGGCCATATATCCACACACCATATATGTTCTGAACCAACTGTACCCGAAGCTCCTAAAGGTAATTCCCAAAGTCTGTCATGGTACAGGGACACAAGTTGCCTTTTTTCTTTTCTGGGATCTTATCTTTACCTTCTGCTCCTTCATTCGACGCCACTCGATTATTTCTTTATTAATCTAACTTCAGATAACCTAATGTAATGTAATTGAATATAATCTGTTCTAAGTAATGGAACTTTAGTAAAGAAACTAAATTCCTTGTAGTTTTGGAAGTTTTGTTTAGTTGGAGATATTGGCAGACGATGTGCGTTGATTGATTACATTACCGACGTCGCTCTGCAGGTAGTATATTTTACCAGAGTGCCTGGCCTTTCCTATCCAGTTCGCCTCAGGACCCCAATGACCATCAGTGTAAGAATCACTTTTTATTCAGAGATATATTGCATTTCTTTTTGAAAACATTTGTGTCCTAGGAAGTTGCATAGTTTGCTTTCTATCCTAGTCAATAACTTTTAAAACTCTGATATTAGGAGATACTTAGTAAGAATCGAAACTGCTGATACATTCCGTCTACAAATTCGGTTGCTACCGGTATAGATTTTTAACTCAGCTTGGAGATTGCTTTAAGTTCGGTTTGGATGTTCGTTTGTTTCTTTGTGGTACTGTCTTTTCTTATTTCAGAAGGATTATATAAAATTAGTTGTGAGGTTTTGCGAGCTTTCGTTTTTTTCTTTTTACTAAAGGTGCACCGTGCGGCTTCGTGACTGGCAAAAAATTATTACATTCTGGGGAAGATCCGGATTTGGATGAAGGTCCAGGAAATTCTTATATGTTTGATAAGAATGAGGGTAAATTATTTATTGGTGGTGGTGTCCATAGCCTTTACTGCAAGTGTCTTTGGAGAGATGTTCAGCCTTGTATGCAAGTAGTTACCGGATGCCCTGACAAGACCTAGCTTTGAAGTTTCTGAACGTTCTCGTCTATGTTTCGATGCTTTCTCACTTTTTATACACGATTAGTTCTACTATTATTTTTCTAGGAGACGAAGAGCCACACAATATTTGACCGTGACAGCTTAGCCATCATGGAGTGGGTCTATGTTTTCTGTGAAGCTTAATTTGTGGAGCACTATCTTAAAATAATCCATGCGGTAAACCTAATTTGCTCGAATCCCGACTGGATAGTTTTTGTTAATAACTCAGGAAATATTATATCGCTAAGGGAAGACTTGAAAGAGAGGTGAAAACAAAAAAATGGTTCAGAGAGGGAGAGAAAGAGGTGAGTGGGGTTGAGGACTGAGGAGGCAGGGAGAGAACTGCACTAATGAAAACGTGAGAGAATGAAGAGAGACGTTGGTTGACCGTAAAGAAAGAATAGGATGGTGGTGAGAGCGGGAGGGGACAGTCGGAGGGGCGGTGGAAGGAAGGGGTAGAGGAGAGTTGGGAAAAAGGAAGAGCTACGGGGAGGGATAGACAGGATAGGAGTGGAGGAGTGTAGGAATAGAGTCGAGAGTGAAAACTAGTGAAAAGGGGAGTGGGAGACTGATTTAGTGAGAGGAAATTAAAGTGAATGGGTTGCCTAAAATAAATGATGGAGGCCATACAAAGAAAGGTATGGTATGAGTGATATGGATTAAGAAGGGGCTGGAATTAATGAGGGAGTTATGAGATTATGAATACCTGGGGACGTGAGTAGCCTACATTACGTTATGTAAAAAAATAATGGGAAAAGAGATGAAAAATTGACTTGGAGGTCTGGAAGAATGGTAAAACAGGCTAATTTACGAGAGATTAATTGATATTGGGGTACAGGGAGGAAAGTGAGAGAAGTAGTATCAAGGAGACAGACAGACAGACAAACAACCAGCCATTAGATACATAGTTGAGAGAGAGAGAGAGAGAGAGAGAGAGAGAGAGAGAGAGAGAGAGAGAGAGAGATTAAAGTCAGAAGGCCCAGAATCAAGAATAATGTGGTATAGAGGAGGTGCAACGGCGAGGAAGAAAGATGGCGACGGACTGAGGGAGGGGGAGAGCAAGGAAGAATGTCACGGCCCACCAGCCATGCAGAACACCCGAATCCCCCCACCAAACACAACACAGCGGTGGTGATGATGAAGTGATACCAGGCCCTGCAGGGTAAACGTCCGCCTCCCAATGATGGTAGTGTGGTGGATGGAGGCTTGCACGGTTGGGGTTCCTAATGACACTTACTGGGTCTTTCACTCTTTTGACTCGCGAGACCATTTTGTTGTTTCTTCTCTCTTTGCCTGTGTGTAACTCTATTGGTTCCTCCATGCCGAGTTAATGTTTTGTTGTTCTCTTCGCTTACTCTGTGTACAATAGATTAGACATGTTTTTGTGTCCATGTTTCTAAAAAGTGTTGATGCATCAGACGAAATATCTGAAAACTTCCCTGATAATATAATAGTCGTTTTGTTTAATTCCATTCTCAACGGTGTCCCCTCTACACTTATACTGTGTTACCTTCTGTACTTGTGATAGATTACTTGATCATAAAAGAATTTGTTATGATAAGAATGAGACGTAAGCATTCCAATTTCCCGCAATCCTTTACAGATATTGTAATGGAACAGACAGGAATGTTTACTATAATTATTCTATTGAGAAAATGGTGATGTATATATGCTGAAATAGTTATCAGTAAAAATTCTAGATGTATCAACTCTTTACATATTGCACAAATGATCTGTTTTAATAATTATGCACATTTGTCATATTTATAAAAGCTAACCGTGCTCTGTATTGACCTGGTTATAGGACTGGTTAGTGATCTAAATGTGTCATATCTGAGTGTCGTGTAGTTTCGTTGGGAAATTCAGTGAAAGCATTACTGGAATTGCTGCTCTGTTTAGTACTGATAATAGCCAAACTTAACGAGGGTGTTCATTAGAATAATTCGGTACAAGCTTGCTACATTCTCCTTCATTGAGTGGACTGCAAAGTGCAATATTGGTACTCTAGCAGTGTGACTATAACTCCATAATTCATATACTATTTGAGAGTAAAGAAAGATTGTTTAACTGTAATAGAATGATACATTTTATGTATATGCAAATAAGGAGAGAGACTTTACATATTAATGAACAAACTTGGTACGACAGAGACAGCTGCCGGTAGAAAGGCATGACTAAACCAAACAAGCCCTCGTTCATTGTAAGATAATCCATGCAAGGCAACACAACAACGGGAAGTACTTAACCACTGATGATATATTTTGAGTTCAGTAAAAATCGAGCCTCATAATAAACAGTGAAGAAAGTCTTAGATGTGAAATACTAATACATTTACTTCACATTTTCTTCCGCAAATAGTCTTATGAGCTATAGGTGAGATAATCGAAGCAAAAAACATACACAGTTTAATAAAAAGAAAAGCCCTTGTTATTTGTATATTATTTTAGATATATTTTACCTAGATTATAATACCCGAGTCTTCATTAACTACTGACAACATTTTTTTTTACGGATATTAGATGATCATTAGATAGTAAATATCAGTACGGTATGAAATACTCTGCTCTGTCAATCGTTTAAGTCCTCCCTGGTTATGCAGTATATGTATAGCTAGGAAAATGTTTCCATATTCGCAGTTTAGGAACCAGATCCAATTAGTTTTAATTGAATTTAAACAGGATAATAGAAAATTGCGTTCAGAATACGAAGGAAATTACCAGCACACGGAAATACTGTATTTCATACTGTATTCAGTTTGTTGATATTTTGATTAATGTAGAGTTAGTACAGCAGAAAATATGTATACATTTTTTTTAATTGCTCCGCTATTGGGCTGAGGCAACGAGGTATTAAAATTCGATTAAAGGATTAGAAAAGGTGGAAGTAGATAAGTTTACGGCCAGAGGAAAGAAAGTGATGATTGGGAAAAGACATGGTGTGATGAAATATTGGGAGAAGAAGAGCAGGGGAAATGGCGAGAATGAAAGGGGAGGAGAAGAAAAAAGAATAAGATGACAAGAGAATTAAGAACTTTGACGAACACACAGGCTGTAAAATATCGGATAAGGAAATAGGCTTAACGAAAAGCAGAGAGTATACTTCAGGGAGGAAAAATTAAGTGGTGAATAGGATTGGTACTGTACAGTTGAGCAAGTAGAAAGTGCAAGAAATATCTAGCTGTATATGGTAATATCTTCACCACAACTTAAAGTTCAGTCAATCACGTTCCACCTTACATTGGCTCTGGGTTCCCAGTGATTCATTTATAGAGATACGAGGATTTATTACAAAGAACTGTCAGATGTTGCAATATACAACCATATATATTTTGCATTTCCTACTTGCTCAACTGTACATGCTGTTAGACAAGGTTAAGTAATGGAGTGGATGAGAATGTTGAGGTTGTGGGGTGAGTGGTAGTGTAGGTAAGCTTAAGGGGGTGACATGAGAGGGAAGATGAAGTATAAGGTGAGCCTAGGGCGCCTGCAATGTGTCAAGGGCAACCATTAAGGCATCTCTCCACTACTGCCGTTTCTAATGAGCTCATTGGCCTTGTATAGATTCCCTGCGGTGGTGGTGGTGGTGGTGGGGAGGTAGGTGACAGTATCCAGCAAAAGGGGGTAGTAGGAGGGGTAGAGGGGGAGGAATTGATATGGAGGGAGTGGGACGGGAGGAAGGAAGACAGATATTGGTGAAAGAAGATGAGAGTGGGAGGGAGAGGAAAGAGGAAAGTTGGTGGGAGTAGAGAGAATAGCAACGGTAAGTTCATGGAAAGAAAAGAAGAGATTGGATGAGGGAGGAAAGAGGGAGAGGAGAGGATAGGCCAGTAGTGAGTGGGTGGTGAAAAGAAAGAAGAGAGACCGAATGAGATAATGGGAATGTGCGAGGAAGTGGAATGTGTGGAGATGTTGGCGACTGAGAAGGGATGGAAGAAAGAGTAAGATGGTTATAAGACAGTGGTGATGAGAAGGAAGGAAAGAATATTGGAAAAGGAAGAATGAGAAAGGTGTATCCCGGGGAAATTGTAGAGTACGGTCAAAGGAAATGATGATGAACGAAGGAGTGAGGAAGAATAAATTGAAGAATGGAAATAGAGAGAGGAGGTGGTGTATATAGGAGCTATAATAAGAGATGGGAAGCCATTAGAGGGAGAGAGCTGGATGATAGGAGAGGGAAGGGAAGGTTTCTTGAAGCTAAAGGTGGAAATGGAATGAGTATAAGGAATAGATACAGAAAGAGAAAGAAATAAAATTACGTAGAAGACTGGTCATACTGGAGCTCACATATATTTTACCACTCCGAGCTGGAGGTATGAAGGAGAATCAACGAGTGAGGCTATGTTATTTATCATACAAATCCCATAATCTCATAAATAACTACATTTTGAGTAATACAAGAAATTACTGTGAAACTAGCCTATGCACGAAGCCCATAAGCCAAGTGTTGCTTTAACGTTGAGAATGCGGGCAGCAGCTGTGTTTTGTTTTGTACTGTGCATGTTTTGTATTGTATCAGTGTATAAACCACATGCGAACATTTTGAAAGCATTACAAATTAAAATATTTTAAGGGGAATCTTGAGCAGTAATAATTTTGCAGTGTAATTTCCTGTGGAGATATCCTGAGGGAAAGGATACGAATTTCTTGTTTGTTTGTCCTCAGATTCCGGGAGAGGTGGCTGTGCTGAGCCAAATTACATGACGCTACCACAGAAACTTTTCTTTTCTCTTCTCTTACTTCTTTCCTTTCCTGCATCCTTTCTTTTGTACAATGCTGTCACCTTTTCTCTGAACCTCACCCCTTCTTTTTCTCTCCAATTTCTCTTTTATTTTCCTTTTTTTTCCTCTCTCGCGTATATAGCAAAAATACAACACACATATCATCGAATAATGACATTTCCATATTGCGCATTACATGCACACTTAAATATGACACTATAATCGAAAACAAACACACACACACATACACACACGGATACACACAGTCACATCCACGCACACATACACACATGCGTACACACGTTTTCTCCCCCACCTCACTCTTCGATTCTATCTCCCCTTCTTCCTGCCTCTTTTCTTCTCCTCCTCCTATATCTCATTTCTCTCCCTTCCAATTTCTTCCGTCGTTTCCCTCTCTCCTTTCCCTACTTTCTTTTACTTTCCTCCCACTACCTGCATGTGTGTCTCTCTTCTTCGCATTTCTATCTTCTCTCTGCTCATTTCCACACAACAACGACCTCACTCTCCTGATCATTTCACTTACTGAATCCTTATCCCAATTATTATCTTGTATCCTCAAACTTCATTTCCTTTAGATGCTTTCCTTGTTATTATCAGCTTTCACACATTGCCTTTCACATTTTCCTTAGCTATCATCATCACCTCCATATACTTATCACTCTGTAATTTTTTTAGCTTCTCCCTCGCATTCTTCTTTTCCTTTCGTTGTACCTAGTTAATATATTAAATTTTCACTGAACATAATTATAATCTTCATTTCACGTATGATTCTCAGTAACGTCCTCCTTTTCTCTCATCAATGTCACACTTCCCCTCAGCTATCCTACACCTCAGACTTGTGTGTGTACATAGGATCTATAAGAAGAGATTTAGTTATCTTCCATCAAAATGTCATCCCTTTTTCGCATGACCACCTCTCACTATATACAGTACATTATATCCTTTCCTTTCATCGTCTTCTTAAAATTATTTCCTTCATTCCTTCATCACCATTTGCCTGGGGTCTCCTTCTCAATCCATGTGTTCTCATTTCCATTCCCATTATTCTTACTGTATTTTTTGAGTCTTTATGAAATGTTTACTTATCGGTCGACGCCAATGTTTGTACTTTCATATTATCATAATAATAATAATCTAAATCTCTGCTCTTTCTCTCTCTCTCTCTTATTTCCGTTCCCTTGACACTGTTTATCGTCTCTTTGTTCCTTTGTCTCTCGCTCTCCATTTATCAAGTTCGCTCTCTTCTTTTCACTTTCTCATTGTCTGCTTCATTTCACACCTTTTCTTTCGGGTATTATATCGTAATGTTCTGATCCGGTCCATTAGTTTCTTATTATTTTATACATTTTCGCACATTTAATCATATATATTATCTTCATTTATTTGCTCGTACATTTAATTCATTTACCTCTAATATGAATAATCAGTGTTATTTGATATTTTCCAATGTATTTTTGTTTTTGGTAACTGTGTATATTATCTTCATGTGTTTTCCCTTACATTCAATTCATTAACTGTAATATGAATCATCAGTGTTAATTAATGTATTATTTTCTAATATTTTTTTTCACGTATTTATCTCTCTTGTGTTCATTTGTTTTGGGTAACTGTGTCTTCCTCTTTATTATCGCCATCCTACAAAATTTTACCTTTGCCTTATTTTCTATATTTGCTTTCTGTTTCTACTCTAATATCCCTTGTAAATAATTGTTTCCTATTCCTTAATTTACTCATCTATTTCTCCATCATTCATGTTGTTCCTCCTTTTAATCTACAAACTTCCCTTAGTTAAATATTCCTGCTGTTTTTGTAGTTCATCTTTGCTTTCACTAATTTGTCTCCTTTTTTCAATCCTTACTACTGATTCAGCTCCCTCAATTTAATTTTTCCATTTCCTTATTTTCTTTCATAATCTTGCCTTTGTCTCTTTTTCTACCAATCTGTTTCTGTGTTCACTACATTGTTCAAACTTTCTCTCCTGCCTTCCATTTTCTCTACCTCTATCATCTTTTTCTCTGCCTTCCTTCTACGTCCTTCTAGTCTTTTATCATATCCTTCCTTCCTGTTGTCTATCACTATAAACAGTCACACCATCTTCTTCAATGTCTCTCACAATCTATTTCTCCCTCTACATCCTCTCTATCTCCAACGATTCGTTACCTTCGCTTCCTCCCTCCATACCTTCAGTTCCCGGAAAACAAGGAGATTAGAGAACCAACGTGCCTCCTGTAGAAAGCAAACAGGGTGTTGTCGCTCCCCCTTTCTCTCTACCTCCTTTCTCTCTATCTCTCATATATACGAGTGGCTTCTATATGGATATGGAGTACTGAAATATCGCTAGCAGTTTGAAAATCCAGATTTACTCATAGTTTCAGAATCCTGGATAAACCGAAACTATTGCACGTTCTGAAACCTGATAGCTTTTTTCCACCATCGTTTCAGCTTTTGCCATATTTTCCCAATGTACGTTTAGGTATTCTTTTGTTACATATATGTGGATAAAGTGACAATGAGATATTATAGGCTACGTGCATGCATGGGAGACAACCAGATGAAACGTTACACTCTACCGGTTAGAATATATTATGCTGTACAAGCTTTATATCCAACGTTCTTTCCCTCTGCCGTTGGACGCTGTTTTACTGTTGTTCTCGATGGGAATTGTTCAGATGTCCGATTCTTGTATGGAGGTCTGGGTCGATTGATTTCCGAGTGAATAAAGTCAGAATATGCAATAGAACCAACCGTGCCAGCGGTGTTGTTACCTTCCGGGATTTGAGATTGGCTGTGTTTTCACTCATGGTTGTATGTTTGTCTCGTTGTTTGTTGGCGAGTGAACTTTGTAACTCAATAACTAGTGGATGGAAATTTATCAACCCTTACAAATTGAGTAATATAGTACCCAGAGAATAATAAAAATTGATGTTGGTGGGTCAAGGTCAGAAATTATGGTTAGGAATGAATAAAGTTACGAGGATGTAAATCATTGCGAGGAATGACTGTGAAATATGGGTTGGTTTTGTTCGTTGGCTTTATTGTTTGGGTTTTTGAGCAGAGTGCATACCTTCTAGATTTTGTACTGTTACTACGCATATTCCAAAAACCATTCAACTTATTGGGAAAACTGTTGAATCTGTGTAATTTCAGCGATATTAGTAAGGGATACACTTTGCCTTTAGACATGAATAAAGAGGGAAGGAAGTGAGTGAATAAAAGTAAGGGTTGTAGGAAATGAATTATATGAAAAGCGAAGAAAATTAAAATAAAGGAAATTAATAGAAAAAAATATATATGGTGCAAAAATGACTACAAAGAAACGTATAGTAAAAGAGACAGAGTCAAAATATGAATAGTGAAGGAGGAAGTGAAGAGGGAGAAAGTGTAGAATATAAGGAAAACAAGCTTCTTTTTTTTTTAAGGATGGAGGAGTTCTTCAGGCCCCTCTCTCATATACATTCCGCCATTAACATAGTAAATTGTGATTAAAGGGAGACTCTCTTGTTGGTGAATGGTAGCTTAATGATTCCTCCAAACTATGCCAGGAAACAGCCGACCTTAATGTTACTTGTAGGTGTTCTGTTTCGTAGCATAGTATGGAGGAATCAGTGACCCTCCAACAAGCGAGCTAGTCTCTCCCTAAGGCAGGTCGTTGGTATTGAAACGACGCCGGAAAAGGGTGTGAAATATCCGGTACTAGGGAAAGGAAGGAAGGAGGGAAGGCAGGAAGGAAGGAAGGACGGTAGGGAGAGGGGAAAGGGGAGGGTAAGACTGTGTAAGTGTGTTCTGAGGGGAAGGGAACATGAGGGGAAGAGAAAGGCGATGTATGTATAGTGAAGGTGTCTTGAGTGAGGGGAAGGAAAGGAAGAAAGACGTGGTGTGAAGAGGAAATAGAGTTCTGTACCTGGAATAGAGTATTGGAGGGATCTGAAGCACTGCGAAGGGGAAGCAGGGTTGGCAGGACTGAGTGGAAGATATAACAATGAGTAAGAATGGGGCTGAGGCACGAAAATTACTCATAACTACTTTTTTTTTTTTTTTTTTTTTTGGTGCACTGGGGTCCGATGAGTGTGGAAATGAACACAAAGAATACGTTTAGTTATCTCCATGTACGGTTTAATTTCCTTGTTTCCTATAGTTCGTGTAAGCGTCTGACTGTACTCTATATGGACGGAATATATTGGAAAGCAAGAGAGGAGGAGATGAACTTACAAGCACAGAGTAAATTAAGAGCGTTTGGAAGAACATTTACCGACATCGTTCTTGGTTTGGTTTGGCAGTATTGAGAGAAATAGCTAAACATTATCATCAAAGGCTTCTCAGATGATACGTATTCTAGAGATATGTGATGTTGTAGGCAAATTGAGGCCTCTGTTTGATTACCCTACTTATAAACCATAAACTTTATCTCTTACTGGTATCAAAATGGAATGTTTCTTGCTACAGTTTATAGGGTTAGGAAGCTGCTAATTCGCCGATATTTCAGGCTATGGCTTGTTAATTATAGAGGAGATATGTATACCCATATTTGTATTTTGTGCTACAATTTCTGTTATAATCTTCTGTGCCAAGACAAATTATTAATGAGTATTTTTTTGTTCTCTCCTACAGGTAAGGAACACCAAGGAGTGGATACGCTGGTAAGTACTTATGCCTTTTCATATTTCTGTATTTCATTATTAACATTACCATTAATTCTTTACTTACTAATATAATGATGTAAACACGACTAAGTAATTGTATACTCGATGTAGCCTAACTAATTCGATTTTACTGATTGCTTCTGGAGATTTTTAATATGACTCGTCTCGTGTATTTAGGCCACAGCTTCCTAATTCCCACTACAATTCCCATGACCCTTCCGGTTTCTGCAACTGTCCTTCATAGTGTGTCGTTGGATCCCATCTGTCTGGGAGAGAACTTTAAAAATCTGTATAGGCTACCCCACGACAATCCTAAATGTGTTAATTGAATAGTTATTAAAGTATTATCCTCATACAGTTAAATAGAAAGTGAATTATGCAAGAAGTACATACGTGTGCAAAAGGGTGGCTATCAGTGTGGTATTGCAATGATTCCATCCAAGCTGACATTTACTGTGCAAGGGAGCTGTCTATCTGTATGTGTGTGTATATGTGACGGACTGGAAGGGGCGAGTTGCATTAATGTAGGTGTGATACTCTCAGCAAATTGCAGGCTCTTGATTCCCTCATACTGGACTAGGAAACAGGCTCCCACAGTATGTAATTATATACCTGATAATACTTTGTGGTACAGCTTGGAGTAACCATATGATATCCGTTCTCTGACAATATCTAAGGTCTCTTCATCAGAACAAATCTATAGTATAGTTAATAAGTATTGTTGGTTCAGTAAAGGTCGGGGAAATATATGTGTGTTTATGGCTCAAATAATATGAACATAAGATAGTAGAAAGAGAGGAAATGGGAGATGGGGAAAGGTTATGGGGGTCGATTTTCCCTTTACCACTAGACCGTTCAGAGTAGGCGGTATTCAAGAACGCGTTGCCGTGCAGCCCGAACAGCGGAATATATTACCGGCAATGTAAGCCAATTCATTTTTTCGTGCTGAAGGTCACACATAGGTAAAGATTGAACATGTGATTCATTTTTTGGAGATCTAAGGTAGCATAGAACTTTGTCTCGAGTAGTTGATCTCTAGAATACCAGCAACTGATGGTATATACACAGGGCAGATTCGTAATGGTGTGGCGCGCACCATGATACGCAGTTCTTCATTGTGGTCCTAATACTGTTGGGGCGGGGCGGAGCAGAGCAGGGTGGGGCGAGGTGATGTAAGGTGAATAGGGTTAGGGCGAGGCGGAGCGGGACGGAGTGATTTGTGCACTTGTGCTTCTCCATAATTTGTGAATTGTGCCTCCACCAGAACATACCCAGAACCCCAGACTGATTTCGCTGGAATATGCATGTGCATTAGGATGAAAGGTGTACATGATGCATAATCCAGAGGGGATTTCGTGTGAAGCTGCCTGCGTTGTTGCTTTTCTGATCTTTCACTTCTTCATGCAATTATATTTGACTGTAAGAAAATTATTTGTCTTTGTGGACACACGAGTATCATCTACCGTAATTTGTTCTTCATAATGCTGTTGCTTGAAGTTTCATAATTACTTATGCTTTTAGTACATCAACCTCGTCAGAACTTATGATAATATAATCAGTCATATAGTATAATCTCGTCGTCAATTAAAATAATTTTACTGTAAGAATTGTTGGTACTCTTCTGCTGAGTATGTATTTACATGCATATACACTTGACTATATTGTTCGTGTTCTGACATAATAGAAAGGCTTCTAAAATGAAGCCATATTATTGATGATACAGAATTGTTTCTTAGCATATTGTTCCTTTGCAAAATTCATAATGTTTATCGCGTCTCTTGTGCTTTCCATCCACCATCACTCATTCACCCATCATCATCCATCACTACTGCCACTTTCATCACCCCACCAGAACAAGGGTGAGGTGGAGGAGGAGGAGGAGGAGTAAGGGGGAGTAGGATTGACTGAGTTTGGAGAGAAAGAAGTAATGGATTAAAAATTGAATACAAAGACATATCATATCACAGTAAACTTGTTGGGCCTTGCAACATTATTTGATTATATACCATCCTGTAAATGATTCACAAGTAAAATTTAATGGACAATAAAGTGAAATGCATCTCCTCACATAATATCAACCCCTCCTTGCAGCCAAATCTGGAGGAAATAGAAGTGATTATATAGTATGTGGAGGAGAAGGAGGAGGATAAAGCGGAGGAAAGGAATAGGTGGTGGTGTCTGAGGAAGAGGAAGAAGAGAGAAATGAGAAAATGTATGCAAAATAGTTCATTGTTGGAGCGTAAAGTAGATAATATGGAGTAAAGAGATGATGAAGAGAAATAGATCAGATAAAAATGATAAAAATAAAGGCACGTTCAACGGAGATACAGCACTTGAGTTGATAATAAAGCTATTGAAATAATAATAACATGGCTTTATCTATCAAAGTTACCTGCAATTAAGAATGATAGTTATTACTACTCGTGATGGTAAGAAAGGAATTGAATCCTTCTCATTTTAGCCTGTGTATTTGTGTCCTTAATGTATTATGCACAACAAATTACAGTGGAGTAGAAAAGAGAGGGAGACGAGGGAAGGTAATGAAGGGAGAAAGAGTAAGTTGTTGTTGTGATTTGTCGAGCTGAAAGAAACAAGCCAACTGTTAGGGAGAATGAATTGGATGGATGTTGTACGGGATGTGGGGCCTTAAAATATATATATCTTATTGTCATCACTCCTGGTCCATTAGTCAAGAGATGCATAAACATTCCTTTCCCTCATCGTTGATACTCTGAGATAACGCTTTACTCAGTCATACAATATTTTAGTGCGTCCATGAATACATACATACATACTGTACATGACTTTGCTTCACTACTCTTATATAGGATCCTTATATCATTCTCTATCATCAGGGTGTAAGTGCTCAGTCGATTAATGTATTAGACATTGGCTATATACTTACAAATATACTATCACACTTCCAAGTCTTGTGCAGTCCCCTCTTTCTCCCCATCACCTCTATTTTCCTTTCTATGCGTTCTCTCTCTCTCTCTCTCTCTCTCTCTCTCTCTCTCTCTCTCTCTCTCTCTCTCTCTCTCTCTCTCTCTCTCTCTCTCTCTCTCTCAAAAGTACACACTCAGTCGCTTAAGCCTCCATTCAGGCCAGCGTCTCGACACCCTATAAACAGCATAAGAGCCCACAGACGAGAAAATCCCTCTATTTATAATGCCGCTGCGGAGGTTCGGTCGCAAACCTTAGCAAAATGGCAGTAATTCCAAATAACTTTTAGGGTTTGAAGTCGTTAACCCAACTTATGCGGTCGAGTATAATGGCCTCCCACACCACCACCAGGGGGAGGAAGGGTAGGTAACTGGAGGAGGAGGGGGAAGGAGGCTTATATATGTATGTGGGAGATTTAGGGAAATGGTTATGTATCTCAGGGGGGAATCAAACGAAGACTTACCAGGGATCTTCTTTACGCATTTAGTGGATACAAGGTTGTGGATGGTGTGAGGAATGAGAATAAAACTTTACGTAGATGTGTTTTTTTATGTGTGTGGGTGTGTGTGTTTTGGGAATGAATGTGTTTACGAGTATGAATGAGGTTTTGGGAAATGGCCTCTGTGGTCCAGCTCCATTATTTACTTGGAATCAATAGCAGGTATAGGCTAATGGACAAAGGTTAGATACTGTATTTGGTTGAGGTGTGTTAAAGTACGAATATATACAAGGAAGACTAAGGAAGGAATGCTTATGTCCACCTGCGGGGAAACTTTAAGAATATCTCAAAATATTTTACGAGAATTGGCGTATTGGGGGAGAATTGGGGTATTGGGTGTGTACTGGGGGAGAATTGGGGTGTTGGGTGTGTACTGTGGGAGAATTGGAGTGTTGGGTGTGTACTGGGGGAAACAGACAAACAGACACATAAACAAACAGACACAAACAAACGACACATAAACAAACGACACATAAACAAACAGACACATAAACAAACAGACACATAAACAAACAGACACAAACAAACAAACACATAGACAAACATACACATAAACAATCATACACAAACAAACAAACAGATAGATATACAAACAGACACACAAACAAACAGCTAAGGAGGCTGATGGTGATATGAAGTGGTGGTGGTGGTGGTGGTGATGGTGACGGGGCGGCGTTGATAGTTATAATTTATGGGAGGACCTCTTTTTGGTGACCTGAAGGGCTGCTGATTCCTCTAAATAATCCCAGTAAACAAATCACACATCAATATTACTAATGGGGGATTTGTTTGGTGATATAGTTTATGGGAGAACCTCTTTTTGGTGACCTGAAGAGCTGCTGATTCCGCTTAATAATCCCAGTAAACAAATCACACATCAATATTACTAATGGGGGATTTGTTTGGTGATGTAGTTTCGATGGATGATGCAATAATTCGTTGCTTTTCCGTCATGAGATTCTCCCCTTAATTTACCCGTAGCAAACTAAAGTTAAACGAGGCAAGTTTCATGCATGGAATATATTGTTGTGAGATTCATCCTTGTTTCGACATCCCAGAAATGGAGAGAAGTGGAACTGTTGTATTGTATTGTATTGTAAAGGTGAGGGAGAATTTGTACCCTGAAAATTTGCTGCATAGGAATTTGTTATACATAATGGGGACTACCATACTAACTTTACTAAACTGTTCCACACAATACCTCTTAAATTGCTTATGTGCCAAAATTGGAGGATATTGGATATATGAACTCGCCGACAATATTTTATTTTATTTTGATGGATACAGTGGCCTGAAATGATATCGACTCCCATTTTATCTCTCTGTAAACGGTGGCATTATATTCTGCGAAAATTGTATACACTGGGAGACATTTCTATTTTTATGAATTTTTAGAATCTGTGATAAATAAGTGGGACTATATCTTCGATCAATAACCTATCAATCAGGAGCTCAAAGCATTTCAATACAGTGTGAAGTCATTATGATTATTTTTCAAGAATACCGCAGTAACCAAGGCAACGAAAAAGTGGCATGCAAATTAGAATCGGGTCAATTAAACCACAAAAGTTGGTTGTTTGTGCCAAGTCGCCCGAAGCTCGAGTTACGAGAGTTGCGAGTAATGGCTTTGATGGCAGGAATGTAACGGGTGGAAAACATTGAAGAGAAAAATGGCATTTCATAGATTTTGGTCTGTTTTAATGAGTTTACAGGCGTGCATTATTTCAAAATCTCCAAGGGTAAAGAAACATTATCACAGATTTCCCTGATTTACTCTAAGGAACGTGCCGGGGAATGGTGGTGGCCGGTACGATGGCTACATATAATATCTTATGGAGTAATAATTGTACTGGTCAACATATGGGCCAAAGTCGTCCCCATCGCTGGCCTCCACACAGAAGCCTCCTCTGAGTGCTAATTACCTGGTCTGTTGTTGGGAAAATACCACAAGAAAAGTTTGTTGACAGTTGGACAAGTCTCTGGGGTCAACTACGGTAACTACATTATTAATTAAGAGGATGATATGGGGTTGGCAAGTTTGAGACGTCTGATTCCATCTAACTATACTAAGTAAAAGGTGACCGTAATTTGGCTGATTTGGTCTTACTTTTCGTATAGTTTGTAGGATTCTGTAGTCTCCAGTGTACTAAAAGTTTATTATGCCCTAAACTTCTTCAGGAATCGGATGAATGAATGATTCCTACTGATTGAAACGAAAGACGAAGTGCCTTACATATTTCAGTACAGCTTAAGCACGTACGAAGCACCTGGGAAGTAAGTAAATTATTCAATTATTCAATTTGACGTCACACGTTCATCAACTTATCTTGAGTGCTAACGTTTCTCGGAAAAGGACTTGTGATCTTTTTATTGGTGATTGGAGGCTGCTAATCACTACAACCCCGAACTTGCAGATACCCATATTTTTTTTTCTTCTGATCAAAACTATAAACTTTGAATTCGGTTAAGCCTAAATCTGCCTAAGTCTGTATCTGCTTTGAATCTTATCGACTTATACCGGTATCAGCTTAAACCCGAACCAGCTTCACCGCTTAGCTACTCACTCCGAATCTGCTTACTCCACACCTAAAACTGCGTAAACCCGGAACCAGTGAGAGTGGGGGACAAATATTGGTGTGTTTGCAGGTGGCTCGGTAGGGCCTGGAGGAGTGGCAGTCATCCGTTGTGTAACCTGTCTCATCCTTGGTCCGGGGCCAGCCAGGGGTCAGGGGCCAGAGGTCAGAGGGGGTATGTGTGTGAGGGGGGCGGGTGAAGGACAGTGTGTGTGTGTGTGTGCGTGTGTGTGTGTGTGTGTGTGTGTGTGTGTGTGTGTGTGTGTGTGTGTGTGCGCGCAAGGGCATTGGTGGTGGTGGTATTTGTGTTTAGGGAGGAAGGGAGAGAGAGTACATGATAGAAAAAGTCATATGAAAGAAAATCCCCCATCCCACGTCACCATGAAGTCCCAGAGAATAATTCCACAGGTGTAAGCTTATTCACTTTGAGAGTTCACTTTACATTAACCACCCATTAAGTCTGGTGGAAGTTATAACAGATCAAAACGTGTATATGGCATGTATATATAATATGGATTACATATGTTCACTTCCCTGGTCCGTGTTTCACGTTGCCGAGTACTTTGTGAAGAATGTGGTGTTTGGAAGTCTCAGTCAGTGGGTGTCTAAATTGTTAATAACTAGTTTGAATAGAAAAAGTATCTTTTGTATGGAACTCTTTTTTTTCTGGAATAAAAGAAAAAGGAGGACTAAAACTGTGAGTATGTGATACTCTGATAGGAGAGGGAACCTATACCCTGGAATGTTGGTGTGACGCTTCCTCTGCCCCGTTGGTCAGGGACTGGCAATGGTATGGACGCTACCTTAGAGGGGGACCAGTGCACAATTCTTTGTCTGTTTTTTATTCTTTTCGGAAGGTAACTGGTAGAGGGAATTTTATAGGTTGCTTTCGCTTTTTTTTTGGAAAGCGAATTTGGCATATTAATTATATTTTTGCCCGACTTGATTAAGCCACTATATGAAAATTGAGCTGTTACCAGGGTAATGCGCTAAAGAATAGTAACGATAAATGGAATATTAAAAAATGTTTATGTACTGATCTATCGTATGCTACTTTATTCTCGGTACAGCTGAAACTACAAGATATGTTTACCTTTTTTTATATGCTTACAGTATACAGTATAGTATGAAAATGTTGTTTTCCAACCTTTTCCAACATATCTTAACACTTAAACAACTATTAATGTGCTATTCTTTCCTTTTTGGCATTGACAGTGGTAACTGTAGAGATAATCTTCACAAATTCGGCACAATCCACCACACATAGAAGTGAGAATAGATGTAAAATATATTAAAAAAGCTAAGAATATAGCAAGTAAAGGTTTCAATATTACTCTTCCCATGACTAGGCGTGAGGAACACTTTCAGTTAATTCCTTGCGCGTACGAAGTTTTCTTGATACCCGTAAAATTATATGAAATGTACCAAGCTGTTTGTCGTTTTAGTTACACTGATGATCTTGACAACATAAGAAACGAAGAATAAAATGTCATTCCACGATAATTTCTTCAGAGGTAACACTTGTGTTTTACGTGCACTTACAATAAAGCCAAATCTATTCCAACTTTTGAATGAAACTGATTGACATTGATGGGAAAATGTAACTTTTTCCGTAATACTTAATAATGAAACGATTTGGTCAATTGGCCCACATTCATGTATCGGATTCAGAACATATATTCCTAACTGTACAGTGAGCATGACACAGCTCAGTATTCAGGATGAATGGAAGGTAGAAGAGTTTTATTGAAATTTATGAAATACATAAGAAAAATATATTTACGTTATATACACTGCTTACGAGGGTCATACTTATGGTAACAATTTATCTCTACGCTTGAAACTAAAAAATTTGTGTATACTGTGTAACATGTTTTGTGACTTGTGTGTTGCGTGAGGTGTGGTGTGGTGTGGTGCGTGAGTTGTACCACAGTGTGTGTAAGTAATGGCATGTTGTGTGAATTGTGGTATTTTGCTTGAGTCAACCTTTGGTATGAGAACCACTAAAGTATACTCTCTCTGTATTACTGTGCATTACGGTTTCTAATCTACGGTATATCACGTAGAAATATTTTCCATTGTATTGTATGTTAAATTGTTATTCTTACGAGATATGCGAGAGTCCTAATCACGCTCAGTGCGGCAGTTCACGTGGAGTACGAAAGTTGGCAAGGAAGCATAATACATCTTGCGAACCTAAGAATAATAGTATTAGAACAGAAATCCTAATATATTTTCTAGCAGTTTTATTCCTTCACTTAAGCAACCATGACCTAGAATACTCGACTTGCGTGGAAGCAGGGATGGAGATGGAGTAAAGAGCTTGGTCGCCGGGAGGAAAAACGAGAAACTAGACCGAATGCTTGAAGAAAGCTTAGAGGCAGACTTTGGCCGAAATAGACTTTGGGCGAAACAGACTTTGAAGAAGAAAAGAAACGTGTGGGAAGGAATGTGTATGTGTGAGGTGTGTGTGTATGTGTGAGGAGTGTGTGTGTGAAGCGAAGGTGGAAGGATGACGAAGGTGCGAATGTGGAAGTTACTGGTGTGGAAGGAGACAGCCAGACAGACAGACCGAGATACAACTGCTGAAGGGAGTGAGACATGCATGAAGCAGAGAGAAACAACAATGATGAGATGAGAGTTGCGTGGGAGATATGAAGTTAAAAAATCTGGGGAACATGGAGTTACAGATGGCAAAGGAATACTGAAGGTAAAGGGTGAAAATGTCCTGATGAAGGTGGGAGGTAAAAGGAGAGTGACTAAAAATATCAACGAAAGGAACGGGTCGGAATCCTGTGAGTTAAAAGTATCGTCACAGCAAGTTTACATGTTCCAAAAGCTGGTGATAGATTTGGAATCGTACATTAATAATTACTTCTCCAAACGTCATGGGGAGGACTGAAATCAATAGCTGTATTTATAATAATAATAATAATAATGATGATAATAATAATAATAATAATAATAATAATAATAATAATAATAATAATAATAATTTTATTGCAATGAGCATACATAACTTTCATAATATTGGATTTCATACATATACATGAGGACTGATACCTAAATGGGATATTTGATACAGCTTTGTTGATAATGATGGTTAGTATACTTATCATGGCTCAATCTGACATTAATTTACGAAAGCATTTTTTGCCCACTATTTTGCTGTTTAAGATCAAGACCTTAGTCATTATGAACACCAAGACACACATGAATGATGATGCAGATTTATATACATGCCCCTTGAACTTCCATATACACACATACACATGCAAAAATGTAGAATCCAGAATACGTGAACCTATAATGGATATCTTGGTCGAGAGGATAGTGCCGACGTATCTATATGCAGTAAAAGACCCAGCCATAGAGAGAACGAAAGATAATAGGATGAAGGGAGATTTGGGGGATATCCTACTCGGTTCGCCTTCATTTGGTTATGTCTTCTTCCTCCCTATGTTACTTTTTTTTCATCTAGCTCTTGTCTGCAGCAAAAGTAATCCCCTTTTGTTAATTTCATAGTCAGGAGATGTAACCTTAATCTTCCCCTCGTGTAATGCTCTTAAAGGATTGAACTCCTAGTTGAACGTAGCATTATTTGGGATTATAGCCTCGTCTAACTCTGCCTTCCTCCTACTCTCTAAAGGCCTTGATACTACAGCCTCTGCCTCCCCTGATGCATACGTGGGGGTCAATGAACTTACGGCTTCAGCTCAAATAGAACCATCAGGACTGGAATTTACCGCTAAATAAGTAGAATAAGTTTTCAGGTGTAAGCCAGGGTAAAAATCATGAAGGTGAAGGTACAATACAATGAGATACGATGCTAGCAATAAATTACCCATTACGGAACGGGACCGCCTCTGTGTTAAATAAAATCGATGTTCATTAACTCAAGTAGGTTTTAATCCCTTATAAAAAAAAAAAAAAAAAAAAAAAAAAAATCGAGTCTACATGATAAAACTATTTTGCTTTTGTGTTTTAGTTGCTTTCGATACTCATATCCCTATTTTTTTTAATAACTTCTATTATTATTTTATGATTCTCCTCGTTTAAATTCTTAACCACATTTTCGGTAGGGCATATTATTATGTCATAATTGTACGTGTTCCCGATGCAAGGTATTTTTTAATCCATTAAATGTGTGCTAACCGAAGGGTAACCCTCTGATAATGCTTGATGGTCTTACAATGTTAATATAGGCCTACTCCTTTTTGCATATAATGAATAATCCTTAATAAAAAAGTTACTCACCAAAATCAAGGACCTGCAGAATGAATGATTTCATACTCATTTGTTTGTACGGATACCCCTTTATGTCAACACAGACTCCCTTATCTCTCTCATTACTGTAATACTGCTGTAATACTCCTTCCTCTTGCCTCCCCTCTCCCGACCCATCCCTCCCTCTCCTCCCCCTCTCCAGTTCCCTCCCCCTCTTCCGTCACCTGCACTCTCCACTCTCCCGTTCTCTCTTCCTCCCCTTCCCTCCCTTTCATCCCTCCCATCCCTTCCCATACACCAAGTTCTATCACCACACTTTAATACCTATGATAATCACAGGTATAAGCCACTGTCCTCGGATGCGTGATTTGCCGGGCTATTTGTTCCTCTAATTCAGACCTAATGCCGGTGGTTAGAGTGAGGTCGTGTCCTATAGAAACGCACTGATAACTCGGAGACAAAAAAAAAAAAGTTTAATTCGTACGTAGCGCCGCAATTCTCGCTGAGCCTAATGGGGGGGATAGCTGTAATGATAAATAGTAAAGGTAATAAGCCCCTTGACGTGGAGCGTGATGTAGCCTGGGTAAACGATTGTTGGCTAGTTGTCTTTTGTTTCTTTTTCTTTATATACTTCTTTATCTCGCTTTGCTCTTGCTCCTTCCTTTATACTCGGCTAGTTGTCTTTTGTTTCTTTTTCTCTATATACTTCTTTATCTCGCTTTGCTCTTGCTCCTTCCTTTATACTCGGATAGTTGTCTTTTGTTTCTTTTTCTTTATATACTTCTTTATCTTGCTTTGCTCTTGCTCCTTCCTTTATACTCCCTTGATTGTTACTTAAACTCTAGACATCCAGTGATTCCCTGTCACTGAGACGACTTAGCCCCACATAATTATATACACTAGCGTTCATTATCTTTGTAAACGGATGAGAGTACGGACCTTAGTCGCAAGTTTATGATCTTAGTCAATCGGTCACTGGTGGTGTCCTTAGTAATTCAGGTGTCATTTGCAGTAAGTCGCGTGTGTTCTAAGTGAATCAGATTGGTGGTATTGGTAGTGACATTAGTGGTGTGCAAGGTGAATCAAAGGTGGTGGTGGTGGTGGTGGTGATGGTGGTGGTGTTGGTGAGTGAGTCTGGTGGTGGTGGTGTGTGAGTCTGGTGTTGGTGGTGAGTGAGTCTGGTGGTGAGTGAGTCTGGTGTTGGTGGTGAGTGAGTCTGGTAGTGGTGGTGAGTGAGTCTGGTGGTGAGTGAGTCTGGTGTTGGTGGTGAGTGAGTCTGGTGTTGGTGGTGAGTGAGTCTGGTGGTGGTGGTGAGTGAGTCTGGTGTTGGTGGAGGTATTGTAAGTGGATGAGTAAAGTGGTGGTATTCTAAGTCAGAGAGTAAGGTGTTGGTGATGCTGGGTGACTCGAGTGTTGTGTTGTCGGTGGTGTCTGCAGTGGTGGTTGGTGAATCTGGTGGTGGTGGTAGTGGTGATGGTCCTAGGGGTGAATATTATGTGAGCCAGGAAGCCCTCTGCTGTATATGGAGAGTCAGGGTGCAATTAGGGGCGGTCAGGGTGGGTGAGGGAAGGCTGAGTTTAACGGCAGCTAATGGTAGCCTATACATATTATAAAAAATGAAAATAACGAGTGAAGGGGCGATATACACCTTTAAGTCGTGCAGGGTTTGACATTATACACCCATTAGATGAGGGCAAGATGATGCTGGCAGTAGAAAAAAGTACACTGAGTCCACCAAGCTGTACTAAGAAACAGTCTATACCGCGGTATGCTCGTGTACAGGTGATTTGTTTCCTGAGAAGGTTGGAAGGAATCAGATACCTCCAGTTCAACGTATGGGCCCCCTGGTTAGTCGTGCCTAATTCCAGCCATCTGGGTTCCTACTACAAGCCATTCATTACATACTCTGCTCTTAACAGGTAATTCATTCACGGCCAGAGAAGGTGGTGATTTAGTTGTGTGTGTGTGTGTGTGTGTGTGTGTGTGTGTGTGTGTGTGTGTGTGTGTGTGTATTTTCCCCTGTTTATGTTTTCGTGGTCTCATTAATTGCTGTTTTTTGCTTCCTTGGTTTACAGACTTCTCAGATTATTACATTATTTCCTTATACAGTAAATATTCTTACTACATTATTTCTTCTCTGTGTTGACTTTAGCATTGTTTTCAGTTACTACCCCATGCATGATTTAACACGAAGTTATAATTCACCAAATTTCTTTAAAGGGGATTATGGCGGGGCGTTTCATGGGTAATTACAAGTCTAAGATGTTGATGTATGGCCGTCAAGAGTGACGTTAGTGAGGAAGTTTGAGGATTTAAGACCACCTCGATTAACTGGTCAGGCAACTTTTTTCCCGCGCTCTGAAGTGATGGTCGTGTCGGTCAGAAGCATCAAGGGAGCTACGGCAAAACATCCGGCAACATTACTCTCGGAAATAGCAAATATCTTCTTGTCAGGATTCAAAATATACAGTAATTCAATCTGTTTTAATATTTTTAATCTTGACATAATATATTTATTTACCTTTGCAAGACTACTATATAATATCGTTACCTTTATCTGTGACGTGTGAATATTTGCATGGTAAAAGGGCTTAAGTGATCACCAGGTTAAATAGAAACAAACACACGTTATATCTCGAGTTTACGCACAGACACAAGTGAATGCAGTTTTATACCTCGTCACAGTTCTTTGTGAGGATTAACAAGTTATTAACGAGCAGGTGAGACAACACATTTCTCTCTATGAGTTTGGTACTGTTTCTTGATATATCTCTCCCTCCTTCATTCCTCCTCCCATCCATACTGTATTTTTCTGTGACAGTCGTGTTTTTTTATCAGATTCTTGATTCTATTTCCGTGAGTGGATAGTTTGCTGACACTTACTTCTATAATATATCCATTAACTTCCATGTCTTTTAAGAGTTATAAAAAGTACATCCTCTGTAGTCTTCCCGTCCCCTTTCCACCACAACTCAATACTATATATATATGCCCATTAACTTCCATGTCTTTAAGAGATTAATTATTCATCCTCTGTAGCCTTTCCCTTTCCCTATTCACCACAACTTAATACTGTATACATGCGTCAGTTTGTGTTAGTTTGTTTCTGGCATGCACATCAGAAAAACTAATTATTATCCTACCTAATTCAAACTGATAATCACAATCCTCTCCACTCACCAACTATCTTCCGACATTCATGATTATTACCGCCTCACACTGCAATGAAAAACTTGCATTAATGGTCGTATGATGCATGCTTGCTGGCTGCGAATTAGGAGCGGCTGATTCTTCCAAACTGTCTCACAAAACGACATCTATATCGACTAAGTCTGTTTTTTGGCAAAGTTTGGTGAATTCAGTACGGTTACTATTTCGCCAACGAGGTCATAGCACCCTTAGGGGGGAAATACAGTTATGTTAATTCCGGAGACACTGATTCCTCCAAAGTATTCCAAGCAACTGGCCACCACTATTTTCATTATTCTAGATTTGTTTCCATTTGCAAAATTTGGAGGAATCAAGGTGCTCCAATCTACCAAAAGTGTATTACCACCTTAAGTCGGTGTGGTTGTGAATGTTATCTGGCCACCAAGGTATAATAATGGTGGTGGCTCGGGTGATAAAAGTGGCACTATCAGCGGGCGGTTCCTTTGTCGAGTGAGCAGCATCAGAAAGTTTTATCGATATGGACAACCTCAGTCTCTCTGCCCTGCCTACCTACTCGCCCTTCAGCCAAATTTGGAGAGAGAGAGAGAGAGAGAGAGAGAGAGAGAGAGAGAGAGAGAGAGAGAGAGAGATTCCACTGATGTTTATGCTCGATATTCTTTCTAAACTGTATTACTTCCTGTACTTATTTGATATTACCTGAGAACAATACTAGACAGGTGACGGATACAGAAGCCACTTATTTATAATTATGTTAAATTATATACTGTACACTCGCAATCCAAAATATGTATCCATGCTTGCTTCGAATAACTTGATCGAGTATTAACCGAGCTCAAGGAAATATGAAACAGGATAAGCTTTGCAATTGGTTCACTAGTATGTCAAATTATTCGAAACTTCAACAAGAACTGGATACAAATTTTTGATTGCGAGTGTACATGTTGCTACGCCACCTCAGCTGAAATGTACTTACATCTTTAAACTCCTGTCGACTCCCAAGAAAAAATATATATAATGCAGAAATTTACGATGATTTTTCAGATAATAATATGCAGTGTACTGTATGTATATTATAATCATATTCAAGTTGATTATATTCACTGATGCCAGAAAACAAGCATATTCAAACTTGCAGTACCGTACCTATTCTATTATTATTATTATTTTTTTTTTTTTTTTAAGATAACTGTTTCGGAATTACAGCGATGTAGATAAATAATTACTAGTCGGTTCTGCTGACCTGTAAATGTTTCTGGACTGATATGGGTACCAGCGTTATTTATATAAATTGTATTTGGATGTGAATATATAATAGGGAGATAGATCACAAATGCATTTCATGAATAGTTAACATAATGTATTTGCCGGAATATGTTAAACAAGCAGTTCAGGGTTTCATATATAATTCACGTGTCAATAGATGCGGAAAAAGTCACGTTATTGTTAATTTTTACGAACTCATCATTATAAATGTAAAATGTATTTCGTTATATTTTGCAATATCTCTTTTTTTTTTCTATTTGTTTGTTGACTGATCCTTATTTTCTCCAATCTTGGCTTTTCTTAATTTGTTTGCTATCCAGTTCGCCTTTCCTTCCTCCTTTCCTATACCTACACCTCGTTCCTCGTCCTATACTCCCCTTATTCGGTGCTTATACTTCCCTGTTTTCCTCTCCTTCTATTATTACAGTAACTCCCCTGCCCTACACTTACATAATTCTCTCTCTCTCTCTCTCTCTCTCTCTCTCTCTCTCTCTCTCTCTCTCTCTCTCTCTCCACCCTTTCACATTGAAAGTGTATTTAACTGTAGGCCAAATGTGTTGTTTTCGTGCTTGTTTGCGTGTCTGTGCCTGTTGCGTGCATGCGTAGGTATCTAGCAGTGTGCTAGAGCGTGTGAATATGTGTATGTTCTTGGTGCGTGTGTGTGTGTATATGTATGCCAGCAAGTTTGTTTATCTCTCCTTGTTGTGGCTATTACCGGTTCCAGCTGACACCTTGCCCCCGGCCCTTCTACTCCCCTGGTCCGTAATTGCCCACACTCTGACGAGCATTTTTATCCCTTCTCTGGTCTGTCCCTTTCCTGCCCAATCACCTACCCCGTCTGTTTGTGCAAGGCTTCCCGAGTGGTGCGTCCCTCCTCACCATGGACACGACAGTAAACATGGAATGGATATTAAGGTCGTTCATTGTGACATCTTTCTCTGTTTACAAATGGGAGAGGTAGATGTTTAGCTACTGATAGACAGTAGGTAAATGTTTATACCGCATATAAAATAGTAAACATACAGTACATATACCGTACACTAGCGTACAGTATATAAGACGAAATCAAGGATTTTTTTTTTTTTTTATATAAAAAAACACATGAAATATTGATGCAAGGCTGTCACGACACTGGTCTCATGACTACGGTACTATTCCACCAACACAATACTATAGATAACGAATGAAGCCCAACAATTTCTTTCTATCTTCACTACCAACTGCATATTTCTACCACATATTTTTACTACCAACACATTTTCTACTTGCCACGTATCTTCACTACCCAACACACATCTTCACTACCCACCACACATCTCCACAATCCCACCACACATCACAACACATTTTCACGACAGAAGGTAACCCTCTATTTCCACTTCCATTGTCATTGTATTCCTATTTACTGTCTAACTAACTGATAAATATTAGAGCAAAAGAGTGAACGACATACACACACACACACACACAATAATTACAACACCTCATTCAACCCAGAGGGGAGGGAGGATGGAGGGGGGGATGACAGGGTAATAACAGAACAGCAAAGACAAATTATCCAACAAAATTCTGCACTGCTTTCGGTGTCATATTTTGCCGGTAGTAATCAAGCCATGTAATTTGATACATCGCACAATTTAGCAATGCGTCATAAAAAAGGGAGCGAATCTGTTTATAGAATTTTCACACCTGTGTACAAATTTGATCTCGTTTTTCTGATTTTGCATTGACAGAAACTAAATGAATGCTCGAAAGGAAATTATCGAGCTGTTATTTTTTTTCCACAGCTTACCAAATAATTACTCCTTCCCTTTCTTTCCTTTCCTCCTCCTCCTCCACAGTCTTACCATTTCCCTCTTCCCTCTATTCCTTTCCCTTTAAATCTGTTCCTCATTCCTTCCTCTCAAATGTCATCATCTCTCCCCCTTCCCTCTCGGTCACATCTCTTCCTCCTCTCAGAATTGCTACTTCCTATCTGCTCTTAAGAATCTCTTCCTTCTCAGAATAGCTCCTACCTCCATCCCCACCTTCCTCAGTCTAGATTTGATAAGAGATGTTCGTGTCAGCACTCACTATCCAACCCGATACGCCGAATCCCTCACAAGGGCCGTGTCTGACCCGAAGTCTATCAGTATAATGGTGCTCCCCAGACGATAATGTAAGCTTCTTGTTTTGGCTAGTGGTCTTGCCTCTTGGAGCATTATAAACAGACAGTAATATTTACGAATAAAAAAAAGGTCAGTAAAATTCTTTAATTTCACTCAAAGCGTTAGAGATTAAAAAATTGCATTAATGTCTTTAGAAAGAGCATTAAGTTGTAATCAGTGGCCATGCGTGTTAAAATCGGACATCCGAGAACGAGGGGGGGGGGAGATTAATGCTTATTTGTTGTACATCGGACGTTGGAGCACAGGTGTACCTTATGTTATACTGATACACAAATAACACTAGAACTATCAAGAGACAACAGACAGTCATGTGTAGCTGGCAACCTTTATGTATATAGTTGAACATATTCCAGGTTAGCTATTTATGTATATAGTTGAACATATTCTAGGTTAGCTAGAGAACTTTATGTGTAACACACTAACACATGAACAGCACAACAATAAAGAGACTAGACTAGACCAACACCAAACTCATTTGCCATTAACCTGGAGAATGTAGTGCAGCCAGCAAGCTGTGATGAGAACTCTTGGATGTTCGGTATGGGATACCTGTCCAAGGCGGTGTGAGAGTTGAGTGCACGATAGTCTCCACATGGTCTGATTTCTCCGTTCTTCTTGGGGATTGTATGCAGTGCAGATGACCAATTGCTTGAGCTGGGACGAATGATTCCTTGGAGCATGTGAGATTCAAACTCTGCCTTTACTGCTCGGTAGCGTTCTGGGGCTAAACGGCGTACCTAGTCAGATTTTGTGAGACTAGATGTAACGGTTTATTTGCCATTGGTCACTCCGAGGTCACCAATTGTAACCACGCGTTACAATTGGTGATCCCTGAGTGACCAATGGCAAATAAACCGTAACATCTAGTTTCACAAAATCTGACTAGGTAGGGGGTTTAGCCCCAGAACGCTACCGATCAGTAAAGGCAGAGTTTGAATCTCTCATGCTCCAAGGAATCATTCGTCCCAGCTCAAGCAATTGGTCATCTGCATCCATCAAAATCCACTGTACCACACAAGTCCAGGCAGCCTCCAAGGGCAGCTGAGTCAGAGAGCCAATAAACTGACAGGTGCCACTGAGCTACAAAAAAATAATCAGCTACATACCAAGAGCCTGTGATACCCTGCGAGCCATAAGGGCAACAGACTGACATTTCGCCACCTATGCAGATGTCTGGCTTTAATATTTTTTTTCTTCTATTCTACAACATACACTTCGATATATATATAGGCCTAATGTAATAATCTCGAGTGTGGTTTTTCAGCATCCTCGAGAAAAATAGAAAATATGCCGTAACATCCAGGAGTGCTTCCTCTTCCATTTTTACGAATGAAAAAAATACTGCCTTGTTTTTTCCATAACGTTAAAGAGGGGAGAAGCTTTACGATGTTATCCGTAAACAGAGTCGTAAGTTTTGGCTGGTATGGGTCTTTATGGTGCGATTACTGCTCACACAACCTACACACCCACCCTTTTTCCCCCATCCCACGGAGATTTCACCACCATCATTTTCCCCTCATCACTCCCTATTTCTCTCCCCATATTGCTGTTTCATATTGCTGTGGTGGCGGCGTCCCTTTCATTTTGTTCTTCTCCATTTATTTGCTTTTTCCTTACCCATGTTTATTTGTTTATCCTTTCTCTCTCTCATCACACGAAAGCATGTTTCATTCTCCTCCTCTTTACTTCCTATATCATATTGCATTACACTCTTCTGTTCGAAACCACTCCCAAGTAACTGCTACATACAGACCATCATCATCTAAAATTCAGCTGATATCAGTCGTCAACAAACGTGCTTGTGACAGAATGTGTGGCTGTCTGACCTTATTAAATATGTGCTGCCATTTGGTATGTAGTGTACGCATCTTCTGAAATTCACACATACTCTTTGTACCTGATTTATTTAGAGCAACGTCAGTGCGTGTAAGTTAATTATATTAAAAGGGAGTTGTTGTTACTTACCTTTTATACAGAAGTTGTTGAACGTTACTGGGATAAAGTTGTCAATGAAGTCTCAATATATTTCATGTTTGGGAAGGAATTGACGTTATACAACTTTGGGACAGTAGGAATTTAAAAGTAAAATTTAATACTTTCCTATTTATATTTTTTCCTTTGATAATTATTTCTCCCATAATTCTTGTCATAATCTCTTCTTGCCTTTTTATCTAACATCCCTTTCTCATTTCGTAGTGTGTGTGTGTTGGTGTGTGTTTACGTAAGTACCGTTGGACAAAGGAATTCGTGGTACAACTCAGGTGAGAGATGCTCAGCTCCTACCAGTATCAAGTTACTTTACGACCAATGGCGACGATAAACAAATACCCGATATCAGTCACTGGTAACGGGAGAGGGACAAGCATCTTCCACCTGGACTGTACCGCTAATTCCTGTGTCCAAATGTACGTATTCACATACTGGGAAGGTAACATGTCACTGATATTGAACTCTGAGCTCAGTTTTTCCTGTGTTGTGTATTCTCTCTGGATTTCCTTACTTTGCACTTTTTTTATTTTTTTAACTGCATGCGTTGTTTGGAATTAAAGTAAATGCATTTGTTTTGTCCATTATTATTTCGCAATATTTATTCTTTGCACGGAATGTACACAGCTAAAATTTGACCATGGAATTTAGGTCCTATTCGTCGAACTGCCAAGAGACTTCATTAAAACTCTGCAGACAAAAACAGACCAAGTTTTACCCAGCCAGGAATAATGCATATGCCTGTGGAATTTACGCTTGTGTTTGTCTTTTTCTGCTTATTTTTTCCATACTGAATTATCTCACTTTCCGATTACATGATAAATCTATCTTTTTTTTTTCCTGTCGAAATTACTTAAAATCTATGAATCTTGTGAATTGTGTCCACTTACTGACTGAGGTTTTAATCAGTTAGAAGTGATTGAAGAGATAAATAAAATTGAAGGAAAATCATTTAATTCCATAGCTGTAGACAAGAGCACCCCAGTATGGTGTTTTTCCTCTGAAAACATTATGCCTTAACATTGTCGTATATTTTACATTTCTTTGTTACTGTGTATAGTATTAAACAGTTAGACTTTTCCTCAAATTCTGCCGTAATTTAGGTCTCAACGCAGGGTTTGTTGGATTCCTCTCTTGGTGTGCTGAGAGATAGTTACTACCAAATATAATGCCAGATAGGAATGTTGCACGCTGCGAATTTCCCTGCTTTACTGAATGCAACATATGTATGCCTGTCCATCAACTAAAATAAAAGGTGGTTATGACTTGATGTACGTAAATGGGAGAACCAAATGGAGGCGTGGAGTAGAGAAGGTGGTGATTTATTATACCCATGAATGTATTTCCAGTGGTCTAGTTATAGAACCCTCAACCCAATCCAATCCAATCGTTAGAGGTTGAAGGGACCCTGCGATATAGTCAGAAAATTGGAGGTAAATGAGTCCTTCAAATATTGCCACGAAACACGACCTATATGGAAGGAATGTGTTTCGTGGCATAGTCAGGAGGAATCAGAAGCCTTCAATTCTCATAAAGTGGCGAGGACAGACGCAAGAGGTAAAAAAGATTGGAAATTTTTAATGAACTCAATTGCACCTGTTTATATTTTTCTTTAAAAAGGCGAAGAATAGATCTCTAGAGTTCAATATTTTACTGGTGACCCATGCATGATATTCTTTTCATTCAATATTTCTGGCACTGTATTTTTTCCCTGCAGATATGAGAGTCCTCTACCTACATGCGTTTCCATTTTCCCTTCTGCAAATATACAAATGTGACCATCCTTGCGAAAGAGAGGAGTCATACGGGGAAAAAATGGCGAGAATGTCTGAATACGGAAAATGTAAGATAAAAAGTGAAATTGGCAAATTTAAGTGAGAAAACAATTTAATAAACTCATTAGATTGCTGGAAAGGGATATCAAAGTAATAACCAAGCAAATTGTGTAAAACCTAGAAAATAGTTTATGTATCCAAATAAATGAAAATATCACATAATTATATCCAATGTAAATGTAACTAACTGGAAAAAGGATAACTAAGGGAAACCCAGTAGACTAAGGAAAGTACTGTAGGTAACATGTGTAGTGTGTATAACGAGAAAAAGGTAACATAAGGCCATAAGTAAAACCTTTAGCAAACAGGATCCTGGATAAAAAAAAAATATATATATATATATATGTATAAAAATAGGAAACAAAGAACACAAAAATATGTACCAGAACAACCAAAAAGAAACTTCAGATTAAAAGCTGGAACACACCAGAGTCGGTCCGTATCACCGTCCTGTCTGTGGCTTTTTCAATGTGATAAAAATTCTGGCCATTCGTGGATAGTTAGTCGGGGGGCTGAAGTTTGTTTAAATTACATTACTCACAACTGGCTGGAACTGCTGGCTGGCTCTCTGGCTGGCTGGCTGGGGAAGGGAGGATAGAACGTTTGGTCATTTTCTGTTGGTTAGCGAACGTGTGTGAGTACGGTACTTGTTTATGTACAGCTGCCTAAGATAAAAGTATTACACATAATTTGTTAAGTGTTTCCCAAACTAATAAACCTATGATATTACTTATTTTATTAGTCGTGGATTTTCATATCAATGTGATTATTATAGTGGAATATATTATATAATGTATGTTAATCAATCACCATGCCCGTAACAAGATTCCTAAACACTTGGTGAGAGATTCATTGACAAAATTTTCAATAACAAAATTCGAAAATTATTGTGCAGTTCCTTTATGTTGTAACCAAAGTTTGTTTATGTTTACCACTTTTACAGCAGACTAGTGGAAATGTTTTATGTTTTGTGTTTGTGTGTGCTTGCGTGTGTGTATTGGTGTACAATGTATATACGTTTTGATTGGTGGGTGTGCATGTGGTTGTGAATAGGACGGTGAATTCGTATAATTTGTCAACTTTTGAATGTTTCTCTCACGATCACCCCGTAGTGGGAGTATGGAGTATGGGGAGGGGGGAATATTGCCTGCAACGATGTGGGTAATGGTTTAAGGGTTTGGGCTTCCCTTTGGACCCGAGTCAATCCTTTTTTCTGTTCAATTTACCTTCCTTTTCTTCCTTCTCTGTCGTATTTGTGCCTCAATTCTGTCTCCTTCTCCCTGGTGGTACAAGGTCTTTCTGGTCGAGGACAATCTATTGTCTTCCCTTTAAACACACACCATCAGGCTCGGCTGATGCATAACCTTAATGTATTTCGGTTTAATATATATATATATAATGTGTGTGTGTTAGTGTACACGTTCATATTGTACTATACTTGTGAGCGTAGTTGTGCTCGTGTGTGTGTATGTTGGTGTATGGGGGAGTGAGTCCGAGCGTGTTCGTGTGGACATATTTATTTGTGTTTGTGCATATGTATGTTGACATGAATGTGTACGTATATTTGTGCACATGTGTGTTGGTGGGGGATGTGCGAGTTAGTACGTGCGTGTCATTTTTTCTGGCCTGTGCTGAGCGGTTGTTTGGAGAGTAGAGTGAGGGGTTGGAGGAAAAAGGAAAGAAGAGGGTGAGGGCAGAGGAGGGAAACCGAGGGGAAAGACTTGGTGAGGAGAGAAAGTGCAGGGAGGAGAGAGTGGATGGCTGAGAGTGAAAGAGAAAGTCGGAATATGAGAGCATGGTACAGTAGAGAGGAAAGTTACCGAAAGACAAAACACAATTACAATAGACAGAAGAAATTATGGGGAACATAGTAAAGAAGAGAGAAGATTTAATAAAATCAGTTAGATTACTGAGCTTTGTATATCAATAAAGGGAATCTAAATGACGATGAACAAGATATTTCTAGATAGACAGGGTGGTAGGAACAAAAAAAATAAAATAAAGTTGACAAGAAAATGGTTATGCAGGAGGCAGAATTTTCCCTCACCCTATACTCCCCTTCTAACACAGTTACAAGGAAAGATAATCTACTTTGTTTCCATAAACTCGAGACTATAGCATGTAGAAAAGTTTCCAGCTGTTAAACAGTAACCAACCAACCTATCGTGGTCTATGTTGACTACTAACCAAATGGCTTAATCTGCTGGAGAAATTATCCCAGAGGGAACTCGGACCCGGGTTTAGTATGTTCATGCATTATTTTGGAATTCATCTGGACTTCCGTGTCATATTTTGTAAACACTTGTTGGATTGGTGAGTTGTATGATGAAAAACAAACAAACTTTCACTCTTATTATAATTATATAGATAAGGATTTATTTTGGATTTTCCATACTCTTACTTAGTCATTTTTGCGAGATATGATCATAGTGATAATGAACCTCATATTTTATTTTCAGTTCACTTTATAATCGACCTTTCCTTACGTTAGATTATTGAAATTACTCTGGTTACCCCAGAAGGGTGACACACACACCAATGCACGTACAAAGCCGCACGAAGAAAGACAGACTCATGTGAGAGCACATAACCAAGCTGCAGTGGTGGGGGGAAAGGTTAATGAGATGCACCAAGGACCGCAAAGACCTCAGGTGAAATGGCCAACAGAAAGAGAAATTAAGTCGTTCGATGGGTAGAAGACATACCTCAGAGATACACCAAGAGAAAGTGAGGGAGGGAGATAAGAGAGTTTAGATGAGAGAGATAACTGCAGGAGGCAAAAGCCGTCACGTTAATGAGAAAGGCGAAACATGGAATGGGTGGAAGATCAGAAGAGAGAAGGGGAGGAATAGTGAAAGCTGAGAGAGTGTGTATTGCGGAGGTGTCAAGGGGAGGGAATTTAAGATGAGAGATCGTGCAAGGGTGCTTGTTGGTGAGGGGAACTGTAGGAGAAGGGAGTGTAGGATGAGAGGGGAAGGGGAGAGTGCTAGTGGTGGTGAGTCTCACTGAAGTGGTGGCAGAGTGATGATGGTGATGGTGGTGATGTTATTGAAAATGATGAATGACTGTTGTCGACAACAGCAAAAATTTAGGCCAGCAATACCTCACCACTGACTATTATATATGCAGATATTCTGAAAATCACCTGATATTCTCTCCGCATTTAAATTTCCCTTTTAGATTCCTAAGGCGTCAGCAAAGGAAAAGAGAGTGGATCTGAAACGATCATTCTACAGACATGAAAGAACGAAACGTTCTTATATATCTAAATTATTATGTTAAATTCAAAGGTGAATGCTTTTGGTGTGTTATAAGCAGCCGTGGTTTTGCTAATAGGTTTGATCTTTCAGTCACTTTTCACTTCAGTGTTCAATTTCCTGGTGCTCCACAGGCTTCTTGAGTAAAGTGTATTTTAATTATTTGGAGATCGTAGTTCTCTCTGTCTATAGGAATCATGAGGGTAAGATGTTGTAAACCTGATTTGTCTGGTAGGACGGCAGTATACGTATTTGCCGAGGACTGCATATAATTCTTTAAAAGAGACAACCACAAGAGGATTTGTTATAATGGAAAGTGGCTGCTGCGGTCACCACGTCCATTCCTATCCCCGTATAAAACAATGGCCAATATATTGACAGTGAAGAGGAGACAACCGAATCGTCCCACTGTACCAGTAAATAGAGAATAAAGAAGGAAGTTAGTTGTCTGGCACAGAATGAAGGAATAATTAGCCTCCAACTCTTCGACGTCACAGGCTCTTTTAGCTTTTAGAGTAAAGGATTATTCCTTTGCAATATACTGTAAAGTCACCTGGTATTAGTTTAAATACAGTAACTAAGATATGACCATGGAAACTGCTTAGCTTTTGCGTATTAGTAGTGCTGCTCTGTGAGTAGGATTAGCCCCTGGTGCTAGTCAGCTAGAATGTAAAACTCATCAATCGCTCATTATGGGTGAAAGGATTCTATGATCTTTATGAATACCCGCCCTCGTGCGTTTTTCCCCTGGCTGAGCTGCATAATAGCCCCAGGTAAATATCTGCCCCACTCCCATTATTGCATCAGTCAACAGAGGCACAAAATTCGGTCAATAAAAAAGCGGATGGAGAGCTGCCTGGAGGAGGGAGACGCAGCAGGAGTCGATAATTATCTCCTCGGGTAAATTGTTAACATTCCCAGACTAAGGCTCACGCACACGGGGCGTCTATCACCTTGTGTGATTCCATGATACAGTCACCTGCTGCTTCATAATTGGTTTAATTCCATTGGATGTGGCTGATGTAGGGTCGTCTTTTAAAGTGGGAACTACAAATTTTGAGTGTCGAGCCTAAGAAATACAGTAGTTCTGTTTATTTTTATTCTATAAATTACTTGAGGAATCATTGTGGTTGGTATTAGTAATTATTTATAATAAGGAGACGTGTGTTTGTGCAGGAATTTATCTCGGCTCTAACGTCAATCTAAGAAGAATCCATCGCTTCATGAGGGGATTAAGGAATTGAAAATATGATTTTACTGAATGTTCTCATCAAAATAAAAAGGCAGATAAGGGCACATTCTGTCTGGTAATCCCTTCCTTGCACTACATCTACCTGATCTTATGTGGCCAAGACTAAGAGGGAAGGAGTCAGGCATTCTCAGCCCTTTTGCCTTGTGTCTGCATGACACGCCTCTTGGGAGTTCTCTTGCTCAACCCTCTTTGTTGACATCTTTTCTCCCTTCCTTTGCTTGACAGGGGTGTGACTTCGAAGTCTCTCATAGCGCCTCATGTGAATTACCAGGAGGGATGTGGTGAGGTCATGTAAAGTTTATCAGGATTAGTGTTGCCAAATCATGCTCTGGTAAAACAACGTGAAGGCTGACATCCAGGAAAATATAAAAGAGAATGATTCCTTCTATCGTGAAATACATGATATTTTGGTAGGAACGAATACTGCAGTTGACGACAAAGCACTGTGTCGGCAAGTATCCAAGGATGCAGTCAGTAACAGTAATTTCACTACCTACCACATTATACTCAGTCTATTAATCAAACCAAAAATGTTCTTAGTCTTCCAGCTTGTTTACAGAGAGTCTAATGAAACCCATGAATATGAACGTAGCCCGCCTGCTGTGAAGACCAAAGTTGCATGACTGAACACAAAGGAAGAATGTGTTGATTTGATTTCTAAATTTCTATAGTTATTTTATTATATTTGGTCACCTGCTCGAGGCTCATATTACATTCCCTGCTACAGAACAACAGCCTCGGTCGTCGGCATTATCCTTTCCTCGTCTGGCCGGAATTTAGTGCACGAGCCACCGACGCGGGAGACAATGGCAGTGATTGCAACAGGACAATTTTCTGACAGTAATCACCCACCAGATTCGGCGGGGCGGAAGAGGTGATGATAAAAGCACGGCATCGGGCGACTGAGGAATCATGCAGCTCCCGGATTCCTCAGAGCAAATACAGTAAAGATGTTCATTCCACCAGTGCTGTTCCCATGCATAATCTAGTTCATTTTTCTTCGTGTATTCCTCGGTTACTATCATGTCTTCGCGTCATTCTCTCCATCTCATCCTCAGTCACTGCTGTACCATCTTCCTCGTTCCCCATTATATTCTTCCCATTCTGTACACGTTCAACCACCTCACCACTCCCTCTAAATTATATTTCTCAGTCTTTCTCTACTTTTCTCTCTATATATTTTTTTCTTTGATTGTCTGTCTCTTTCTCTTTCATTTCCAACCTCTTTCCCTCTTCCTCAGTTCCTCTCCGCCACTCGAGCCAGCCAGCAGGAGGGAGTGGGAGAGTATCAGACACGAAACAGGACTAATCCATTTACCTTTTGATTAAGCTTTTGTTCCCGAGTGTGATGCGGCCGGATTATGTTCTCCTGAGACACTGGAGGAGGAGGAGAAGGAGGAGGGGGGAGGAGGGAGTTGAAGTAAGAGAAAGACGAGGAGGAGGTAGAGGAAGAGAAAGACGAGAAGGAGGTGATACTAGAGAGAGAGATGAGAAGGAGTTGGAGGCAAAGGAAGGCGAGGAGGAGGATAAAGTGGCAAGGGGAAGTGTGGAGAAGGAGTACCAGCAATACTTTGAGGTGGTGTTGAAGGTTGAGGGGAGAGTTATGTTGGAGATGGACTTGGTATGGTGATGGAACTGTTGATGTGTGAAACTGGAGGAAAATGTAAATTGAAAGTGAAGGTGGAGAGGGGAATGAAGGTGCAGGAGGTGTAGTGTACATAAAGGTAGAAGTACAGATGAAGATGGAAGATGTGCTGGTGTATATTGTATATGTTTGTAATTGCTGTATTAATTGTTTATGCCTTAGATGTTGCATATGTTGATGCTATGTGCTTGCTTCCCTTCTTTTGGTATTCTACATCGTAATCTCATCATCCCACTTCCATTGCTTTCCTAATGGTGTGTACAGCATAATGGAAACTGATGAAAGAAAAGAAGAGCACCAGCATGTGAAGGACAGACACAAACCAGGCACAGGGAAGCTTCTAATGAGCACTTGATCCGCCTTGTGTCCAGCTGCTCCTTTTCTTCGCCTCGCCTCACTCTTGCTATTTATAGATGACGAGATCCTTAGCTGGGTACATATTATGTGGCTGAGTGATCTGTTTTTGACAGTGAATTGAATGAAACACTATTTCCAGTGAGCTTTCATTATGCATCCGTTATCAAAACCAGTTATTAAGATCAAGGTATGAGAGCATTTCAACACTAATTTGCAAAGATACGAAAATATTCAATCAAAACTGGTCATTATTGGTAAATGCTAATCTTAGGCTCTGCTATAGCACTTAATAATATGATAATCGACAAAATTTGTGTTTTGGTGAATCATTATCCTATGGCTTCATGACTGTTTAAATGCATTTATAAATAATGTGAAACCTTCATATGTCCGAAGCCCGAGTAATAAGCCTACTAATAATAAATGTACAAAGTGCTGCACACATTATGTTATGCTGACAGTCATCGCAACAAAATCTTGATGTGGGGCGACTAAATAATACATGAAATAATAAAAAATAACATATAGTGAATGAAAAAGGTGCTTGGGACGGTGTAATACTCAGTTGCACCTGAAAACAAATTGCAGGGTTGCTGAAAAGGACGGAGTGTCGAGACTTCGTTAGCTGCACGAAAAAGTATTAATACACGTCAAGATAATTTTAGAAGAGGACGTGATAGTATCTAGTTACACTAAAAATAACACGTTGTTGTCTGCTCAGTGTTCATATCTGACACGACAAATTAATAGGAATCTTTTGTCACAGCCTGCCCACCCCTACCATCAACATCCCCCACAACTACCACCATCGCCACAACTACCCACTTTTGCCACAACTACCACCATCACCACAACTATACCACCATAAACACCCGACTATTATCTCAGCTCGACACCGCTATTTACACGATATCTGCCACCATCAGCAGCATCCATCAGGTGTATCTGTACCAACGCGTGGAAGGAAACAGAAGCAGAAGGAGAGATGAGACACGGATAAGACAGGTTTGACGGAGGAAGAGTGCCCTCGCTCGTGATGACATGACATTACCTGGGTCGAGATTGCAGACGGGAAATGCGCCGAGTATTTTTCTATTATATTTCAAGGAGCTAAAGCCACCCAAACCTCTAGAAGGAACACAGAACTGTTATTGTTCATGTTCCTCAAATACTGGGTCGTACTATTTTGCTATTTATCAAGAATATATTGAGGCAGAATGATAGCGGAAAAGAGCACGGACCAATTATTGTTCGTCTTTATCTTATACACTAATTTTGCATGACTAGCATGACTAGAAATGAGCATCTTTTAAACACAACCTCAAATATCAAGGCAACAAATATTTATACAGTGGAATGTAGTTCTGGTACCAAATAAACTTAATATTTTTTTTTTTATCAGGACTCCTGATATTGGTTAAAATTAATTATGTTGCCTTAATTTTGATATGTTAATTCAAAAGGCTGGTTTTCGCTCTCAAAAGACCAAAAATATGATAGTCTAATCTTTATTATTGGTAAAGTCCTCTTGATAACATGCAATGCTTAGATCTCAGCGTATCGACCTATCAAGGAGGGAGCAATGTAAGAATAATTTTAGAAATATTCAATACTAGGGGAGTAGAAATCGTTGAAATATATATAACCATTATTTTTTTTATTAGTCATGAAAGAAGTAATGCTTAAAGAGTTTTCATTTCTAAACACTTCTGGGATATGATGAAAAAAATAGTTATTGTCAGACATTCTTAAGTTTCGTGTCCTCCAGGAATGGTACTATTTATATTAAAGGGAAATGGGAACCTGTACTGTTGGGTCCGTGAGCTGTGCATTTTTAGATAATCTATAAATTTACTAAGCAGAGTGTGAAAAGGAATATAAGGCATAGCTGAAATATGGACGAATGAGAGATTTTCGGAGAAGAATGGAATGAGAGATGTGAGTTATAGGGAGAATGTTGAGGCATGTCGTATAATAAGAGGTGGTTTAATGAGACTGGTGAGGCACGAGGTGGTAGGGAGTATTTATATAAGAAATGAAGAGCTCCAGACCAATGAATGAAATCTGTATGTCTGAGTCAGTAGGATCCCAGACACGACATGTAACTGTACCTCTGAACCTCTGTGTACGTTTTAGCCTAAGGGTTACGTGGCCGAATACTCCATATCAAAATTTGTGAATCATTTGCTCGACAAACATAACACACTTAAATATACCGGTACACTTTAAAGTCAAGGGATATAAGGATGTGTTAATATTATTTACAGTCTGTACGACTATACGGTACCATAGTAGGACTCGTAGTTTGTTTCATTAGATTTACCGGGTTTTCAAAGTTATGATATGAAGAACAATAAAAATAAGACTGTAACATAATAAAAATAAGACTGTAACATAATAAATTTGTCTGCTACTGTACGTTGCCGCCGCCTCGCCGTGGGTATCTGCGTGGGAGGCTAAAAATCCCTGCAGCGCCGCACCCCGTGATTTAGAGTCCATTCACTGAGAACCGGTCGGGTGAGTGTGTCGTGTCCGAGCTACTGGTGGAAGTTGTGATATGTTAATCAAGGAATATAGAAGAAAAACATGTGAGACTTGGGTACGTTTCTGTTTTTTGGAGAATAATTTTGAATATATTTTATACAGTGTGACATCTGATATAAATCCCTCATTATTTGAATTATAGGGACTGAGTATTAGTTGAGTTGGGACTGAGTATTAGTTGAGATATTGGGACTGGAAGTGGCGTATCAACCAGTCAGCGATAATGTCTTTTGGTTCAGAGCTATTTTAATGTATCAAGAGTTTTCGAAATAATCATAAGAGTAGAAAACTACACTACATTTTATAATGTATATATAATGTACGAAGAATTCTGCTATGCTAGGTATATTGATATTCCTCTACTCTCATATACCTCTGTATATTAACGCATATTTCCAGGAGTTCATCTAAGGTTTTATAAAACACTCATCCGATATATATGAGTATAACTTCATTTGATTAATGAAATATAGTTCCGTTATCCATGTCCACTGAAGTCCTCGAGTACTTATTATTAAATAAAAAAAGCAGCACTTCAATATGTTATAATACCGGTTGATTAATAATGTTAAGATAGTGTAAAAGTCAAAGTAATCAAAGCTATTAATTAAGATACTACGAAAGCCAGAGTATTCATAGTTATTAATACCCTGGAAGAACTTTGTATCAAGAGAGAGGAAACGAATGAAAACTTTTGAAAATTGTTTAATCGACCAACTAACCATGCATGACCTGCAATGATGATGATGATGATGATGATGATACCGATGAATCTGTTCTCGCTTGAACACTGTACACAGGCAGCACAGTAATTAGAAAGCACACATTACAACATTTTTTCCTCTTGGCAGCTTGTAAGGTCGTATCAGTGGTTCACGAAGTCTAGTACCTATTAAAAAAGTTAGAGAATTATTACAATCATCATTGTCTATATCGTGTGAAGGAAGTTAGTGCTGTGCTACCTACGATAATTGTTAAGAGGCGTAGTACACTGTTGGGAAATCTGGAGCAAATTATTTCTCCAAACTATTCCAAGCAACAGGGGGCCATTATTTGTGTTCACTTGGTTTTGTTTCGTGGCAGACGTTGGAAGAATCTAGGCGCTCCAATGTACCAAATGTGTATTACCCCCTTAATTGACCTTAATGCATCCTTAAGGGCAAAATATCTTGTTGGTGTATTGGAGAGCTACTGATTCCGTCAAACTGTGCCAGGAAACAGACGACCTCTATGTTACTAAAGGGAATCCGTTTCGTGCCACTGTTTGGAGAAGCCAGTTGCTCACCAATTAATCGTAAAGTCTCCTCTGAAAGGCCTGTTTATTTCTTACTACTGCGAGGCTATTGAGTCCTCCAAACTGTACCACGAAACAGAACCAATAATGAGTGAGCGCCTTCCATGGCAGTCTGAACAGATAAGTGTTCTCCATTTCGACGGTAACTTCATACAACACAAATACGTAAATGAAACCATAGACACAATAATCAGTCACTTTAACCCACGACCATATTAGTGCATTTGTCGCGGCTTCTAGCCGCTTAAATTGTATTTATTGGTTTGTGAAACCAGTACAGCTGGTTGCTATAGAATAGGCCCCTTCACAAGCCCAGGCCCCGTGTAGGCATAATCTGGGTTGGAAGGGTCAATTCCGTGACGTTCATCAGAAGTAAATAAAATTCAAATCTGGCGCTGTACTGATAGTGGAGCCACCTGGTGGTGGTGAGGTGAGGTATTAAGCCCCTCCTCCGCTGAATACCGCTCGTCCACTCCAATGAGAAAGAAGTGAGTGCCTGCCGCATCGGGAGGTGGGTGGGACAGTAGAAGCTGTACTGGTTTCACAAACCAATAAATACAATTTAAGCGGCTAGAAGCCGCGACAAATGCACTATTATTGGTATAGTGAAACCAGTACAGCTGGTTGCTAAGCATGCGATGCGGTAGGTGGGAGGTGAGGTGGAGGCAATCACGTGCTAGTTAAGAGTGGTTGAGAGCGGAGGGCAGGAAAGGTAACCGAGCCCGGTGAGGAAGCAGCTAACGCCCCTCCCGACACTGGCTAGGTGAATAGCCGTGGTGGGGGAGAAGTAGCTTATACCATATAACCGTAGACCATTCTGTTATAGATCAGAATTGTTACACATAAAGTCTTTATAGGTAGACTCGAGGGTTCGGGCCTAGGAGAGGAGGGGGGGAGGTGCCCATGGCAACCCCCCCCCCCTCCCCCCCCCCCCTTATTCAAGTATTCTGAGTTAGGGCTATGGCCCTCGCTCAGGTAATGTGATCCCGAGGGGATGAAGGAGGACACTAGGATCCAGATATCTTGTGTAATAATATCTCCTGTCACTCATCGTAGTAAAGTAATTGTTTGGAAAATAAATACACAAGAATTCCGTAACAATGTGATTTATTTTAGTATATACCGTAGACTATTCTGTTATAGACCAGAATTGTTAACCAACTAAAGTCTATATAGGCAGACTCGAGGGGTCAGGTACAGGAGGGAAGGTGCCCCCCCCCCCCACCCCCCCCCCCCCCTTTGTTATTAAAGTCCTCTGAGCTAGGGCTATGGACCCGGCTCAGGTCATGCGATCCCGAGAGGATGAAGGAGGACACAAGGATGCAGTAATCCTGTGTTTAATATATATATCCAGTCACCCATCCGATTGACCTAGGGAAAAGAGGGTTACCGGACCTAGAGTTGTAGAAGAGGTGGTCCGGAGAAGCCCCTCTCGTTGCCTCCACGTATGTAGAAACGCGTGGACTGGCCAGAGGGGGTGGAAACTTCCAGCCCTCAGGGACGAGGGTACTGCGAGAGGGCCAATCCTGTCGTCAGCCTGCTCGTTCTTAGCCAGGAAAGCGGGAGAGGGGGGGATAGTTAAAGAAGTAAGGTTAGGGCTTACAGATGAAAAGGCTGTGTGACGGGTAAGGGCTGCCAACTGAGAGGCCCTGTACCCTGTAGCTAAGGCGAGCAGGAAGAGAGCTTTCTGGAGGAGGTGACAAACCCTCCAGAGGAACCCCTTAGAAGGTCAGGTAGGAAAAGGACGCAGTGAAGGGCCAGGAGGGAGTCTGGGCCCGCCATTCTCCAGGCCCTAGTCCCCGTGTTACGAAAGGAGGCAAGGGCGGGGGAGTTTTGGGTGCGGGCAGAGGCGGGTGTCTCCCGACACAGCTCAGCCCCGGGGCGGCACACACCGCGCGCCAAAGGGTCGTAACCCTTGGGCGTGGAGCAAGGTGCGTGAGGCGAACAGTGGAGGTGGCCGACCATCGTAAAGCGATTTCCCAAAGCTAGGGTGGTAGCTGCTGTGGAAGGGTTGTTACGCATATAATTTATTATCATTATATACGGACAACTTTCGGTTAAAACCAGAAAGTGTTACAAGTCGTAAGTCTTTAAAGACACCCTCGAGGGGATGGGCCAGGGGGTCGAGGACCCCCCCCCCCCATTTTTGTTGTTAGGGTCCTCCGAACCTAGGCTATGGCCTAGGTTCGGGTAAAATATCCCGAGAGGAGAAAAGAAACCCCAAGATGTTCTAAACATGAGACTGTACAGAATGGAGATGACGTAAGGGATGTCTGGTGACAGAAGGTAAGTCGTCCGACCTTTTCCATTCGGGCGTACCCTCCCCCTTTTCTGTCTCCCACGGGGACCCTGTGGTAAGGTGGGCGGAGTCCCCATTGCAACCCAGGGGGTGAGGGAGAGAGAGTGGAACAGATACCTCGTCTTGAAGGATGAGGTGGATGTCCCGCCCCCCCCCCAGATCCCGTACCCGCTCCCCGCGGGGACTCGGATAGAGCAGGTCCAGGAACGGGTCCCGCCGCCTCCACCATGGTAGGTGGGGAAGGGCGCGTGGCCTACGGACAAACCAAAAAGTTCGTCCGCTTCCCGCTTCACTAGCCCGTCGTGCCTCCTCACCCAAACCTCTGGTTGAGAAGGATCGGGAGACTACGCACCCGTCTGACCTCCTCTGAAGAGTGAGTTCAGGACGAAGGAAGAAAGGCCCAAGAGTAGGGAAGGTACCCGTCGTCCACAGGATGAGGCGACGGGAAAGGGGAGGAGAGGCAGCCAGCTCCTCCGCCAGGGTGCCCGCCGGGGACTCGAGACCCAGAGAGATTGGGGGAACGGGAACGGCTCCAAAATCCCCAGGTGGACTCGAGTCCCCTACCGGCGACGCGGCAGGGAAGGTGAGAAGGGCGGGTTCAGGAACGGGTACCGTTGCAATAGTGGGGCTGTGGGGTGGCACATAATCGGCCGGCTCCCCCACTAGGGAATGAGGCGAACCTTAAATCTCACGAGGCTGTCTGGGACAGTGTCGAGAGTGTAACGCCAGGACCGTCCTGAGCACTAATACAAGGCATCGACCAGGGAAAGCTGAAGCCCCAATATCCCCTCGCCCCCATCCCCTAAGTGGAATGCGTGCGACGAAAGGTTAAGGACGTAGTTAAGAAGCCCCCATTGAGTGAGTATGGTGTACAAGACACAAATCTTGCTGCTCCGTGTCCCCCTGTTATGGGGATACAAAACAGGTGATCCGAGGCGAGGACTAGGGTAGCTGTAATATCATCCTAGAGAGCTTGGACCTGACACCAAGAGTGACATGTGCAGCTTGGTAGGACGGTAGGCAACAACCGGAGCCGTATAGTTAATCAATGGTTTGTTCGAATTTGGTAAGGACCACCGAGAGGTGAGGAACTACTTTGAAAACCTTCCAACCAAGCAGAACAGAAGACTGGTAGGTCAAGCAGTTACCTGTGGGAAAATATGGGGGACCCACAGTTGCCCCACCGCTGGAAGACATACCTCCATTGAAAACCTACGTCAGCACAGGGTAGGGTGTCTCGTTCTTGGTAAAGAATGATTCACGTTTCGGAGAACCCTGGTGACCACCTGCGAATCATTACGGGAAAAGAGGGACGTAAAAACGTCACTGTCAGGGAGGCCAGTGACTGGAAAAACCTCCGAGTTTGAGTGTTGTTACAGTTCTGAGAAACGTTTTGAAACGTTATCGCATTCGCTCTCCTATTTCCCTCACGCGGCAAAGAGGCCGTGTGTTACAAACCCTCATGAACTAGCTGCCGTAGGCTGAGTCCCAGGTACCCCCTAGGCTGGGACCCCAGGTTCAGGTCCAGCTAGCCACTAGGTTCAGGTCCAGGTAGCCACTAGGTTCAGGTCCAGGTAGCCCCTAGGCTGAGGACCATGTCGCACTAGGTTGAGCCCCAGGTAGCGCCCTAGGTTGTGCATAGGTAGCGCCTTGGCTGAGCCCGAGGTAGCCCCTAGGTTGTGCACAGGTAGAACCTTGGCTGTGGTCGAAGCCTAGCTGGCTAGGTCCCAGCAGGCCTCTCAGTCAGTACCCTCCCGGGTTGTTGGTTGAGCGGGTCCTGCTATTGGTGCTAGGTTGTGCATAGGCAGCCCCTAGATAGTGGAGGAGACTGGCTGGCCAGGTCCTCGCAGGCTTGTCAGTCAGTACCCTACCGGGTCCTTGGCTGAGCTGGTCCTGCTCTTGGCCCTAGGATGTGCATGGGTAGAACCCTAGCTGGCCAGGTCTTAACAGGTTTATCAGTCGGGACCCTACCGGGTCCTTGGCTGAGTGGGTCCTGTTGTTGGCACTAGGTCGTGCATGGGTAGCACCCTAGGCTGTAGTAGGAGCCTAGCTAGTTAGGTCCTAGCAGGCTTGCCCGTTAGTACCCCCCCGGGTCCTGGGCTGAAAAGGTCCTGTTCTTGGCACTAGGTTGTGCCTGGGTAGCCCCCTAGCTGGCCAGGTCCTAGCAGGTTTGACAGTTAGTACCCTACCGGGTCCTTGGCTGAGAGGGACCTGCTCTTTGGTACTAGGTTGTGCATGGGTAGGTCCCTCGGCTGTGGTCGGAGCCTAGTTGGCAGGGCCTGCAGGTTCGTCAGTCGGTACCCACCGGGTCCTTAGCTGAGGAGGACCTGCATTTGGTGCTACACTTGCTCCCTCGGGAGCGGCTCTTTGAGCGCGTCCGCGTGGGAGAAGGAGCCTTTCCTTGCTGGGCCCTGGTACCTGGGAGGTGACCAGGGGTGCAGCCCGACGGTCTGACCCCCCCCTGCTGAGGTGGAAACCTCGGGGGGGTTATCAGAGCCGACTAAAGGAAAGAGAGGAGGCCTCTCGGGGTGCTAGGGACCCGAAACCCTGTGGACCTGAGGGCGAGACCTCCTCCTGGACTCGTGCTTGCACCCCCGAGAGCGGCTCGAGGAGCTCGCCCATGGGGGAGACGAAGCAGCTTCCCTGCTGGGTCCTGGTACCGGTCAGGTAGCCAGGGGGGCCAGCGTGGTGGTCTGGCTCGCTTCCGGGAATGGTGGGAAACCATGGAAGGGAGGCACAGAACCATCCAGGGAAGGCGATGGGGACTCGGAGGAGTGCTAGGAGTTAGATCCTCTGTGACCTCGAGAGGCACGTAGCAGGAACGTACTCCTGGGAGTGCAGAAGCATGTGCGGGGTGAACAGTGGTGATGCACGTCGAGGAACAACCTCACGGTGCAGCCAGAAGAAGCACACAAGGCACAAGTGGACTGCGGGAGAAAAAAGGGGGTTAACACGTGAACCCACGTGTACACACATGGAAAAACACAAAACACCCCGAGGGAGGAAAACACTAACTCCCAAGGCAAAACACTAAACCACACATACTCACCCCCACACTGCTGGGGAAAAACCCCGCAAACACGGTCCCCAAAAGCCGAGAGTAGACCCTAGGAAACCCAAGGGGGGAGAGGGTTTAAAAGGAGGGACTTTTACTCTACCAGAAAGTAATAAGCTTCTCTTACCCCCAATAAGGGCAAGCACAAAGTAAGAGTTATGTAAGAAGAAAGATAGAAAGTCTTACTACCCTACCGCATAACTATAAAAAACTGTACTGAAATGTGAGAAGGTACTGAATGATGAAAAAACAGTACTGCACGAAGAAGAATGCTACAACGCAGACAAGAACAGTACAGTAGTAGCAAGAAGTCAAGCAGGTGTAGTGAGTAAAACGTTGCTTGGTAAGGCAGCTACAGAAGTGCAGGCAACATTATCAGAATAATATCCTAAGACACTAAAAGAGCTGACAAGGAAAAACACCAAAAAGGTGCAGAGGTCCCAAGACACAGAGTAGAAGGGACACGTGCAAAATAAAAAACCTCACTCCCCACAGGGTTAAAAAACCCGAGGAGAAAAAACCCAAACAAGTACTCACCGCACACGGGGGAAGACAGTCACAGCGTGAGCGCACACACCAATCAACACACACACGGGGAAAATCCCCACACAAGGGGCTAAACACGCACACGTGTTCGCACCATGTGCAGAGAAAACCACAACATACAGCCTTCCACACTACACACCAAAGGGTCGCAAGCCTAGGGGGTGAAGCAGGGTGCGTGGGGCGAACGATGCTGGTGGCCAGACTGCGGGAGAAAAACTCACAAAAAAGGGGTTAACACGTGAAGCCATGCGTACAAAGACACAAACAAAAATAATAGGACACGGGCAGAGGGGGATAGCAAGCCCCCTCGGACCCGGGAACGAACCCCAAACAAAAAACCCCACACGCACCAACCCGGGAAACCACCCCCCCCCTCCCCCGCGGGGGCTGAGAAAGAACCTCTGGTCTGCAGGCCCCAAAGGAGAGGCACAGACAGCCTGATGGGCAATTCCCAGGGTAACAAACAAACTGGGAAGACACCAGAAAAAACCCCCAAAATACGCTGGGAAGGGGAAACGAGAACCTGGCACAATCCTCGCTCCCCCCACCCCACGTAACACTAAACCACACTCGGGGGAAACAACGATAAGGGGCTAAGTAGTCCTACCCCCGCACCACGTGGGGAGGAAAGAGCCCCACGTGGGGAGGAAAGAGCCCCACGTGGGGAGGAAAAAACCTCGCTAACACCAAAAAACCCCGAGGAAAAATACACTAAATGACGTGTACTAGTGGCAGGAGGAAGGGAGGCAGGACAGGGAAGGGGAAAAAACCCCGAAAAGTAGCCCCCAACAAGCTAGCCTGAGAAGAAACACTCCAGGCTACAAATATTGGAAAAACACCCAAAATTAAATAAAAAACCCCGGCCTGGGAGAGGAAGAGAGAACCAGAGCACAATTCTCACTCCCCTTTACCGAGAGGGGACACATAATAATCGGGGAAGGCAAGAGGAAGGGCTGCAAAGACCCCATGTGCTCACCACGTGGGGTGAAGTCCCACGTGGCGCCCACTAACCTCGCTAAAAACCCCAGAAACCCCGATAAAATACACACGAAGAATGTACTAGTGGCAGGAGGAAAGGTGAAAGGGGGGAAAAACGGAGAAAAACTCCGAACAAAGGGGCTGAAAAACCCCCCTTCGCTAAGGAAAAAAGAACTAAGTCCTAACGAAGAAAAAACCCCCATACACACCTAAACCCCTCCTAGAATACACACACGATACATCTGCCAAAGCAGGCTAGCCACTAGAACACAAAAGAAAATATTAGCAGGAACACGTGAAACAATACCATAGCGTAGCAGCGAGGAGCGTAGATGTTGACTGAACTGTGTTCCGCGACAGAGTGGACGAGCGGTATTCAGCGGAGGAGGGGCTTAATACCTCACCTCACCACCACCAGGTGGCTCCACTATCAGTACAGCGCCAGATTTGAATTTTATTTACTTCTGATGAACGTCACGGAATTGACCCTTCCAACCCAGATTATGCCTACACGGGGCCTGGGCTTGTGAAGGGGCCTATTCTATAGCAACCAGCTGTACTGGTTTCACTATACCAATAATCCATTATTTAGTGAAGCTGTGTTAAACTCCTGTGGCTTCTAGTGCCATTATTACTGCACCACTCCATAAATACGCATATGTTGTTTTAATTCCCGTCACTATTCTTGTTAGTGCCGTTACTGTCATGACCAGCCAGTTTCACTAACACATTCAGGTTATCTCTCTTCATACGCCTCGGGTGCAATGTGAGTAACACAATTATTATAAATATTACTACTGTAAGTATTATAATTGTATTATGGTTTAGAGAATGATGATTCCAATATCTGTTATGGTGGAGTCAGCTACGTATATCTTACCATACAGTAGGAAAGCATCTTGGTTTGGGGACATATTCATTTTCCTCACACCAAAGGTTAACAGAAACTCGTAAAATCAACACCGCCTTCTCATTCCTTTCAAATCATCAGTTTACGAGCTTCCACCATCAATTCAATAATCAAATATCTTATCCAACTTCTACTACTACTACTATATACTACTACTACTATATACTACTTCTACTATATACTACTACTACTACTACTATATACTATTACTACTACTACTACTCCCACCACCACAACCAACAGTGACCTCAGCACCGCAACGGGGCCTCGGGCAGGGCCTCTAGCCATCCTGTTTTTGTGAGAGCTAAGGATGCAGCCAGGCAGCCAACCCTACACACTGAGCCACCACTCCACCAACAAAACCACCACCAAAACAACAATATTTATGAACCCTCCACCACTAACTTATTACCATTACAAACTCTATTACCACCACTGCCACCACCACTAACTTATTACCATTACAAACTCTATATCACCACCACTACCACCTTATTACCATTACAAACTCTATCACCACCACTATCACCACCTTATTACCATTACAAACTCGATATCACCACCACTACCACCACCACTACCACCTTATTACCATTACAAACTCTATATCACCACCACTACCACCACCACCACTACCTTATTACCATTACAAACTCTATCACCACCACTACCACTACCTTATTACCATTACAAACTCGATATCACCACCACTATCACCACCACTACTTTATTACCATTACAAACTTTATCACCACCACTATCACTACTAACCACCACCACCGCCGCCATCTTGCATAAAGGTTTTCATAATTTTCAGTAATTCACTTGCTTCGTTTATCCCCGAATATTCGCTTTAGTTAATCTACAAACCTTTTCTCAATTACCCGACACTGACTCTGCCTCTACACACAACAACGCGATATCCATTCATTCCACGAGAAAAAGTATCCTCATTTATCCTTTAGTTACTGGGTCATTTACATGGACAGTCTGTGCATTCGTTATAAGCAGTAGATAAAACTTGACCTCGTAAAATGAGACTTTCTATGGTCTTTCCGAATAAAAGTGGCGTATAGACCTACCTGGTAAAATGGCTGCATACGTCAGAAGGTAAACGATAAGACTAGAACTCATACAGTATTCAAAGTCAAACCTGAAGGATAAAAACACTACTTAATATACTTATCTCCTTGTCTGTAGAGGAATTTATAGCAAATCCAACGAAAGTTTTCAAAATTTAACCCACTTTAAGGTATTTTTATATATATTAAAAAAGTGAATAATCGACTCAAAAGGCTATGAATACAAGTAAAGGGATTTGGAAGTAGAACCGTCATAAGAGCCATAACACCTCGTTGGTGAATACGTCACTGGTGTGCGGAATTCTTTATGCTATGTAATGCACAGTGGGGAGGTGAGGGGAGACGAATGGGGCGTGAAAAATATGTGCACTTTATTGTTATTGCTCGTACTTGTTTGTTGTGTGTGTGTGTGTGTGTGTGTGTGTGTGTGTGTGTGTGTGTGTGTGTGTGTGTTTCATTATAATGCAGTTTTGTGTACGTATAATTGAGTGTCAGTGTTATTGTTTATGGGTCCTGTGTGTGTGTGTGTGTGTGTGAGTTTATGTATGTATGTCTGCGCTAATGAGAGGGTACGAAGTGCAGTTGCGTGCCATGAGAGAGAAAATGAGAGCTAGTGAAGGAGAGGGAAGGGTGAGAAGGGAAAAGAGGTACAAAGAAGGACTGGGGAACAAAAACTAAGGAAAAAATTAATTGCTCTAGGTGTTTACTATAAGATAAGACGGAAGAGTAGGAGTAGAACTGTTTGAATAAGCCATATGACCTCACTGCTGCGGTACCTAATATCAATGAATCATTCAGTCAATCTTGGTTGAATGAAAGGAAAAAGAAATGAATGTATACGATACGAATGAGGCAAAAATCATTGAATGTGAGAGGATGGGTAAAAAATATGGAGAACAACCATATTTACTGAAATCTATTGCTAATGTAAAGGAAATATTAGTAGCAAAAAAAATGAGGAGTTGGAAGTATGTAGGAAGAACGAAAAGAATAAACCGAGTATACTATAAAAATAAACGAACTGAAAGAATAAGTGGAGTCAAGAGAAAATACCTGAACAGAGTTAACGCCATGTGGAGGGGCATGAGAAAAGTGGAAAGGCAATTTGGGAAGACACAAGACAAGAGGAAAATCAGCGAGATATGAGAAAAGAAATAAATGCGTTAGCGAAGAGGTACACGGAAAGCGGAAGGTTTTGAAGAGAGAAGCGAAAAAACAAGAAAAAAAATATGCGGATTATTGAGAAAAGTGAAGAAATATGAAGTGGGTGGACTGGAAAGAATTTAACAACACACAATTGTGTAAGAGAAAAGAATAGAGCTTCGTAATGAGATGAAAAGGAAGAAATGTTTGGAGGGAGAAACTTGATGAACTCAGGTCGCAACACACCAAAGCAAACCGATGTGCATAGCGAAGTAAGTGCAAGGAAGGAAGGAGGAAAAGGAAGGTTAAGTAGGGTAGGACGAGGAACGGCAGGGCAGAGCTATGGCAAGGGAAATTAGGAGAAGAAAGGGGTGGCAAGGCAAGAGATAACAAGGTAAAGAAGGTCAGCGCAGGGTATATAGCTATGGTATGGCAAGGCAGGGCAGGGAAGGTCAGGGAAGTGTGTCACAGGGAAACCTTACCAGAGCAGCATAATATACGATGGTAATACAGGGCGAGAGAGTATATGGTAAACAAAAGCAGGCAAGGTAGAAAAGATTAGACCAGATTAGACCAAGACAAAATCAATTATTAAAACTATTAAATGAGAGCAAACAAACACACGCAGATAACAGGCGGACATATACATATACAGGCAGATAATTATAGAATCAGACAATCGCTCCAAACGTGAAAACAACGAACCTAAACCAAAGAACAACATAAACTTGCTTGGCTACGGGGGCGACTACGAGCGAAGGAATCAGACATGAAAGATATGGATTTCCTTGCGACACAGAACCGTCTGGCGTTACTCTATTTACATAAGGCTATCAGAGACACCAGGAATTGGTCATGAATTGATTTACATAATTTTCTACATGTGTACGTCATTAGCGCTTCCCTCAGACAAGAAAAATCGTCTATCGTTAGAGATATATACACCTGCCGTCATCATTTGTGTAAAGGATAGAGGTAAAGACCGAGAGAGCAAGTTTCAGGATCAACAACCTACCAAGGAGTGGGAAGGAGGAAAGGTGGAGGAGATCAGACCCTGCCAAGACGTACAACTTACAAATACAATTATTGGGTTTGGCAACTAGATTTACTTACTGCATGGAGCCAGGTAGAATATTTTTCCCAGATGTGTTCGTTAGCATTCCTGGTATTTCTTATCCATGGAGAGCCGGCACGGTTACGTTCAGTTAGTTAAAATTTGCACATTTATTTTTGTTGTCTTTGAGTGGGTTCATGCCTTTCGAGAATGGTAGTGAAATATTACTATCAAAGGGTCTTCCTCGAATGGAGATGACTTTATGTCCAATCTGTCAGGGAATATTACTGGCAAGAATATGATAGCATAAATTATTTTTTTTTAGGTTTGTGTGTTTTTGGTTGCATCAATGGACACCAGGGTGAGACACAGTGAACGCGAGTAACCTTCTAAGACCATTTGTGAACCTTATACTAGTTTACAGTTATGGAAGAGAAACCATGTAGGCTCTTATTAAGGTACCCGGACACAGGGAAGCAGAAGCAGCAACAGCAGGAGAGGAGCAGCAACCTATCTTCAATCCCCGGGCATCTCCAGCTAATGTGGCGAGGAGACCAAGAGCTGTGAGGACGAGCACTGTGGTTAGCCCAAATTAAAGGACATAAAGGAGTAAAATTGGATGATATGTTAACTGTAAAATTAAGAGTGCAATGTAGAGCGCAGGTAATGTGACACCCAGAATCACTCCCATCTGCCGACAACGTTAGGAGGAGTGGACCGCTACCATTACCACTCGTAAATTGTTTTCGGGGTAGGTGTTTGAAACCCACGATTGTATGAGCAGTCGCCTCCATCTTCATCCAAGAAGACACGTCTGCTTAAGCCTCTTGTTTTTGTGAGCAGTAATGATAGGGAACTTTATATCATATTTTGGACGAGATGTTCCTTCCATTGCAATGAATTATTGGAATTTTCTTTCTTACCCGATCTTCTGATGTACAACATATCGTAAGAAAACTCATTTTGATTCACTGGGGTTTGTTCTAAACCTTACTTCTGTGAGGAGCTGTTTTTCTGAAAGATCACTTTGGTGTTTACCTGCCATACACGACCATTTTTAACCTCTGCGCCGCAACAAAAATAGCAATACACGACAATAAATAATTAACGACCAGGGTTTGAATCAATATGATGATACAGTTATTTTCTTTTCGTGCTCCTGTCAGCTATTGTTACACGAGATCTGGTTAGTGACTCGTGCGACAGTGATGAGAAAATTTGAAAATCAGCAATATAATATGTTCCTTCGTAATATGAGTTAGTGAAGATGCAAATTTTAATGTGAAACAACTAAAAGAAATTCTTTCAATTTTCTTATTCAACCGGCAGATAATAGTCCAAGTGACAGATTTAGTTATATTGCATCAGATTCAGTGTTGGGTTTGTGCTGGTGTGTAATAGTTTAAAGAAACCAATAGTCTGCAATTCGACAATTATTAATCCAGTCTTTCTCAAGCTAATATTTTGGTGGAATAAAGAAGGACAGAAACGATAGGCATGACATAACCCGCATAATGGGAAGAGCTGGATTCAGTGATTTAAATGATATGAATGACTTTTTGTGATCACATTTTTAGTAGATATATAACGGTTACACGACACCAGACATGGAGTAGCTCTTCCAATACAGTAACGAGAGATAGGGTTACAAACACATCCAGACAGCATGTTTCTAAAGATCTTTCTAAAGTTAATCAGAAAGTATGACATTTGTTTTTTTCAGTCTGTGAGTTAAAGAATATATACGGCTAATGAATACCCCTATAATGCTGGCGAGTAAAATATATTATAACAACGAACACAACCTCTAAAGGCTCGAGGGTAGAACTACAATCGGGTTATAAATGGACAGCAGATTTTTGTAGAAAGAGAAAGGTGGTGGTCAGGAGATTTTGTTTGTGACTGTGTGTCCTGGACTACAGCCAGGCACCTCACACGTAGACCACGCTTGTCAGGGCAGCGATGACAGTACTGGGGTGGAGGACCAACTTCTGGCAGGCAGGTACCCGTCTGTGGTACAAGGTGTTAAGTCCTCCCCCAGCCACCCAGGGGATGCTGCAGCCCTTGTGTCCAGTGTCAAGGCTGGCGGATGTCCTAAAGATAGCCACGTACACTCTGATACTGACGTTGTTGTCTAGTACAGCGGATTTGGTTTTGCAGTTGGAAATGTCAATTTGCTATAGTTTTCGCCGTAATAGTTAGTTTTCTCTCATATTTCTCTTCCCGTATGTCTTCTTCCTTCCCCCCCCCCTCTATATTTCCTCTTCCCTAATGGTTTCTACTGTCACTTTACCCAATCATGACTGGAGAATGGTTGTACCTTGCCTGTTTGGTTGTTTACTTACCTGTATGCCTTCATACCAATCTTTTCGCCTTTCTTTTATTGCCCTTTTTTTCTCTTTCTCTCTCTCTTTCATTCTCCTTATTTTCTCTTACTCTCTTTTTCTCTCATTCTCCTTATTTTCTCTTACCCTCTCTTTCTTTCTCTTTCTCTATTTACCAATTTCACTTGCTTTCCCTCTCCATTCCTACCAGCTTGCTCTCTTTTCCTCTGCTACCGTTCCCTAATTCCATCTTTCATATCGCTCCCCAAGCGCAGGAGGGGTTGAAATAAGACCCTAACTCCCTCCTTAGCACTCTCCTTTCTCTCATCTCTCCCTTCCTAATTTTCTCTCTCTTTCCTCTTCCCCTTTTATTTTGTTTTTCTTCTTCTTCCATCCTTCGCTATAGATCTCTTCCCTAGCTCTCTTCCTCTCGCATTATTATTGGTAGTGGTTTTGGGGGGATAGTGTTGGCTTTAAGGTGGTCGTGATGTTGATGGTAATGGTGGTGGTGGTGGTGGTGGGGGACGGTGGTGGCGAGGTGAGGTGAGGTAAGGCAAGGCAAGGCTAGGCAAGGTGGAGCTCATCACACAAAGATGAGGACACGTTTTTTCTTTTTGTCCAAGCCATCAATCTCGTCATCACGTAGTTGGGTACCTTGGAAGACATTCAGGGTTAGAGTGGTGTCCGGAGAATGTGGTGGTGGTGGTGATGATGGTGAGGAGGAGGTGGTGGTGGTGATAGAATGTGGTGGTGGTGAGGAGGAGGTGGTTGTGGTGATGGTGGTGGTGGTGGTGAGGAGGAGGTGGTGGTGGTGGTGCTGGTAATTGTAGTGGTGGAGAATGTGGTGGTGATAGAATGAGGTGGTGGAACTGGTGATTTTGGTGTTGGTAATGGTGGTGGTGGTGGTGGTGGTGGTGGTGGTAGAAGGGGTAGGTAATGTTGTTGGCATTCGGTAAAGAAAAGAAGAGTTTGGAAAGTGAAAATTGTTCATTCTAACTGAAAACCTGTGACGTGGATAAAGGAAACACGTGAAGGAAAAATGAGGATTAGAAAGGAAGACTGAGGGAACAGGAAGAGGAAGAGGAGAATACGTAAATTAAGACGAAAGACGAGGAAGGAATGAAGAGAGTGGAGAGGATACGAAATAGAGAGGGAAAATAAAAGTGGTTGAAAGAGTAAGAAGGGTAGGAAATGGAAAATGTGATTAGTTATGAGATGAGAACAGGAAAGAAAAAGAGAAAAAAAAACTCAGAGGGGGAAAAAGATGAGAAAAAAAAAAAACGAAAAAGAGGGAGAGAGGATAAAACTGAGGGAGGACGTGAGTACGAGACAGAAGGGGAACACTGAGAAGTATAGGTAAGACAAAGGTAGGGATCGAGGGAGAGGTACGTTCAGGGATTGCAAGGAAAGGACTGTTAAAGGACAGATGGAAATGAATGATGAACAAGAGGGGAAGGGGTAGTAGAGCGGAAAGAGGAAGGAGAGGAGGAGGAGGGAAGTAAATGAAAGAAATTCCCTGAAGGAGGAGGAGGAGGAAAGGAGCTCGACCGATGAGAAAGAAGTAGCTTAAGGCGAGGTAAAAGATTGATGGTGAAAGCCAGGCTGTGAAAGGCAGTCAAGTCAAGGCAGGCTGTGAAGGGTAGTCAAATCAGGTGGTGGTAGTGTGCAGGGCTGAGCTGTGTGTGGAAAATTGTGAATGTATGTGGACCTGTATTGGCTCCAGTGTGTATAAGGTAAACATGGTAAAATATTCATAGTAGTTTCCCAGAGACTGTGAAAGGTAGGTAGTATATTAGTCTGATAAAGGTTCTGAAGAAAGGTTGGTAAAGGGTATAGATTTCAGCCCATGAAAAGCTATAAGGAGCGGCTGCAGGAGATAGCGAATTCTGACAGGAAGACACACAGACAGTGGAGGCCAACTGGGAGAAACAGTGCAAACAAAATCAGAGATCGTGTGTGTGTGTGTGTGTGTGTGTGTGTGTGTGTGTGTGTGTGTGTGTGTGTGTTTTGTGTATGTGTGTGTGTGTGATTTGTGTATGTGTTCCTGGTTAGCGCATGTATGTATGTAAAATAAGATACAGATGATATTGAGAGGAAAAAGATAGGTAAAGACAAGATACATGAAGAGGATAAAGAGAAAAATACTTGGAAAGGAGATATAAAGAAAATGAAGTAAACAGAGTAAAACAAAACGAAACGCAGGGAGATAAACATAAAAAAAAAACAGAAAAATTAAACAAAAATGTGATAGCAAAAATATAGAATGAGACCCAAAAATCTGAGAGAGTGAAAAACAAAGAGGCAAAGGAACAGAATAACTTGAAAATGAGAATTGACCAGAGAAAAGAAATAAATCACTTACTGTAGATGAATAAAAACGGACAGATAAACTGAAAGAAAATAGAGAACTGGAGAGAGAGAGAGAGAGAGAGAGAGAGAGAGAGAGAGAGAGAGAGAGAGAGAGAGAGAGAGAGAGAGAGAGAGAGAGAGGGAGAGAGAGAGAGAGAGAGAGAGAGAGACAGAGAGAGAGAGAGAGAGAGAGAGCAACATGGTGAAAACAGGCAGAGAGAGAGAGAGAGAGAGAGAGAGAGAGAGAGAGAGAGAGAGAGAGAGAGCAACGTGGTGAATACAGACACAGAGATAGATAGAGACAGACAGAGATAGAGACAGAGTTGCAATGCAGGGGTGGATCGGGCCCCAGCGTGCATGAATCAGCGGCGCCAGCATCCCTGATACAGACTTCAGTGCTGACGTGGGCCAAACTCAAAGACTGAAACTAGATAACTCGATTCGCAAAGTCTGGCACGTGTTGGCCACAAAGGCTCGCCCCGACACAGGCAAATTCTAGTTGGTGCTACATATTCCTCACAATATCACTGCAATTTATCGAAGTGGAAATGTGTGTTCATTATTAGTCTCAGCATAAAATATAAATGTGAGTAATCTGGTAAAAGTGTATGACAATATTTTCAGAGCAAGGAAACCATGAAAATAATGGTTATTTACTGTGCGTTGTAGTAGGAATTTAGTATAAAATCCAGTGAAATATAAGGCATCAATAGAGACCATTACCAAGGCTCGCGTAACAAGCAATAAGATGTATAATATTAAAGTATAAATGTAAGGCATCCCATAAAATTGGTAACCATGGTGTTCGTCACATATCCAGCAACAGAACTTTCGCCTCCTGCCATATTGGGTCAATTCGATTCTCGCTGCTGCATATAAACCGTGTGGAGAGAATTAGTGCCCTCCCCTTACCAGAGTATAAGCTATATAAAATTTATTTCAATACAAGCAAAATACCCATCTTAAGGTTTATTAGAAAATGATACCGATATAAAACATTTGTAACTTTCTGCTGGGTGTAAGTCCTTCAGGTTTGTCTGGGAATATAATGCATAACTGACACCTTGTTTGTGTTATTGACTTCATGGTTATTATGTAGCACTTTTACTGTAATGGCACTATACCAAAAATGGCGTGTTTATTCCGCTGGTGACTCTTTATCGTAATTGGAAGCTTCCTTAAGCGAACAGCCAACCATTTTCTTATGCTGTCTGCTTAGGGTACCTTGGCTTCCTGGGTCGACCGCTGATGAGGGAGCTTCTTTATCATGATGGCACCTCTATCACGATGACACTATGCCATAAGGGTCCTGTTGTGTTTTCGAAGAATTGTAGCCTTCTGATTTCTTCAATGTGCATGTAATGAAGTACCTATATATATATATATATATATATATATATATCGAGGGAGCCTGGTTTGTGATCTATAATGGATGATGTGTTACTAGCTTCTAATTCGCAGATATCATCATAGGACCTGCTAACTTAACCTGACGTAACTTTGTTCATACATAAACAATTGAAATTAACATGACATAGATCATACTAAGTAACTGTAGTTAGAAACTTCCAAATCTACATGTAATTGCATTACCAAATTGAGCTCATCGACGAGTTCCTGTTAACGCGGAGATGATGCAGACTGTACCTAGACTTGTGGTTCCTTTTGGGTCACCAAAATATATAGTTAACACAGCGAAGAATATTCACATTTCACTTTACTGGAGGACACTGTGGAAATGACTGGCAAAATCACTAGAATATAGAATAGGGACAGACTGAGGGATCGTTTAACTCAAGGTATAAATTCAGCTTCCCACATTTTTGCATGGACTGCCTAGGTTTATATTTGTTCATTGTTATCCAATGGCATTGTTGTTGTTGTTGCTTTTGTTTCACACCGAAATTGCAGGTACGTCACAATCAAATCGCAACCAATTGTGTTTGTAGTTTGAATAGCAGAGTCCATACGGGTAGTTGCTCCTATCCAAATGGACAATATCTGTTCATGGAGCTCACGCTATGGTAAAAAAATATGCTGAGCGATCATTGTAAAAAAAGGCAAATAGATTCAGTCAGCAATGTATTTTGTTGAATGATCAACGAGCAAATTCGGGTAAGTTGGCACAAAAATCAGCCAACGAACGGGATCACCGGAACCTGATCGCCAACAACGTTTTTATGATATCCGAGCAAACTAAACTTTGTGCTGTGTTTATTTTACCCGAAGGCAGCTAGGATAACTATTCGAGGAAGAAAAGCTAGTTATACTGGTTATGATATCCATGGATAAATTGTAACATTAAAGTAGAAAAATAATCGCAGGTAGCTTGAGAAAGGCGAGCTGGAAGACACTGATTCATGTAAGCTGTGCCTGAATACACGTAAACAAAGGTAACATGTTCTTACGGTCACAGGTTGAAGGAATAGGAAGCCTCAACGTCAACAGTTAAACAGTAAGCCACTATAAGAGTAAAGATAGCCGTAATCAACAGTTATGTGGCTTCTGTCTTGTTTTCCGTCTCAGTGATTCAGTCCGCAGGGGCTTCACATTTCATGAAACTATCTTCCAAACAGAGAAAAAAATCGTATAGTTTTCAATTATGAGTGACAAGACTGATTCACCATTGTACGGTCTAATCCATTACATCCCTTAGACACACACAGAATGACGAATATAACTCAAATCCGATCCTGTTGGTGAGTTTGAGGATCCTGGACACGAGGGGATGCTTTACGTGGTCATTGTGAAGGCAAGAGAGGCAGCCCGTCACAATGCGGGCAGCGTTTGTGAGTGTCAAGGTTTTGCCCGACTGACACATTGATTCTCTTTGTGGATGCATTTCACTCCCATTCTTTTCCTGCAGCCTATACTTTTCCTTTCCCATCACCTTTATCCTCCTGCTCATCATCATCATTCACTACCACACCTCTTCGCTGCTTACTCTCTCTCCTCCCTTCACATCCCTTCCCTTGTCTTTCCTTCCCTTCCTATTCCCTCGCTATCCTCCCCACCCCAGCCTTTTTCTTCTCCCCTTCTTTTCCTTCACCAGTCCTCCTCTTCCTTCCCCAATTAACACTCCTCTATCTTCTCCACCTCTCGTCTTCCTTCCTAACCCTCTTTGTTTCATTGGTTTTCATGCTCTTTATTTCGTTTCTGGTTATAATAACCCTTCTATTGCTTTTCTGGACACATTGGGTTTGCCGTCGCCCTTTTTCTCTCGTGATCCAAATGTTGGTAAACTCATACGTAGTCCACGTCCGCACCCACACACTTGCATTCACTCACCCAGTCACTTGCCCGCACACACACGTACACTCTCCCAAAAAAGTATCGGCATTACTGGCTAGATCCTGCTGAGAAAAGATCGAAGCTACATGTATGACTGTACTGTGGGGTTGGTATTCCTGCTGTCAATGAGTTGACTCTCATTTCTGTACTAACGTGAAATCCTCTAGCATACATAATTCATGCATTAGGCAAGTCGAGGAGTAAGAGTTGTGACTTCATTTTTACATATATACGTTATGTGATTTTAATGATTGATGGTTTTGGGGGAGGGGGAATTTACTGAATTATTGAAGATAATGAGAATGATAACCCAGAGAATAAAGTTACCAAATCGGATTTTAACCAAAAAGGAATCTTTGAGTAGATTCGCTGTAACTGTAGTATTTTGTCTTAAATATAATGCAGTTATAACATAGGGTAGGATCTAGTAGGCTTATGCTTTTTCTTCCCATACTTCTAAATAAGGATTTGTAAAGTAACACAAACAGACATTGTCCTCTCCAGAAAGTGACGTGTATAAACAAACATGTGAAGCAACCAACACCTCAAAGCTTCACTCGATAATCTCGGGGCCTCTGTCTCAGGCCACGACTGACGGCTTCCTGTCCCGAGGTAGTGGTATATAAAAAAAACAGTAAAAATAAAATAAATAAAAACAAAGATAACGTTATATACCATTCAGCAACTAAGTGTGGATTAGCTGAGTTTTCAGCATTAGAAAGGGACAAATCTTACGATAATATTTGATATTTTTCTAATAGGTGAGGAAATGCGAATATGTTTCGATTTACATCCACTATAGTTTCTCTGACTCATGAAGCAATACGAATATGTATAATTGGCAACTGATCGGCAGGAATACCACTATATATAAGGTTTCAAAGCAATGTACCATAATGTTACGTTTATTGTCGTTTTCGTTCATTCGTTTTAATGCCGATACTTTTTTGGGAGAGTGTACATACAAGCTGCCACACACATATGCAAGCATGCACTCACACGCACATACATACATATATACACGTACACATGTTCGTCCTGTCGTGTATAGGTGAGCCGTGTTGACCCAGGCTGATTGATCTGGTTTAGTTAAGGGGACCGCTCACAGCTCCAGATAAACTGGGTGATCGTGGATAATCTTTAAGTAAGACGGAACGTAATTCGCTTTGTCTACTGTGTACTGGGTGGTAGAATAATAATTGGTGTATATGTATAATCAAACTAATATGTTAACCAATCCCCTCAAAGGATTACTGTCTTGCGATATAGCGAGTTGAGAAAGTGATGAAATGAACTACAAGGTAGAGTTGCATATTTTAGTTGAACATCAAAAGTATTCATTAATTTTACTTTGATGATAATTCTGCACTTACTGTGAAGGTTCGCCAACATCGTTTAGTTGCTCTCCATCTCCACTAACCACTATAATTCTAATCTATACTTTCCTGGATTCGACTTAACTGTATTACCCAGGATATGCCTCACTGCAGCTCACTTTTGCAGGTAGAGCATGCAGAAATATCCAGCATCATACGATTTCTTCCAAGCAGAATATTCTCTACTCTTTTCTTCTAATTAGTTATAATTTTAATTAGCTTTGATTGCAGATATTTTAAGGGATATTTGCTAATCATATTCTCATATTGTCTCTAAATGTACTGCTTATAGTTGTTATAGCCTTAGTCCTCTGCAGTACAAATGGCAGTCGATATCAAAGAAATATTTTTACTTAGCCACAAATCTTAAAGAAGTCATCTGTTTTGGGCGAATTGAAGAGTTACTCCTTCCTACTATATGCTACAAAATAGGTCGCCTACTCGTACACCTAGGGACTAGTTATGTTACCTGGCATACACCTATATACCCGAGATGTATAAGAATGTAGTCCTTCAGTTCGACCTCAAAGATGACCGCATCCCTGATATGCTCAGATTGTTTTCAAACACCTCGACCACCACGTGTACCACTAAAGCCACCAGACCAAACCTTATGCACCGCTGCTCACAACAATATCACCAGCTTCAACAATAACATTAGCCTACACAACAGCCGCATCAGGTCTATACCACAACGATAACAAGAGCCACAACAATGCTACCAACCGCTGCTACTACTACAATTACACCAGCCACCACCATAGGAAAACATCCCCAGGGTGACTGACATTCCCCGATGGGCCTTGTTATTTGCCGACACACAAAGCTTCTCCTGGAACACTGGCTACCAACAGCCTAGACAAACATTCATTCGACCTTGCTCAACGAAACACGTCACAGAAATTATATATATATACATATATATATATATATATATATATATATATATATATATATATATATATATATATATATATATATATATATATATATATATATATATATACAGTATATATATATACAGTATATATATATATATATATATATATATATATATATATATATATATATATATATATATATATATATATATATATATATAAAGAGTAAATTAATAAATAAAAAATATAAAAAAACACGCACACGCACACACAATTATCAAGCACTCAACATAGCCCAATCGACCAACCATATCACTCGTATCAACCCTACCAGCTCAAGGAAACACTACAGTGGATTAAATGCCAGACCCGAATCCCAACAACCAGGTCCAACAAACCCATCCCCCGACCAACGTGACCCGCTGCCCTTGCCACCAAACCGACCGACTCTACTCGAGGGCGTAGCATACGAGTCCTGGAGGTGTGGTGTGTGGCGTAGAGAATCCTGAGAGAGGGTGTCGGTCGCCTTCTCGTCTGGATGTCATTAATCTTGGTTTACATAAATATTTTCCTTCTGTACGTGTATTTGTCTTCGGAACCCTGTACAAATACGAGTGTGTGTGTGTGTGTGTGTGTAGAGAGAGAGAGAGAGAGAGAGAGAGAGAGAGAGAGAGAGAGAGAGAGAGAGAGAGAGAGAGAGAGTAGGAAACACAGTAAAAAATACAATACACAAAGTGAGAAAGGGAGTGAGAAAGAAAGTGGATGTTTTCGCCCAATGAATTTGTCCCTGTCCAAGTGAAAATGTGGATCTGTCGCTCCAACACGAAAATATGTAAACGGAAAAATGTCGCTCGTGTCCCTAGGTTTTGGTTTCTACAAATGCTGTTACTTTGCCTATCAATTTAATATTTTATGCACTGCCTTCATATGGGTTGTTCTTGAAAATACTGTAGTGCAAATTCGCTCCATTTTCGTTTCATTAGATTAATTCACATCAAGTGTAATTTTCTTCAGACCGTACTCAGATAACTTCAGGTATGTATATTTATGCAGATTAATAACGAAAAATTATTGAGATTTATGCACATTTTATTTTAGAGAATGAACCGAGGAATTATATAGCCATAGTAACTAGAATCAGACGTTATTTATGGTAAATTTTTTACCATGTATTTCAATAGAGAAAAAATAAGATATCAGGATCAAATAAATCACGATATGAACTAAGTATTTTGCATATATTCTCTTTTCATTACTTTAGATATCGAAACACGTGAGATTGTGGTCACATATCAATGAAAACCAATTCCTTAACTTGGTCTGTCCTGTTAAAATGAAAAATTGATAAAGCACACACACACACACACACACACACACACACACACACACACACACACACACACACACACACACACACACACACACACACACACACACACACACACACACACACATATTTATACACACACACACACATATTTATACACACACACACACACACACACACACACACACACACACACACACACACACACACATATATATATATATACACACACACACACACACACACACACACACACACACACACACACACACATATTTATACACACACACACACACACACACATACACACACACACACACACACACACACGCACAGAAAAGAAAATGATGGAAAATGGAGGAAAAAGTGTGGGTATGTGTTAGGTTTTGCAGGGCGGGCGAGGAAAGTATCCACGTGTAGCTCATTATCTCGATGCTGGGGTCCGACCGAGGTGGGCTGGGGACACGGTGCTCTGGAATGGGTATTAGGAGAGTGAGGGAGAGGGCGAGTCCTGGTGAAGATAAGGGTGAGGGTGAATATGCAGTAAAGGTGAGTATGAGTGAGAGGGCGAGTCCTGGTGAAGTTAAGGGTGAGGGTGAATATGCAGTAAGGGTGAGTATGAGTGAGGGGTGAGAGTGAATATGCAGTAAGGGTGAGTGTGAGTGAGAGGGTGAGTCCTGGTGAAGATAAGGGTGAGGGTGAATATGCAGTAAGGGTGAGTATGAGTGAGGGGTGAGAGTGAATATGCAGTATGGGTGAGTATTAATGAGGGGTGAGAGTGAATATGCAGTAAGGGTGAGTGTGAGTGAAGATAAGAATGAGAGAGTGAAGAAGAGAATGTGGGTGAATATTCAATAAGGGTGAGTGTGAGTGAAAATGAAAGGGTGAAGGTGTGTGCTGTAAGGGTGTGGTTAAATATACAGTAAGGATGAGTGTGAGTGAAGAATAGGATGTGGGTAAATTTACAGTAAGGGTGAGTGTGAGTGAAGAATAAGATGTGGGTAAATTTACTGTAAGGGTGAGTGTGAGTGAAGATGAAGGTGAATATATAGTAAGGAGGGTGAGGTTAGGTATATGGAGACGTGGTTTGTCTCTTATGGTCAAAATGGAGGTTTACAAAATCCCTCAAAACAAGGCACAAAATATATCCTTAAGGGAGGAATCTCTTGTTGTAAATTGGAAGGCTACTGATTCCTCCAAAGTATGCCAGGAAACAGACGATTCTAGTTTTACTAATAGGGGATCTGTTTCGTGGCATAATTTGGAGGAATCGCTATGCCATCTCTTTACCAACAACAGCTATGGCTATCGTGTACTGAATTGCTGGCAGTCATTGTCCTGGGGGATATTGCTCAAGTATATATTTTTTATGATTTCTTTATCTACATTTTTCCTTTGAAGTGCGAATTCAATAAACCAGATCCAGTGATGAAGTATGCATATTGTGTAAAGGTTCATGCCTGTATCTTTTCATTCTTTCCATTGAAGTCTTTGAAAATATTTTGAAACACGTAATGTTTCAGCATTGTGCACCTTTGAGCCTAAGTGGGGTCAGTGATGTATTATTTTTTATTTTTTTATCGTCATCCTCATCACCATCTTATCATCATCATCCTATCATCATCATCATCCTATCATCACCATCCTATCTTAATTCTAATATCGCCATCCTATCATCATAATGTCATCCTTCAATAATCACCATCCTATCATCACCATCATCATCCAATCATCACCATCCTATCATCATCCAATCATCACCATCCGATCTTTATTCTATCATCACCATATCATCTTCATCATGTAATCAAAGGTAAGAGATGCGTTTGTATCAATAACCTTCATTTAGGCAGTTTTATATATCCGTGTGTTCTCGTACTGGATTAATTCTAATTAGTTTGATTAGCTGAACGAAATTACTTCTCACGACGTTATGATTCAAGGGAACACAGTACTTATGTTAATAAGATTGTGTACGTGTAGGTTAAGTGCCTCTCGAGGTCACATTCTCAGCACTGTTGCTCGATAAGTATGAGACAGACAGACAGACAGACAGACAGACAGACAGAGTGAAATTCGGTACCGGTTTACTGCAGAGAGGAAAGAAGTAGTTGTTTGAAAATTCACGCTGTCAGTCACTGTGTGGGTATGTGCTGAATGAATGATACAAATGGAGTGAGTTTTGTGGTATGTACGCTAGTGATGGTGTATCGAGTTTCACCAGTTATTTAGAATAGTTTCGCGTGTACCTTGTCCGTTCAATATTATAGTATTCACATATTATTCATTTTATTATTATCCATATACACTGGAAAAGGATATTGGCGGCTTCCAAAAGCTTTGTAATCAAAATAATTCCAATATTCCATACTGAATTGACGGTGAGAGACAGCTGTAACACTCAACTATTTGCACATAAAACATTCACCTCCTACACAAAGGTCAGTCCGCACAGCACGATGGGAACATGATCCTCTAAATAAGTTTTTCTTTAATTCATTTATGGTGTGTCCAGGTATTACGGTCACAAGAGTTAGCACCAACCACCACCACCAAAACTCGGGCTTTTATTTATTTTTATTGTATGTTCATATATTCTTCTATACAAACCCTTCTGCTGTTCCCATATCAACGTTGTATTCTCGTGAGTGAAAACAAAACGAATAGTAACTCCAGCAACTTAAACATGCAAACTGACATCTGGTGGTGGTGGTGATCAACGCGACTTTTCACGGTGACTTTACAGATCCCTTAAGCTCTTCGTTTGCTCTACCCCATGACAATGATATATGCAATACTACCGTACTGAAACGCACTGACCAAACAGTTTGTTGTTATTGACTTTTTACAATGGTTGGTAGATAGGGTATCAATATTCATTAATAGAAATCATATACGCGATATTGCAGGCTACTATTTACGAAATGTGGGTGTTATATTTCTCATAATAAAATAAAATAATTAGCTATGCAAGGTGGAAAACGGTCTACTTATATGCTGTATGTAAACCATTCATCTCGTTTGATTAAATAGGAAGGGAAAGAGGGACATACGAGATATAAGTAATGAGAAAATCAAAACTGTCCTATTTCACACAGTTGAACAAAAGGCCTAGAATATCATCATATCATCATCATCATCATCATCATCAAGTCCTAATTTTCCTCTTCCCATGCGGCTCATTCACAGGGTATGAAAATATAAAGTATGAATTATGGACCAAATCAGAGACAACAGCAAAGTGGATCCCAAAAATTAATTCTCCTCCTCAGCAACTAATTGTCCACCTCAGACCTGAATCACCCAATGGCCACGAGGGTAGGAGATAATAATCTATATGAATTAAATCCGCAGCCTTTATTTATGGCTTATATTAATCACAGCTACTATTATATAAGAGTTCACTTCCTCCACTGCAAGATAAATGCACTCTGTTTCATATGTAATTAATCTAGGGGTGTTAGGATGTAGAGGGAGTGGGATAAGGGGGAAGGAGAAAATAAATGAGGAGGAGGATGGGGGTGGGGATAATGTTGGAGATGGAGAGAGAAGGACTACAGGGTGAAGTGAAATATATAGGGGAGAATTAAGGAAGCCTATTTAGAGGGTGAAATATATAGGGAGTCAGAGGTCTGGAGAGAGATGAAACAGAAAGAGGGAGAAGGTGAGTGTTAGTAAGTGAATGGCATATGGCCTTTTTAATTAAGCACATATAACACTTGTATATACGGTCCCTCTTCTGTCACCATCGTAATAACCATTCTGTAGGAGGAGTTTATAATTACTTGAATAATAATTATGAATGATGATTAAAATTTCGTAAGTAATCATGCTTAGTGTATTCATATTTGACCATTGCTCCAGATGAAATTTCTGTTTAAGGGGGTAATACACTTTCGGTACATTGGAGCGCCTTTAGTCCTCCAAAGTATGTCAGAAAACAGGACCAGAAGAACAAAAATAATGGTGGCATGTTGCCTAGAATAGTTTGGAGGAATAATTTGCTCCAGATCTACCAACAGTGTACTAGGTCCTGTCCCCTTGGAGGAAATATGATCTTCCTTCACTACCAAAATATAGGGAAGGGTACAACAGGGATAAAGTGGTAAAAAAAAAAAGAAATCTGAAAGGTAACAAAAGAGGTGAACTGTCATTTATGGACTCATATGGCTGATAATTGTATTCATATGTTATTTTATCCATTTAAAGTACTTAGCTATAGTTGCACGGTGAATTTCTGTCTTCTTTCAGATGGAATATTAAATATAATGGCAGATAAAACAACAACACCTACTGTACTACAATATTAGATGGTTTTCTTAATGACCATGCAACATCATAAATATGCAGTGCTTCAAGGTGTTGGGTGGATGTTAGGGTAACTTTTGTACCGATGATTTATATTGACTATAATAAATAGGTACTCGGTAAATCTTGAATATTACCGCTTATGTATCTTAATAATGCACTAGATGAGGTTCACCAATGGAAGCTTTAATACTCTGACGGGCAAACCCTAAGTTACGTAAGTCGAATATATAGAGTAAAATGTGTAGTCCCAGATCACCCTTAAGAAATAGAGCCGATTCAGTGACAAGAGTGGGACTACTATACTGGAAGGAAGTTGTTTACTACCACCCTGATCAATGAACTGAGTAAAATCCTTCAAAAAATAAAGAAAAAACTGTAGTTATCCTGAGGTAAGGCATCTCAGGGGCTGTTCCTCAATAATAATTACTTCCCAAGACCGTACTGGGCGAGGCGACGAGGAAACCATTGAGGCGTAACGTATAAATCAGGCGTTGCAGGGAGGAGAAAATCATAGATCATCAAGGGACTGGGGGGTCGCAGAGCCTCCCGTCCAAAGTATTAAACCCATTGTAGTTACCTTAAATAATGGTCCTCGTGCAGCCGATGAGTATATATCTATGTAACTTGTATAAATCATATCTGTCTGTTCAGTAGTGGAAGAGAAGGAGGGTACACTGGCGAATATATATATATATATATATATATATATATATATATATATATATATATATATATATATATATATATATATATATATATATATATATATATATATATATATATATATATATATATATATATATATATATATATATAATTTTTTTTTTTTTCACGATTAATTTTTTGTTCCTTTCGAATAAAGCAGTGATGAGGACATTACTCGAAGTTGAACTTACAAAGTAGCCTAGCTGTTACTCTATAAATTCTCGTGTTTGACTGATATCTTTGAACGATACAATGGAATGGTTGGACGAATTTATATATTGCTTGCTGTCAGTGATTTGTACACAGTTTGCTTGGTTCACTATGTGTTTTATAGATTTATTCTATGAGCTGAGTTTTCGAGGTTTGAAATACAAGGTCAGTTTTCCTGCTTTGGAGCTCGTTTTGAAAGTGGTAATTTTCATGTCCAATCCAGTTTTACTGTTAGCTGTGCTAATAATATATAAGGGTCCATGAACAGGATTGTGTAAAATTTTACCATAAATGTCGCAAAATTGTTCCAGGTGAAGGGAGCCATGCACTCATAATTATACATGTTGAGCCTTTTATTACATACTGTATAATGTATATCTAATTAAGAATTATGTGAAATACCCTTTGACGTCAGTACTGCTTCCACCTTTAAAAAGTCAGAGAAAAGAGTTCGTCATCAGCCGTAATAATGGAATACATATTTAAGAAACATCGATCAAGCCTTCTGTTGGACAGCTGAGGAGGAAGAGGTTGCTACGTGTGGTCTGAAATGCAGGTGGTGGAGGAAGAAAATATTCCAGTGAGGTCGTACGTAATAACCTCGTCAGGATTCGAAATGAAGACCTTGAGAACAGGATTCCCAGCCGACATTGCTATTGGAATTCCAGCTCTCCAGACATGAAGTCTTGACTACAAATGAGGCCCCCATGATTTCATACAGTGCTGACTTATGTTGTGCATATCTTTGCGTAGAAGTAAATAACATTGCGGCATGCGTAGAAAGCTTACGGTATATAGAAAATTTGTAGTCTTTTAAAATATCACCATGGTGCATGAGGCGTAACACGGTAAGTTACTTGTTACACTGGTTTGTTGTGCAGTACATGATTGTGTAATACTGCAAGTATTATTTTTTCCATATGGATATATTGACTTAATTTGTATTACCGTAGTATATTATTGCAAAAATATTTCAGGTATTACTACTTTTGCGTGTGTGATCATTTTAATGTAATATTATTATTTTCATATTACTGATATGATTAATACTGTGATATTAGTACCGTAAAATTATAAAAGTAATTCCTACTTCATTTTGCTCGAGGTGTGATTACGTGCAGCTTATTTTGTACTTAGGTAGTTGTACACGCTCTATTATTAGAGCTTAAATACTAGATAAAATTGCCTTAGGCGACTTGCGCTCGGCTTAGATATAATCCTAATGATATAGTCCCTTGACCTGTGTAGAAAAAATCATATGGATTTAAAATATGTAAAGCCACAATCAAACTTTTCTTCAATCGTAGTAAATATCTTAATAATAAGAACAACACATGTATGATTTTGCAGTACCTAAAAATAATAATTGATGGGGTGGAGTTGACATAATCATAAGGTGTGATATAATTTATTTAGATACAGTACGCTACTGATTTATTTGCACAATAGAAGGAAGGTGTTGGTGGTTATTTGATTGTGGCTATACCAGGTAGGAAGTGGTGGATTTCCTTTGAGTTAATTACAATATACAGTAGGTAAGTGATAAAAACTGTAATGAGATGTACTGTACGGCTTATGACAGACGTGGAATGAGTTACCATTGTACTTTTGTAAATAATAATTTGTTCCTGTTTTATGTTTTGTATATATTTTACTTACATGGTTACGGTGTTATATAAAGTGTGAATGTGGTGTTGGTTAAGGGTTTGAATCTGTTAGGGATGTTTAGTTGGCGAGTTTAAGGTCGAGTATTCGTTCATCTTCTGTGTCACAACCAGGTTCATGAACTCTCCATTAGTATATTCAAATAGGTTTGACTCATAAAACCGACCTAATGAACGGATTCCATGTATGTACACAACACATATGAGACAGAAAGAATAAAGTCAGCAGCAGAGAAGTTTGTTTTCCTCTCACTCCCACCTACTTCCAACTACAAGAACAGTTAACATACATACTCTAACCAGCAAATTTTAAAAAGTGTTATGACATTTACTGTAATATAAACAGCTTTTCTTTTGGAGCTGTCGTAATTCAAATGTCATAATTATATCTTGTGACCTGGTATGATCTTTCAGCACGAACTGCGTATTATAGAAAGCTATTTAACTACGAGGACCTCCTACAATATTTATAATACCATATGACATTAATCCAGGAATAATATACAATATGTTAGCCTTTTTTAAAGAGTGAAATGTACTAAGTATTTACCTATGAACTTTGGAGATCTTCCCTGGGACAAGTAATATCATCTTGCGTTATGGAGAGATATGCGTAACTCGACAACCGTTGTTTAGTTGATAAAGGAAACTCGTTACCCAAAATGCATCTTTTAAGCTAATATGGGAGTGGACATATTACACTACTCGAAAATTATAATCCATGATCATCAGTCCAAACTGTGATTGCATTACTCCCAGGAGAAATTGGGTTCACTTACCTTGCAATATAAAATGTTCCTTTTATTCACACTATCCTACTTTATGCAATTTTTTGTTTTATAAATTACATATAAATGGCATCCCACTTATTACGTTATATCCAGACATAGAATTCCGAAGATAATTCAATTGATCGAATGTTCAATACTGAATTTAGGGCTCTGTGAGTTAAGACCCCTGCTTTCACAAATTCCATCAGCTGGGATGGGCAAAAATTCTCCGGGTGAAATTAGGCAGTGCCGCATTAAGCCGTGGTAGGTGTGTGTGTGCCGGCTACTTTCACACACTCCATCAGGCCGGGGCAAACACAGCGTCGCATCAAAGGAAATGGTCGGGTCACTGACGCATCACCGTAATCATTAGTCCCCCACACCACCACACCCTTGTCCCCTTTCTCCCCTCATCCCCTGCCTCCCCTGTCAACATTGCTACCTACTTACTCATACAGTCCACTTCCCTCACTGTCGCTTTACCGTAGTCGTTTGCTCACTTCCTCACTATCACCTCCCGATTCTTGTTCCCTGTCTCTAAATTCCTCTCTTCCGGGGTAAGGATAATATCCAAAAGGTTCATTCAAATCAGTATGTCTATTCCCTTCGTTTTCCATATTTTACCTCCGTTCTTAAATTAAACTTGTCTAACGAAACTGGTGTATGCTCTGTGACTTTCTATATTCAATTGGAGGACCTTTATTGATTGATCACTGTGCTATAGTGTGCTACCCACCTTACCATTTCCCACAGGATTCCCCTCATACATACCGATGGTTTAATCTATATTTGTACGTCGTTTGTGTCGGAAATTTACTTGATAGTGTGTGAGCATAGCGGCGGAAGCTTTGGCCGTTTGATTCATCATGTATAGGTCATTAGGAATATCAATTGCTTTGCTATACTGTTTGCAACTTTTCACAGTGCTATGTTTACGTTGCCTTCATGAGCAAGTAATATAAATAACGATAAGCATAACATAGAGCAAAGAAAAATAACTATATAAAGAATGTGAATACTGCCAGAGGGTAAAGAAGTTTCTTTTCTCACAGTAATAGAAAATTATACGAATAGGGTGAATATTATAATATGTATAACTGATAGGTGATGAAATGGCAGAATGGCAGAAAGACACCCAGGAACAATCGATAGCCAAACAGAAGAGCAACTGAAATAATAAAATCAGATAACTGGCTGGAAATGATAAGCAAGCAGAGAGAAATTGAAACTATGAATAGCTGATGATAATGGTGGATCTCTCTGTACAACGTGGGCGTCTCGTATCCAAAACATCTCGTATCGGAAGCTTACAACATAGTTCATCCAGTGGCTTCTGTGTTTTAGTGTTAGTCGTCGCATTTTGGTGTACAAATCTATGCAGCGAGTGTGATAGAAGCTTTATATCACACAAGTAGTATCACTTTCTCTCCATTCTGTTTCCACTTAACCTTGCACCTCACACAAGCATAGACACACGCATTGGTTATTGCACATACATACAGACAGAGGCACACCTGAATACACAAGCATTTCACACATGCATAAATACACACACATGTACAGTGGTGGTCAATAATAATCATCCACATATGGGTATCTCAAACAATTTACTGTATAATAGTTTTCACGTTCACATAATATTATTATGATGTTATTGTTTTAAGTAGTGCGTAACTGCTTGTAGTATCTTAAAAAATGGCACTTAACCCCTATATGGATGTTTATTTTTGACCACGACTGTACATAGTAGCACACACACACACACACACACACACACACACACACACACACACACACACACACACACACACACACACACACACAGAGATGCACATATTTGACTACCCCGAGTAAATTTGCACGCATCATTGTGAAGGTATGCGAATAGTAGGGTGTGGTGGGAGAGAGGAAAGGACACGTATTGCAACCAATGGACTGTGAATGTTGACCGAGAGAAGCTGAGAAGCCACTGATGATGGTTAATGTAGGACTTGAATGGCGTGGATGTCTGCCCTGTGGACGGAGTAAACACGGGGGAAAAAAGGCTGTGTCAATTTAGGCCGGATGAACGGAGATTGAAAAATGGCACATGAATGTATGCATCTCCATCCCTCCGGTGTAAGGGTAAAGGTGAAGTCACAGTGGGTATTTGTTTTTGTTATTCGTTAGCCATTTCCACGATCTCGCTATTCAGTCAATGCAACAATAGAATCCTGGCATCTCTCGTTATCATGCGAGTGTTAGTTTGGGATGAAAGATGTTAGGTAACAAATGTAGGGGAAGCTTACCCTAAGAAGAGAGGCTTACGACACACACACACAAATTATTCATAAAGTTAATTTCAGACGTTTTCTTACCGCTTGAATAGAAGGTCTGTTGGCTATTTAAAGATTTGGTATTGTCTGGAAGTTTTTTTTTTTATAACAGTGTTTCACCGATTCTATTTTAGATATTATTTCCAGCGTCACGTTTTCATCACTTATTATTTTTGTTCTGTAAAACAAGCATAACTGAGTTTTTCTGCTCGTTACTGACCCGTGAAACAATTACATTGTTTTTTTTTTTATTTGATTCCTTTCCTAGTCTCGGGATTATTAATTACGAAATACAAGAGGTATCTGTTTATAAATCGTAGTCGCACATGCCAGTAATCTATCTATCTATCTATACCAAATAATAATAATAACAAAAATAACTATAATAATAATAATAATAATAATAATAATAATAATAATAAAGATGAAATAATGATAATAACAATGATAGTAATATTTATAAAAAATATTTATAATGATTATCTTAATAAAAAGAATAATATAAATATTAAATATAACCATTAAAGTTAAATATATCTATATGATATATCCTAAAGTATGAGAATAAGATTAAACGGTTTCGCCCACCTCAAAACTTTTTTCGACAGGAAGTGTCCATAACTTCTTATATGGTTTGGAAAATTCAGAGAATGCGTAAGATCACATTTGCCTTTTCATATTATAAGTTTTAGGCTGACACATGAATACTTGAACTTTTATCTGGATATGAAACTGAGAAGGCAGGACTTCTTTGTTTGAGATATATTAAAATAGAAAAGATATTATATAAACATAGTTTTGGTACTCAGATTAGAATGTGATGCTTTACCACTGACTACGAGAGTTAAGCATTACAAAACAGAATGAGTACATGACATTTATTGTACGGGTCATGTATTACGGCATTTTAAATCTGACTTTTGAAATACATACAGGACATACAGGCTATGAAACATTTGAATCCACCTCAGTCCTGGATATTGTGAACAACAGTCATCATTTTACTGTCAGTTAGTTTTGTTATAAATTTGAAGTTCTTTAGGCCACAGAGGCCGGTGACTGTCATTATAAGTATGACATTTTTTTCAGCATATCTTTTTCTCAATTTATACTAATTTCATATGTCCGTAAACTATGCTGACCAAATGGTGATATAATAACGTTTGAGTTGTTGAAATGGCAGCAGGCAGTCTGTTGCGTCTTGCATTATTTACTGTGCCATGAAATATGTAAATGGTGTTCGCGAACGCTTCACTCTTGATTTTGATATTTGCGGATCAACCTACAGGGCTGTTAAAAATGCATTCTACTCCGTTTTCGGTAACTGCTATATGATCAGACTTTGTCCATAATGAAACAGCTATACTGGCTTTGCTGTGTCCACCATCATTTAACTATTAACGATGTGTCCCGGGCACAGGGTCAATAATGAAGCACTGGGAGAGTTTTGTCGTCTCCATCATCACGTATATAACTGTTACTGATATTTCGTGGCACAGGTATTGTTGAAATAAAATGAACAATGTTACTCAATTGAAATTATATATTCGTACTATGATTGAGTGAGAATACTGTGCTGTAGTGGTGATTGGGTGGATAATATTTGAATGTATTTGGCATGATATGAGGCAGTTTAATTAAAGGAATTGTATTTTGTCATGTCTCATTCATAAGTGATGTGAACGATTGAACTGGTGGCTACTGATTCCTCCAAAAAACTGTGACAGGAAACAAACACCCTCAATATAGTAGTCTGTTTCCAGGCCCAAATTTGAAGAGTTGATAGTATATATTCAATTCACAAATAACATACGTCATAACAAACGCTTAACATTAACGGTGGTGAATTAACATTTCGCTATTGCATGTCTTTTTCAAGTCATGTAAATAATTAAACGTGTTCATTAACCCTTGTCCTATGAAGTCATCTGGCGCTTTTCCACCTTAATACGTCCAAAATAATGGGTTGTTTATGGGATAACTGAAATAGTATTAACATTATAGACTTCAGAAGTACGGTGGTTTACGTACAGCAATGACTTTAAAATCATATCAGTTGAGAGGACGACAGATATGAGTAATATGACACCGCTGGTAAACCTCGACTATTACTAAAAGATAGTATTCTGTCCTACATTACAGTAATTCTGGAGGAGAGTATCAGTATAGAGAGAGAAAGGGAAAACTTGAGAAACGTTAATTCCCTTAGACATCGTGTCCTATATTATGAATATGTCGATTATAATGATGCAGTGTTCACAATATGTGGCGCTCCGACAAGGTGGATGAGATAATCTTCGATAAGCTGATGTCGTAAGCTGCAACCTTATTACATTTCATTGTTGTGTTGAGGTGCGAGACTGAGGACAAATCTGCTCGACTTTATGAAAGTGATAAAGATCTTGTGGTCAAATGGGATGGCTATGAATTCCTCCAAACGATGCTAGGGAATATACGGCTTCAGTATGTGAGTAGGACATAATGTTTTATAGGAAATTTAGTGGTTCATTTTCTAATAATTAATTCCAACTCAGCATCTGATGGGAGTTAAACAAATTTTCTAGCACTATTACTTCCCAAGAATTATCTATCCACCCAGATTTCTGCACGATTTTTTTAAAGACCGTACAACACAGCAAAGTACAATGACACAACAGCCTAGCATAACGTGACATAACCTAACCTAACGCATGTATAGGAATGTGTTTATGTATGTGTGTGTTGGACTGCCACACACCATAACTAACTAAACTAACATAGCTAACTAAACTAAAGACTGTCATTGTGATGACTTACCGCCTTCTATCTCTCCCCTGTCAGCTGCCACAATGAGCCGCCAGGGGGTCTGGACATGTATACTACATGTTCCATTTACGTAAGGAATATAAACTGGTTTTAGTGGGGCGTATTCACCTCGTTCCGGGTGGTAATGAAGCCCTGGGTGAGCACCCCTTATCTTGCTGCTCTGACTCGGGTGAGCTCCAGTGACGACTGTGGCGGAAACAACCGCCTCTCATTATTAAGAGTCTGTTACACTAACACCTATTTCCCTCGTCCTCTATTCCTCGTCGTCAGTTCTGGGACTAGAATTAATCCACCTGGATTTGTAGGTGTCATTGAAAAATCTAAAAACTAAATGGAGCAGCATTGCATGAATGTTCAGTCACAATATCGTTGTCCAGAATACCACATATAGATAACTGATCACTATCACGATTTTGCATCTGTTATTTTCTCTTTGAAACAAATATATGGTCGTGGTTTATAATGCAGAGGCTTTTCTGTTAAATGATCCTTGGAGTAAATGCTTGTTGCAATCAAATCGTATGACCTTACTTGCCATTTCACATTATGATTCCTTTTTATTTGTTTTACGAGCAAGTCTCAGATTTCCTCATCATTATGAGTCACTGACGAATATAATATTGTGAGAGAACCTTTGTTCTTTTTACATTTTTAATACTTTAACATCACTGATCTAGTAAAACTGTAGATTTTTCTATTGTAAAGCTAAGCAATGTCTAACTTCTGCTGAATATTCCAGTGAAAAACATTTTTTACTCGGGTTTGTAAATATCAACAGATATAATAGTATCTCAGAGTTATAAAATCTCTGTGTGGGTAACTATTATGATCCATAAGTGGCAGTTACTTACATGTTGTTCTGCTTAACCCTGAGCGACATAACTGTTTACACTACGCCCCCATTTGGTTCGTTTGATGGCAATCTGTCAAAGTATTGCTGAAAATGTAATTCGACAAGACAAATGTAATTTGACAAACAATATACACTGATCAAGAGACTTTGTAAACGACATACACCAACACTGTTGAAAAGCATCACGGAGAACAGATTGGAAGACCTCACACAAGACTTGCAATGTCAACAGAGGAATTGGTTCAGATGGCAAGAGTGAAATCAAGACTTTCTCTCTTTGATTAGAACTCCTGGTGAAAGACGCACCCAGACGCACATTCTGCAAGTGTACTGGACTTGCGACCCTCACTAAGTATTCTCCTTCCAAAATTTTTTAGATCACTTTCATATTTTCCTGAAGTAACCATAGCCTATACAGCCCTTATCAACTAGGTCCTAACATAACCTTATGTGGTCCAGCCTATGTTTCCTCCCCTTCACATACAAGTGGTACAAAGTCTACTATATTACATGATGCATTTTGGATGTAACATTACTGGGTAGTGTTACTCCTGTTTGTATTCAACACAGTTTTGCGTACGAAAATGTAAATTGGTGCCAAAGTTTTTTACTACAAACATCTCCCTTTGTACAATAAATTATATCATAGGCGGAGGTAAT
>JAWQEG010001885.1:0-12500 GCA_033782935.1 Petrolisthes cinctipes | reverse complement strand
AGTAGTCCAGGCATATAGCGACATACAGACATATACAGACATATAGGACCATACAGACATATAGGGACATACAGACATATAGGGACATACAGACATATAGGGACATACAGACATATAGGGACATACAGACATATAGGGACATACAGACATATAAATATATATATAAATATACCTAATGATATAAATGGAATGAAATACATGTGTGTGTGTGTGTGTGTGTGTGTGTGTGTGTGTGTGTGTGTGTGTGTAGCCTTGTGATGGCTTGGGTGGGCTGTGTGTGTGTGTGTGTGTGTGTGTGTCGGTGGCTGTACATTAGAGTGCTGTCATTCTTCCAAAGTACTGTATGTCACACAACAACAACAGAACAACTGGTCCTGGAGTGGGGGCGTCTACGTCGTGGGACACCCCCTTCCCCCCAAGGGCTGCCAAGGAAGGAAGCTACGGGGGGGCCAAACCGCCACAAAATCTCCCCGCCCCCCCATCAAGGAGGCGGTAACCTGTTGACTGAAACATCTTGGTAGAGTAAAAAGTTAAACACATATAACAACACACAACCAACACCATTCTCCCTCACAACACCACCCCATCAACAAACATAATGGTAATCTGTTGACTGAAATATCTTGGTAGCTTAAAAAGTTACACACATATATATAACACACAACCAACACCATTCTCCCTCACTGCCTTTTGTGGGTGCCAGCACGGTCGAGTTAGTAAGGTCTGTGGGCCAGCTGTACACTCGTGATACATAATTTCTGACCAGAGTGTGAGGAGCAGAAAGATTCGAATCACCTGGTATTGTTCATTTCCCCACCCAGTACACCTACAGAGGCTGAGTTCGAATGCAGGGTATGTGTGTGTGGTGCCTGCCGTTCGTCTCTGGTCAGAAATCACGAGTGTACACCAAGTGCGCATACCGTCAGCTGAGCCCACATACACAGGTCGGTTGTAAGCATCAGCACGGACTCTGGACTGCTCGGACTCTGGACTGCTCGGACTCTGGACTGCTCGGACTCTGGACTGCTGCTGGGACACACAGTCTGGCCAACAACACCAACCCATCAACAAACATAATGGTAATCTGTTGACTGAAATATCTTTGTAGAGTAATTAGTAGCCTTACCAACCAACACCATGAAGCTCCACTGTGTGTGTGTGTGTGTGTCTGTCTGTCTGTGCGTGTGTGTGTGTATGTCACCATCTAGTATGACACATATGAATCACACACACACATACATACAAACCAACACTTCATCTCAGCACTTCTCAACAACAACAAGAGTCCCAGTCCATCCTAGAAATAATAAAGAAAAGAAAATACACATATATAACACATATATAACACACATATATATATATATATATATATATATATATATATATATATATATATATATATATATATATATATATATATATATATATAACACATATATATAACACATATATATATAACACACATATATATATAACACATGTACTACTACTACTACTACTAATAATAATAATATTAATAATAATTACAAATGTTAATAGTACTATTAGTGTTATTATTATTGTTATTGGAGTTATTTTTAGTGTTATTGTTATTAGTGTTGTTATTGAGTTATTTTTTATTGGTGTTAGGTTTGTTAGTTGTAACACACACAGAGAGAGAGAGAGAGAGAGAGAGAGAGAGAGAGAGAGAGAGACACACACACACGCAGAGACAGACAGAGACACAGACACGGACAGAGACAGATAGAGACACAGACCCAGACAGACAGACACAACGAGAGAGAGAGACACACAGACATAGAGACACACACACACACCCTGACAGACAGACACAACGAGACACATACACACACACACAACAATAAGAAATATTAACGTTGTATTCATAATTTATCTAATAATGAAATATATGTTGATAAGTTAATTAATAATCATTAGCGTCAGTAAATATGGGCCCTATATTGACCAAAGCTAAAGGTGATAATTAAGTAAAGGTAAATTATGAATACAACGTTAATACTTCTTATTGTAGTGTGTGTGTGTGTGTGTGTGTGTGTATCTCTCTCTCTATGTAATATACAACAACATCTGTGTGTGTGTGTGGTAAGATGACTCTGTTGTTTGGTATTGGTCAGCCACCATCAAATAACCACCAACATTTTCCTTCCATCGTAGCAAATATCTTGGTAATAAAGAACAACACGTGTATGATTTTGCAGCACCTCATAAAAATAATTGAGGGGGTTGAGTTGACATAAGGTGTTGTATGATTATATATTGATATGATACTGATTTATTTGTACGATGGAAGGAAAGTGTTGGTGGATATTTGATTGTGGCTGTACCAATACCATGACTCCATAGACAAACAACAGAGTAGTCTTATCAGTACCACACACACACACACACACACACATGTTGTTGTATATGCTTACTGTGCCTTCTTTCCTTCTGTTATCTTGGTGTTTGTTGTCTCTCTTATCTTTTCTTTTCTCCCTCGTTTCTGGGTAGGATGGTCTGGTCTTCCTTCATCCTCATCCAACCACACCAATCTATCAGAAAATAACCTTTTGGTTAGAAATTCTCGGTGCAGAGTTCAATCCGAACACCAACCTCGTCAAACAATAAGTTTTGCCCTTGTATCTCACCAGCTGGTATGTACCTCCACAACTTATCTGACACATGAATTTGTAGATAGGTGGATTTCCAATGTACAATAGTAGAGGCTGGTGTGGTGTACCTCTCTGGACACACACGTCAGTGACATCATCACCCCGTGTGGCACATCACCTGGCAAACAATGACACATGACAACTGAAATCAGTACACAGGGATATTAACTCTATGATTAATAAGTGTAAAAACCATTACAAAGGAAAAATTGAAAATATGTTGGAGTAATCCAAAAGGTGCATGGGATGGTTTGTGGAAATTAACTGGTAGGCTATGTATAAAAAGAAGGAACAGCCAGACGTGAACAATGTTTGGGACTTTGGTAATGAATTAAATGACTTTTATTCAAGATTTGATGTACAGGATTTTTAGGCAGAAATTAATACCATATGCCAATCTTTGTCTACTAAGAATGACTCATCTATTATAATAAAAGAAGAGGATGTAATTGAGAGCTTAAATAGGGTTAAAATTGGCAAAGCGGGAGGGCCTGATAAAATAAATGATAGGATGCTTAGACTGTGTAAAAATCAACTCTCAAATATTCTTTGTAAAATATTCCAGCAGTCTGCTATACCTAAAATATGGAAAACTTGTGAAATTGTTCCAGTGCCAAAGAAACCAAACCCTACTTGCCAAAGGGTCGATTCCACAGTGGTTGGTATTGGTTTGTAAGCACGCAAATGAAAGAATGTTAGCCTTGTAAATGACTTATGGGTGAATTATTTAATGAATCTGATGAATAATCTATACAGTGATCATCATTATCTAATTGTTTGATAGATTTTGTGAATGTGGATACTCAGCGTTTGGAAAATAATGAAGCCTTACAAGTGCGGTTGGTTGGGAAGCTAACAAACAAATACCACTGTGGAATCTACCCATAATGATTATATATAGGCCTGTGGCACTTACGTCAATACTTATGAAATAACTTGAATATATTGTTAAAAAGGTATTGATATAACAAACTAGTGATTTTATGGATGACTGTCTTGTAGTTTGTACATGTCAAGAACCGATCGATGTGTGGAGGACGCTACGTTATTGGTTATTAATTAATTATGTATTGAGTCATGTAGAAGATAGTGTTATAAGCAGATCAACTAAATACTACGGTATGCTAAAATTCTCTTTGTTGTTGATTTCAGTAATGCCTTCAACACAATACAACCACAGTCAGGGGAACTACAACAACAACAACAACACAATACAACCACAGTCTGGGGAACTACAACAACAACAACAACAACAACAACAACAACACAATACAACCTCTTGTACTGATGTGACAACTTATATAGATGAAGGTTAAGGGGGTGCGGGAATAGGGGGACAGGCTGGGGGGGGGGGTTTAGGGGGTTGCGGGAGTAGGGAACAGGCTTTGGGGGGGTTTAGGGGGGTGCGGAAATAGGGGGACAGGCTGGGGGGGGCTAGGGGGGTGCGGGAGTAGGGAACAGGCTTGGGGGGGTTTAGGGGTTGCGGGAGTAGGGGACAGACTTGGGGGGGGGGGTTAGGGGGGTGCGGGAGTAGGGAACAGGCTTAGGGGTTTTTTGGGGGGTGCGGGAATAGGGAACAGGCTTGAGGGGGGTCAAGGGGGGTGCGGGAATAGAGGACAGGCTTTCTACTCACCCCAAGCCTGTCCCCCTATTCCCGCACCCCCCCCCCCAAGCCTGTCCCCTACTCCCGCACCCCCCTAAACCCCCCCAAGCCTGTTCCTTACTCCCGCACCCCCCTAACCCACCCTCCCCAGCCTGTCCCCCTCTTCCCGCACCCCCCAAGCCTGTCCCCTACCCCCCCCCACCCCTTTAATGCCAATATTATACTATGGATATATGCATTGTTTACCAAAAGAATGGATGTGTTCTGTCGCCAATATTTTTTGCACTTTATTGGAAAGACACAGAGAAAGAGAGACACACAGATAGAGACAGAGAGAGAGAGAGAGACAGACATACACAGAGAAAGAGAGACACACACACAGACCGAGAAAGAGAGACATACACACACACAGACCGAGAAAGAGAGACATACAGACAGAGAAAGAGAGAGAGAGAGAGACATGCAGACAGAGAAAGAGAGAGAGAGAGAGAGAGAGACATACAGACAGAGAGAGAGAGAGAGACAGACATACAGAGAGAGAGAGAGACACACACACAGACCGAGAAAGAGAGAGACATACAGACAGAGAAAGAGAGAGAGAGAGACAGACAGAGAAAGAGAGAAAGACAGACACACAGAGAGAGAAAGAGAGAGAGAGACAGACATACACAAAGACAGAGAGACAGACATACACAAAGAGAGAGAAACAGACACAGAGAGAGAGAGAAAGAGAGAGAGACATACACAGAGAAAAAGATTACTTGCCACTGTCTAATCAGTACCAATAACTTGTGTTCCAATACTGACTTAAGGGGGAAGTTTTGTGTTGGTAATTCTGGAGCAACTGAATCCTCCAAACAATTCCAAGCAACAGAACATCATTATTTTTGCTCTTCTGGTCCTGTTGTTTCCTGGCATATTTTGGAGGAATCGAGGCACTCCAATGTAACAAAAACGAATTACCACCTTAAACTACAGGGAGGAAGTTAATGATTTTACCATATGGTTCAGGAAAATTATCTTGAGCTGAATGTGGGAATATCAAAAGAAATGGTTGTTGTTGATTTTAGGAAGCAAACAGTAGAACACTTACCACTCTATATCAGTAATGAAATAGTTGGAAAAGTTTATGAATATACACATTTTCATATTACACACACACACACACACATAAAAAGTCCACAAATTTTATCTCTTCTCCCCACACGCTGGTAAGTATCTCTCTCTCTCTCTCTCTCTCTCTCTCTCTCTCTCTCTCTCTCTCTCTCTCTCTCTCTCTCTCTCTCTCTCTCCAATAAGAAGTATTAACGTTGTATTCATAATTTATCTAATAATGAAATATCTGTTTGATAAGTTAATAATTATTAGTTTCAGTAAATATGGGCCCTATATTGACCAAAGCTAATAATAATAATAATAATAATAATAATAATAATAATAATAATAATAAGTAAAGGTAAATTATGAATACAAAATTAATACTTCTTATTGTAGAGAGGTATTGTAGCCTGTGGTATGTACACTCGCGGTCAGAAATTGTGTTCTGATCCCTTGGCACGATGAATCGCAACTAGCCAAGCTTTGATGATTCGAACAAATGTGTGTTGTAGGGAGACGCACAGTTTTTCGAACCTTATAAAAAAAATTGTTATATAAAAAAAATATATATATATAATTTTTTTTTTTTATATATAGTCACAGGTTTTAGTGGGCCAACATGGGATTTCCCATACACAAAGGAATACTGAACAGTACAGCCACAATCAAATAACCACCGATAATCAAATAACCACCGATTCCTTCCTTCCCTCGTGCAAATAAATCAGTATCATATCAAAATATTATCATACAACACCTTACGTCAACTCAACCCCCCTCAATTATTACTATGAGGTGCTGCAAACTCATACACGTGTTGTTCTTTATTACCAAGATATTACTACGACCGCAATATTTCCAGGATTAAATGTTTCTGCTTCGACATTTAGATTAGTAGTAGGATGAAAGGAATGAATAGGAGCCATCTTTGACTGCTGCCCGACCTCACTTTCTAAATCCGAGAAGACCTTCTCCCTATATATCAGCGGCCTCTTCTATCTCTGCTTCTATAAATGTAACCTTTGTTTCTCCTTTTGAAGCGTGAACTCCTCCTCCTCCATCACCCACTTTCTCTCCAGTACCTTACTAAGCCTTCACCAATAAATACACTTTCCTAGCAGCTTCCATGGCCCATGTGACCCTCACTGTACTAGATAGTGAGCATTGATTCATTGATATTAGGCACCGCAACAGCGAGGTCATATAGCGCCAAAAAAACGGTAATAGAGAGGTGAGACAGCAAACAGGAAGGAAGATAGAAAAGAGAGACAGTTTAAGAACTGAAAGCTAGTGACTGGGCCGAAGGGGCGCTAAAACTCTTAAAGTATTACACACATCACTAATACAGGCAATACCCACCTACGAGGTAGATAGTGAGTATACAGACTTATGAGTCCTATACCTAACGTCTGTCAAACACTGTGGTCACCACTAATATGTTGACCATCTCTATAGTGAGTATACAGACTTATGAGTCCTATACCTAACGTCTGTCAAACACTGTCGTCACCACTAATATGTTGACCATCTCTATAGTGAGTATACAGACTTATGAGTCCTATACCTAACGTCTGTCAAACACTGTCGTCACCACTAATATGTTGACCATCTCTATAGTGAGTATACAGACTTATGAGTCCTATACCTAACGTCTGTCAAAACACTGTCGTCACCACTAATATGTTGACCATCTCTATCTGCTTCACACGGTCGTTCAGTTTCCTTTTGTCTGGATACAATTTTGTCAATATTAGCCATCAAGGTTTGGAAATCACTATCCTAACTCCGCCTCTAGCAATATCCGGAGCCGGTTAATTAAGAATTAAGGGGTTGAGGGAGTAGGGGGCAGGCTTGGAGGGGGGGGTGCGGAAATAGGGGGACAGGCTTGGGGTGGGTAGAAAGCCTGTCCCCTATTCCCGCACCCCCTCTAACCTCCCCTCAAGCCTTTTCCCCTACTCCCGCACCCCCCCAAAACCCCCCAAGCCTGTGTCCTACTCCCGCACCCCCCTAAACTCCCCCCCCCCACAAGCCTGTCCCCTACTCCCGCACCTCCCCCCCCCCCTCAAGCCTGTCCCCTACTCCCGCACCCCCTTATTTCGTTTTAGCCAAATTCTCTCTTACAATCCACCAAGGTAATCAATTCTATCCATATTTAGAATAACCTTTATAACACTTCACAGACTACAAAACTAACACAGCCTACTCAAAGAATTAAATCCATGTTACATGTGACACAACGAACATTATTACATCAAAATGTCTATAGTAATATGTAAGGGATAAAATATATACAATGAAACCACTAATAAATATAGCTACGTGTGTGTGTGTAATTTGAAAATGTGTGTGTGTGTTTAATTTGAAGATAATGTGTGTGTGTTTAATTTGAAGATAATGTGTGTGTGTTTAATTTGAAGATAATGTGTGTGTGTTTAATTTGAAGATAATGTGTGTGTTTAATTTGAAGATAATGTGTGTGTGTTTAATTTGAAGATAATGTGTGTGTGTAATTTGAAGATAATGTGTGTGTGTTTAATTTGAAAGTAATGTGTGTGTGTTTAATTTGAAGGTAATGTGTGTGTGTGTAATTTGAAAATGTGTGTGTGTGTGTAATTTGAAGGTAATGTGTGTGTGTGTTTAATTTGAAGGTAATGTGTGTGTGTGTGTGTGTGTGTGTGTGTAATTTGAAGGTAATGTGTGTGTGTGTGTGTGTGGTTGTGTGTGTGTAATTTGAAGGTAATGTGTGTGTGTGTTTAATTTGAAGGTAATGTGTGTGTGTGTGTGTGTGTGTGTGTAATTTGAAGATAAGCATGTGTATGTGTGTGAAACTATTTTAACGTTACGTGCAGGTGGGTTGAAACAGCAGGCTGGGTGTGTATCCCTCCTGACGGTGGTAATGGTCGCTTGAAACTGTAGAAGCCCAAGTGACGGTATAGTAGTGACGGACTGACGGTACCAAGTGAGTGAGTGACAGAGTGAGTCGGCCCAACTAGTTGTGTATGTCTACTGGGAACGTTGACACTCTGGTAGGTAGGCGTCCAAACTGTATTCTTACTCGGCTACAAACTTGTTTCTGTAAGTAGTCATATGATCAAATAAACCACTGACACAGACACTTCATTAACACTCGAAAATCATAAACCATTAATTATATATTACAAAGGCAGACAGCTATATTTACATGATGAATTTCATAAACGTTTACATTTGAACAACATATCTATCATTACATAACAGAAAAGTTTACATTTGATTACCGAGTACTGACACTACCAATCTATTACTCAATTGGTCAAATAACAAACACTCAAATGTACACTCGCAATCCAAAATTTGTATCTAGGTCTTGTTGAAGTTTCGAATCATTTAACATAATAGTGAACCATTAACACGCTTATTCTGTTTCATATTTACTCGAGTTCGCTTAATACTCGATCAAGCTATTTGAAGCAAGCCTGGATACATATTTTGGATTGGAGAGTGTACAGTTGGCCACAGGAATTCTTACACAGGCTATTTGGAAAGAGTGGTCATTATTCAGGAAGAACTGCAATAAATGAACTATTAGGTGACTACCCCACACCAAGATTAAGGTTCAATTCCACAGTCGTAGTCGTATTTTGTTACATTGGAGTGCCATGATTCCTCCTAGCTATGCCAGGAAACAGGACCAGATGAACAATGGTGTCCTGTTGCTTGGAATAGTTTGGAGCCACATACTAAAACGGGACATAATAACAGTTCAAATTAAGTGCTTATTGTAACTCTCTCTAATTGACCCACCTCAAAAAATCAATACTCAAGATTATCGCTGATTGGCTATAACCAAATTGACATTATTTTAGTGTTAATATAGCTCATTACGAGTTTTACACGTGTTATATGGTTTGTATAACCTTATAGTACAAGAGCAAACCAAATATCATAGATTACACACTCGTCAATGTCTCGTTTCATTATAATTTGGATGACAAGTGGACGTCAAATTTCGAAATTTTAATTAGGTACATCTTTTTCCTATTCTCCTTGGCTGAGAAAATGGGAAGGATTGGAAAGAGGATGGGAAGGGTTTGAAGGAAGAATGGGAAGGGTTGAAGAAAGAATGGGAAGGGTGGTAGAAGAAAGGAAAGGAATGAGAAATGTAACAGCTGACTTACTGTAAATACTCTTTATGAAATAGGATAACCCAAACCATCACGGTGATAAATTTGAAGCTTCTTTATGTTAAGGGGGTCTGGGAATAGGGGGACAGGCTTTAGGGGGGGGGGGTTTGGGGGGGTGCGGGAGTAGGGGACAGGGTTGGGGGGTTTAGGGGGTTGCGGGAGTAGGGGGACAGGCTTGGGGGAGGGGGGTTAGGGGGATGCGGGAATAGGGGACAGGCTTTCTACCCCCCCAAGCCTGTCCCCCTATTCCCGCACCCCCCAAAACCCCCCTCAAGCCTGTCCCCTACTCCCGCACCCCTTAACGTCGTAATTGCTGATAAACAACAAGTAGAAATGTATGAAATAGTTTTGGGCAGTGCGAATTTCAACCTTCCTAAGGAGACGTGGGTGGGTGAGAAAGAGACGTGGTGTGGGGTGAGTGTGAAGGAGACGTGGGTGGGTGGGTGGGTGGATGGGTGTGAAGGAGACGTGGGTGGGTGGGTGGGTGAAAAAGAGACGTGGGTGGGTGGGTGTGAAGGAGAGACGTGGGTGGGTGTGTGAGTTTGAAGGAGACGTGGGTGGGTGGGTGGGTGTGAAGGAGACGTGGGTGTGTGGGTGTGAAGGAGACGTGGGTGGGTGGGTGTGAATGAGACGTGGGTGGGTGGGTGAGTGTGAAGGAGACGTGGGTGGGTGGGTGGGTGGGAAAGAGACGTGGGTGGGTAGGTGGAATAAAAACGTGGGTGGGTGGGTGGGTGGGAAAGAGACGTGGGTGGGTGGGTGGGAAAGAGACGTGGGTGGGTGGGTGGAATAAAAACGTGGGTGGGTGGGTGGGTGGGAAAGAGACGTGGGTAGATGGGTGGGTGTGAAGGAGACGTGGGTGGATGGGTGTGAAGGAAACGTGGGTGGGTGGGTGGGAAGGAGACGTGGGTGGGTGGGTGGGTGTGAAGGAGACGTGTGTGGGTGGGGTGGTGTGAAGGAGACGTGGGTTGGGTGGGTGGGTGGGTGTGAAGGAGACGTGGGTGGGTGGGTGGAAAGGAGACGTGGGTAGGTGGGTGGGTGGGAAGGAGACGTGGGTGGGTGGGTTGGTGTGAAGGAGACGTGGTGGGTGGGTGGGTGGGAAAGAGACGTGGGTGGGTGGGTGGAATAAAAACGTGGGTGGGTGGGTGGGTGGGTGGAAAGAGACGTGGGTGGGTGGGTGGGAAAGAGACGTGGGTGCGTGGGTGCAATGGAGACGTGGGTGGGGTGGGTGGTTGGGAAACTAACAAACCAATACCACTGTGGAATCGACTCCTAACTTTATGGGTTGATTCCACAGTGGTATTGGTTTGTTAGCTTCCCAACCAACAACCAACCAACCACACTTGTAAGCCTTCATTATTTTCCAAAGCTGAGTATCCATATTCACAAACTCTATTAAAGGGGTGCGGAAGTAGGGAACAGGCTTTGGGGGGGTGCGGGGGGTGCGGGAATAGGGGGGACAGGCTTCGGGTGGGTAGAAAGCTTATCCCCTATTCCCGCAACCCCCTAACCCCCGCCCCCCAATCCTGTCCCCATACTCCTGCACCCCCCAAGCCTGTCCCCTACTCCTGCAACCCCCCCTAAACCCCCCCCCCAGCTTGTCCCCCTATTTCCGCACCCCCTTAAATACTTCAGCCATTATTCATTTACACGGCTAATGAAGGTCGTATGTATTATGCAAGAACATCATCTGTGGTGGTGTATACGATGGTGTGGTAGTCTACTGATACCGATGGTCCCACACACACACACACAGTCATGAGAATATACACACACACACACACACACACACACACACACACACACACACAGTTGAGTGACATTAATTTTGTTGTTTGTTGTGGGCACCTAAAATAAGCCCCCCAAGCCTGTCCCTCTACTCCCGCACCCCTCAAAACACCCCGCACCCACCTAAACCCCCCAATGCTGTCCCCCTATTCCTGCACCCCCTTAATTAATAATTGAACATTATTTTTGTTTAATTGGTCCGTTTTTTGAGACACGAAAATTGACATAACTTTTGAACAGAGGGTCATAGAGACAAAATGAAAAAATCGTCTCGCCCAATTTACCAACTGTATTTCCATTCCAAATATCATCCAAATCCATTTAGATCTTCATGATCAAATTTCGGTTCAAAATTTTTTCAAAAAAAGTGGCCACCCCCCACCTATATGACCTATTCTTACATACCCATAGGTCAAATGTGGGATTCTACAAACATTTTTGACCTATTCTCAAAACTCACATTTTTGGATGTGGTGTGTGGATGGAACGTGGTGAAAAAGATGAAATATGTCTACGGAAATTACATGATGTTATTCCAAAGACAGAGAGAGAGGGTGAGGTGTTTTTTCTTAGTATGCCTGCTGCCTTTTACAACACTCACACACACACACAGACACACACATGGAACAAATTACCATCTATAAGAAGTGGTGTGTGTCAAACCATGCATAACTTCAAAGAAAAATATGATAATAGAGATTTTAATATACGGGACATTAGGAGCTTGACTCAATCCTGTAAAGATACAAATAGGTAAGAACACACACACACACACACGTATCTTTATAATAAACATGCACGCACATCAATATAAATAATTATATTCTTGTTTTGAGAAAGAGGAGAACGAAACATAAGAAGAAGAATAATGTAAGAAAGTCAGGAAATTATAGAAACGAAATACAGTAATAAGGATGGGTTCAGTAATCATGTCTTATTTCGTTCGAGATGCCTCGACACATAATTTAAAAAAAGGGGCATAACTTGTAGACAGGGGGGGGCATAACTTGTAAACAGGGGTGGGGGGCATAACTTGTAGACAGGGGGGATGGAATGGAGGAGGGCATAACTTGTAGACAGACAGGGGGGATGGAGGGGGGCATAACTTGTAGACAGACAGGGGGGATGGAGGGGGGGCATAACTTGTAGACAGACTGGGGGGATGGAGGGGGGCATAAC
>JAWQEG010001884.1:187500-232171 GCA_033782935.1 Petrolisthes cinctipes | reverse complement strand
AGTAGAAGGTTAAGAAGTGTGGTGGGGAAAAAGAAGAATGGAAGATGGTGAAGAGTGAATGGTGGAAGAGAATAGTGTAGAGAAGAGGTAATAACATGTAAGAGTATAGAATAATGAATAACAGTGATGGAAGGGAGGAGAGGAAGGAAGTGGAGAGGAGTGAGAGTAGAGATGTTTACAGAAAAGATGTGGGAGAGAAGAGGAAGGAGAGAATCCTGTGAAGAGGAAATATGTAGAGTGAAAGAAAGGGAGGGAGAAGGCGAAGGAAATGACTGGAGGTGAAGGAAGGAAGAAAAAACTGGAGATGGAGAGAAGAGGTGCATGGAGGAGCTCAGGTTAAGAAGGCTCCCAGCTATACCCGTGTGTGTGTGTGTGAGAGAGAGAGAGAGAGAGAGAGAGAGAGAGAGAGAGAGAGAGAGAAAGAGAGTGTGTGTGTGTGTGTGTGTGTGTGTGTGTGTGTGTGTGTGTGTGTGTGTGTGTGTAGCTAGACAGAGACAGCAGGTACAATAAAAACTTACAACACTGCCAGGGTCGCAATTCAGTATTTGGATATTTGGAAGGTGTACCCACTAACTCTGACCATTATGCACTTTACTTCTAATGTCACTTTAAGGTGTATAGTCTGTTGTTATGGTGGTGGTGGTGGTGGTGGTGGAGGGCTGCCTGTGATTCCTCCAAAGTATCCAAGGAAACATAACATTGCTTCTCCAGGATGTTTAGTGGCACAGTTTGAAGGTATCATTCGCTCTCCCATACTCCGACAACAGACAAACTGCACCTATAGTGGGGAAACATCTGGTGGTTAAATTGATTCCTACAAACTATTCAGAGACACAACAATACCCATTACTCGTATAGCCTTCCAAAGTAGTCTATTCCCTGTCATATTTTGCCTTTTAAACAAGCAATTTATAACCCCTTCAAGCAATAACAAAGCACCATACAATATGCCTGACCCACAAAAATTATTATATAGTTTTATTAATTTTATATACGCCAACCACATGTGCATCAGACAGAGCCTTCATGAGATGGTAATAAGGACAGTAGGAACTCTGGTGGTAAACATGACTGGTTGTGGAGACTTGTATTGGTGTTTGCTAATCATACCACTGAGGTGAGGAGGAGGAGGAGGAGGAGGAGGAGACAAAAAGCTAATGATCTGAATGTAGATTTACTCGATAACCTTCTTTCTAGTTTTGGTCTGTCTGGCTCCCTGGTTGGTTTGGTTTGGTTTGGTTTGGGTTGGGTTGAGTTGGGTTTGGTCTAGTTGGTGTGGGGGCCCTGGTTGGTTTGGGTTACGTTAGGTTGAGTTGGGTTAATTTCGGTTGGGTTTTGGCGAGTCAGGCTATAATATTTTGACGACACGCGTTTAGGGACACAAACACTATAGGGGACATTCTAACACCACACTTTTAACTACTCGATTCTCTAGTTGTTGTTGTTGTTGTGCAAAGAACTGATTCGTACAAAGTTGAAAAATGCATGAAATATTCCTGATGTGTTGCTGTACAGGGAGAAAATCGTGACTGTAAATTGAAGGGCTACTGTGTCCTCCAATCTGTGTCACAAAACATATCCCCTGTTTGTATTACTGAGGTGATTGATTGATTTCCTGATATCCTATCCTAAGCAACCCAACCCAGTCTAATCCAATCTAACCTATTATATCCTAACCCAACCTAGACCTATTCTAAACCAGCCCAACCTAACCTAGACCTATTCTAACCCAACCCAATCCAATGTAATCTAACCTATTATATCCTAACCCAACCTAACCTTACTAAACAGACGTAAGGCCAGAAAGACAAACCACAACACCACCACCTCCACCACCCACATCCACTCCTCAAAGTCTCATGTAAATATGTGTGTTCAATAAGGACTGATTCACGGCGGCAGAAACCAGACGGCAGCGAGCACTTCTTATTATTATCATCATCATCATCATCATCATCAAAAGGAGAATCTATTGTTGTTTGTTGTTGAATTTAGAAAATAGATGTAATACTGATATCTCCTCCCAAACCCTCCAGACTATAATGGAAACAGACGACCTCAGTGGTTCTAATAGGGGTTTTGTTTCATGGCATAGTTTGGAGGAATCAGGAGCCCCCAAATTTACCGACGGACGAGACTGTGGCCCACTGAATGTTTTTAAAGGAAGGAGGTGTACTGTCCTGACGGTAAATTGGAGTGCTACTGATTCCTCCTACAAACTATGATAGGAAACAGATCTTCTGTGAATAATAACTGAGAAGCTTTATTTTCTGACGTACTTTAGAGGAATTTAATAGACATATATATCACAGATCGCACCCTGGAACTTGACACCCAAACCCCATTACCACACCCTCACATGTTTCTACCACATCCTATAGCTTCCTTACACCACATCATTACACCACTACACTATCACACTTCAACACCCTTAAACCACACCCTAACACTGTCACATCCCTTCATACCACAGCCCAATACACCAGTACCACACCAACTCTCCATACCACCACACCCTTCACACCACACCCATCCAAACGACCCTTCTCACCTCAAGTAATCAATTTTTTGTGACCCTAACCGAGACTACTAATAATACCCGGGTTGGGGCTGGTGGCCTGCACTTTACGGCGGATCAGAAGGCCTTTTAATTAAGATGTGCAGGAAAGGTGGTGAAGTGTGTGTGTGTGTGTGTGTGTGTGTGTGTGTGTGTGTGTGTGTGTGTGTGTGTGTTAGCATACTTTTATTTTATCTTGAAGCTCTTAGTCAACATCACCTCCTACACTTCCCCATTCACTGCCTATACTATCTAGTTCATCTTCTTTCCTTCAGTCTTCTTCATGCTTGCTGTCCCCACCTCTCTATCATGCACCATCTCCCTCGTCCTACAGGGTCTTCCCGGCCCAGGGCGGTCTTCTTTCTTTCATCCTCGGATCATCAATCACTTTCCTCCTCCTACCCATCCGTTTCTCCTCCACCCCCGCCATTCCTTCCTTCTCCCCAGCTCCGTTACCTCTCAAACATCTCGTGCCCACTTCCCCCACCATCAATTTCATACCAATTTCAACTTTTTTCTTTCTTACTGCACACACACACACACACACACACACACACACACACACACACACACACACACACACACACACTGAGCCGGGGGAGAAAGTCGAGGGAGGGGACCACACCTGCTTAGCTTGCGTGTGCCTGCCCGAGTGAAAGTGTGCGGTGTGCGTGTGAGTGCAATAAAATGAGATGAGTGGGTGGATAGATAGATTATTAGATAGAAAGAAATCACGATTATATTGCCTTATTCACTATCGTAGTATGATAGATAGATGGAGGGAGAGAGAAGGAGTTATAAATAGACAGAGACGGATAGATACGTACACACACAGAGAGAGAGAGAGAGAGAGAGAGAGAGAGAGAGAGAGAGAGAGAGTGTGTGTGTGTGTGTGTGTGTGTGTGAGGGGGGGGGGGGGGCTTAAGGCGGGCCGTGGGGTATAATTCAGCAAGGTTTGATAGGCATATTCTGAGTGGTTTAGATAGCCATCGGGGTGTGTAGGTGGGGGCGGAGGTGAGAGAGAGGAGAGAGAGAGAGAGAGAGAGAGGGGGGGGGGGGAGCAAGGAGAAAATAGACAGACAGACGGAGAGACAGAGAATAGAGATGGAGGAGGTGCAGAGCCGAAACAGATAATAATTTTCCTACTTTCTGGAGTAACCAAACTTGGTATCGTTGCCGCATCTCGCTAGACGTGTTCAGGGAATCTTATGACCAATTGTACATCTCATACTGTGTTTACAAGTTGCAAACAAGTATATACTAAGTTGTGGAATATTTTGGCGTTATTAATTTGGTACATATAAAAAAAAAAAAAAAAAAAAGTGGATTATGGTACTATATGACGTGGGTACTCAACTCTTCCCATAGACTGAAATCACGTGTCCAGCTTATAATTATGATCGTTTTTGCAGGAGACCAAGCTACACTTACTCCAACACTATTTTATTTGCTCACGAACCATGACTAGTGTTGTGTGTGTGTGTGTGTGTGTGTGTGTGTGTGTGTGTGTGTGTGTGTGTGTGTGTGTGTGTGTGTGTGTGTGTGTGTGTGTGTAAACCAACCAGTCCAATCACTACAACTTATCCATCTGCAGTAAGTATTATCTGTGTATTCCCCCTCTCCTCCACCACCACCACAAACCATGACTGTGTGTGTATGTGTGTGTGTGTGTGTGTGTGTGTGTGTGTGTGTGTGTGTGTGTGTGTGTGTGTGTGTGTGTGTGTGTGTGTGTGTGTGTGTGTGTGTGTGTGTGTGTGTGTGTGTATTAAAGAACCATTCTATAGTCATCTACCCATCTACCAGAGTACTAATGTTTGTCCCCTTTCTGCCCTCCCTCAGCGCTGCTCTACGTGAGATCACTGGGACCCGAACACTGTGGACATGAGGAGTGAGGCTACTGGACTTTACCTCTGCATGGACCATCGAGGCAGACTCTATGCAAGTGTGAGTACCACCCTGTCAGTCATTCAGGTAGTTAGTTAGTTAGTTCGTTAGTCAGTCAGTTAGTGAGTTATTCAGTTTTGTTCGTTAGTCAGTTCATTAGCTAGTCAGTCAGTTAGTGAGTTAGTCAGTTCATAGCTAGTCAGTCAGTCAGGTCAGATAGTCCGTGAGTCATTTCGTTTGTTAGTCAGTTAGTTAGTTAGTCATTAGTCAGTCAGTCAGTTTTCCCATTTACGTATACAGGTTTTAAGTCACCAGTTCTAAGATAACACTGTCTGTTCTTAATACACAATACAGTAACTATATTGCATACTTGTCATTCTCTGGTCCCCTCCCTATACACTACACTGTCCAGTCTCCATTCTTAAAAAACTCTGTCAGTTCTCCATATAATGTACTGTACACTTTAAATCTCAAATCCTTCATACACTCTCAGCCCCAAAAATATCCATACACTAAGCCCCAAAATAATCATACACTCTCAGCCCAAAAAATTTCATACACCCTCAGATCCAAAATTTTCATACACTCTCAGCCCCCAAATTTCATACATTCAGCCCCAAATATTCATACACTCTCAGACCAAAATTTTCATACACTCTCAGACCCAAATTTTCATACACTCTCAGACCCAAATTTTCATACACTCTCAGCCCAAAATTTTCATACACTCTCAGCCCAATATTTTCATACACTCTTAGCCCCAACAATTTTCATACACTCTCAGCCCAAACATTTTCATATGGTCACAACTTCACAGTCCCTTGTTCCTCCATACAGTCAGCCCCAAACTTTCAGCCAGACAGCCAGCTCCAGTCTTTGGTGTCCTCTTTCCCTGTCAGCCAACCAGCCTCTTAATACGATGCCAGTATCCCCTTAACTTGACATTGTTCTCAGACTGTATATACTTTCCTCAAGTGTGGCAGCCAAAGCAACAGCAGCAGCAACAACACCGTCTTCCGTTCATCATGTATTCCCTCCCTCCCACATTCCACACAACCAGTCCCTCCCACCCTCACAGTGTCTGCCTCCCTTGCCAGTCTGATCAGGCCAGGTGCGGGGTCCAGTCAGTCCATGAGTCAGTCAGTCAGTTAGTCAGTCAGTTCTCGTGTTGGTTTAACTGATTGTGGTGGGAAAATGTATTGGTTAGGGATCGACCTCGCTGGAAGGATTGGAAGGGGTAGATATTGTATTGAGGGAATTAACTCCTGGTGAAGATATTGAGGGAAACGTCTCGTTGGGAAAATATTGAGGAAATTATCTCGTGTGTAGGATATTGAGGGAGTTATCTCCTTGGGAAGGTATTGTGGGAATTAACTAGTTGGGAAGATATTGAAGGAAATGTCGCGTTAGAAGGAAGCGAAAGAAAAATTAAGGAGACAGTAAATTTGGGTAAGGAAAATTTGAAAGACATTATTTTATGATGAAGAAATCCGTACCAAACGAAATTTGAATTGAAGAGGGAGAATAGTTTGATTTAATGATGGAAGAAGATCGATGGACCCAGGCCTGGAAGACACTGTAAGACGAGGGAAAAAGAAAGTGACAGACAGAGAAGCGAGACAAGAAGCACGAAGGAAATAAAAGAAAAGGAGTTGAATAGTGAAGACCGCACTAGGCTTGAATGACCCTGTAGCACGTGTGAGAAGGAGACAGTGAGGCAGACAGGTTCAGTCGGCCTCAGGAATTCGTATACACCACAGTGACATAGAGGGTTCTTAGCAACTAGAAAATTTAGTACATTAAATTTCTAATACCAAACTTTTCTAGTAATGTTATTTGACTAATACCTGAATCAATATGTGCAGATATAAAGACCCCTTTTAACTAATATTCTTTGTACGAATTCCTGAGGCCGACTGTGCCTTTTCACATTCCTCCTCATTAGCCAACCAGCCAGCCAAGGGTAAGGACTACACACACTCATCACTCTTCTAAAATATAAGAGTAATAATATCAAACTGGAGTTATTAAAAAAAAAAAAAAAAAAAAATCATATTGCCTTGAGGGGATTTGGGGATGAACATAAAATCACCCTAGGCCTGAAAGATCCTGTAGGATGAGGGAGAAGGTGTTAGTTCGAGAGGTGGGACTAAAAGCACGCCAAAATTAAAGATACAGAGAAGCGACACAACAGGAGACTACAATGAATACAAAACTGACTGATATTCTTTGTAACTTGAGATGTTACCAGAGAAAGATTACCGTATACGAAAGAGGCTAAGCATTCACTAGAAAAAAAAATAAGAAACAAAAAAATTTGGGTTGGCACACATTGTTGTTGTCCAGTTGCCGACGGAGCGTCTGTCAGCGGCAAAATGATTTATCAACTCCCATAATTTTACGGTAAAATCTACGGTCTGGACATGCCACGTTTCGCTGACGGTGGTCGTGTGAACTATTAACTATTTACAGATTATCTTCATAAAAAATTATTTTGAGCACTAAGTCCTCCTTTTCACCCTGTTAATATCTTTATGTGCATTTTTTATGTATATTGCTTATATTTATTTTGTTTTTGTTCTGTGGGTTGTCTTGTCACACTCGAAAGATTAGGTAGCCATTCGCAGTTCAGGTCAAACTTGAAATGCAAAAATATTGTACTAGTTAGCCCTATAGGTCGTTTCAAATCTCATATAATATATACTGTTGTCTGGGATTGACAAGGTTACGAGAAGCCCAATACGTCAGCTGCCAATTACAACAACTAGTGTCGTTCTTTACTCATAAACGAATGGAAACAGAGAGACAACCAAGGGAAGACAACATTATCTGGGGGAGTGAAACAAATGTAGAGAGAGAGAGAGAGAGAGAGAGAGAGAGAGAGAGAGAGAGAGAGAGAGAGAGAGAGAGAGAGAGAGAGAGAGAGAGAGAGAGAGAGAGAGAGAGAGAGAGAGGCCAATAGTAACCGATGGAGAAAGGGGAACAGATACGGGAGGTGAGAGAGTTCAACAAGAGACCACGTATGACGATGAAGCAAGGAAATGAAGTGTGTGTGTGTGTGTGCTGGGGGAGAGGAACCGGGGAGATATTTACCGGTTTGCAGTCAGGACAACACTGGACCCCAATTTCAGCTGTTTCCCGGGGCATCCACAACTCACGAGGTTATTACATTATGGATTGATTGATTGAGGATGAAAGAAGACGCCCTAGACCTGAAAGACTCTATAGATAGAGATAGATAGATAGATAGAGAAGGCGATAGAGAGATGGGACAGCAAGCACGAAGTAAATAGAAGGAAAGAAGCTTGGGGCAGTTGAAAAATCCATACCACGCAAGAGAAAAATAAGAGGGAAAGGGATTGGCTTTGATTCGAATGAGAGCCAAAACGCTTAGGGGACCCTGTGATATGGTCAGAAAATTGGAGGTGAATAAGTCCTTCAAACATTACCACGAAACACCACCTAAAGGGAAGGAGCTTGTTTTTTCTTGGGGTAGTCAGGAGGAATCAGAAGCCTCCAATTCTCATACACATGCACAGGGTCCTTAAAGTATTGGCCACATGCAACCGTATAGGCAAAACCCACCAACGGGGTCAGACAGTTATTTAGTGAGTTATTCAGTTAGTTCGTTAGTCAGTTCATTAGCTAGTCAGTCAGTTACATAGGTCGTGAGTAATTTCGTTTGTTAGTCAGTTAGTCAGTCATTAGTCAGTCAGTCAGTTTTCCTATTTAGTTTTTCCTATTTCCTATAGTTGTTGTTGTTGTCGTCGTTTCTATTTCCTATAGTAGATTCATTGGGTGGGTTGGTAATCCTGAGTTTGGTGAGTGAGAACTATTGACCTCGACTGTAAGTGCAGGTTGAAATATTTTGTGTCCATTACAGTCATTGCATAGAGACGGCAAGCCAATGACACACACAGATTACAAGCCAACCTGACATTTCACCCGGGCAAGGTCATGTCAAGCAGGGGGTAGGGGTGGGGGTGGGGGTGGAGCAGTCACCAGCCCACCCACCAAGACAGAAATGCATACCATCTGTTTTGTATTATTAGAATCAGTACAGTTGCCTGCAAAAGATTCGGTACACATAAGGGTGACTCAAGCATATTATTAACCTTCGTTTTCAAGTATTCTTTGGTGAGTTTTTGCTTTTTATAAGTGATTCTGTAAAGGTGTAGAAAGAAGAGTGTGTTAAGCCAGAAAGACCTTGTACCACACAGGAGGAGATGGAGAAGAGGGACAGAATGCACAAAGAAAAAAAAAGGGAAAGGAGTGAAAGATGAAGATAGGAAAGGGGTCCAAATAGGAGTTAGAGTACTTAAGGGGATAGTATACAGTTGGTACATTAGAGCGCCTTGATTCCTCCAAAGTATGCCAGGAAACAGTACCAGACTTACAAAAATAATGGTGGCCTGTTGCCTGGAGGAATTTGGTGGAAAAATTTGCTCCGGATTTATCAACAATGCACTACCCCCTTAAAATATCGGCCACATCTTTCCAAGCAACACACCTCTAAAGGGACCATTTGTGAAAAGAGAAGGCTACTCAGAACATATATTTAAAGTTTGATATCAACTGGAAGAGAACCAGTGAATCTTACATCCCTTGGTGAAAGAAAATGTAATGCTGGTTTAACCTATACAAAAAACGCAATGAAGATACACCTTACAATGTGATTCGTGTGTCCATACGCTAAACAAGCTTCACAAAAAACGCAAACACCACGAACAATGACAGGTGAATATAGTTTATCTTTATATCTGCTTATCCACCTTTCTGTCTATACTTACTTGTCTTTACATTAACTGAGTATTTGTCTGGCCACCTCTCAGAATAGGGATTTATTCATCTTTCTACTTACTCCTCGGCTAATCAATTGATAAATCAAATATTCTACTGATGTCATATCCAGTCAGCAAATCTGGTATGATCACAACAGACATACTATCGCCAACACCTCCTTCTTCCCCCTCCCCTTCCTCATCCTCCTTCCCCCCCCCCTCCTCCTTCCCCCCCCCCTCCTCCTCCCCCCCCCCCCTCCTAAACAAAATAGTACACGCTATATATTTGCCAAACAGCTGCTGTCATGACAACATCGCTTGTACACAGCAGTAATATGTCGCGTTCCTGGCGTGGCGAGGTTAAGGTACCGTCTGAAGCATGAAATAAACTCGCGGCGTGCAGAATATCAAGCAGGCATGGCGCGCACGGCAAGAATGTGTGTTGGACCCGTGTGTTGGCGGCTTGAGAGTTGCCGCCACCACTACCAGAGTTACGGTAGTGATTATTATTATTATTATTATTTTCTCTTTGGCGAAAATGCACAGACCCCTTCTAAGTAATGTGACCTTAGTTACACGTTCGCGTACATTCCTTGGTTTAGTAATTGCAGATGCCTACTTAATTGTTTGCTGTAGTTTGCCTTGGATTGCATTACATTTACTGAAAAAAGCTAAGACATTTATTGGTGGCGGGTACATTTTTCCCAGGTTATAAAAGATGGAGTATAGTTTTTATCACAGCAATGTTAGAGGCTTTTGAACCCTCCAAAACTGTCAAAAAGGACATTAATTCCACCGAGGCAAGTTATACTGACCATGTGGCCCTACTGTACTGTGGTTAAAGGAGGGCTCTACCCTTGCCCAGAAACTTTGCGGCAACGCAACGGCAAGTCTGATATGAGCAATGGATTCCAACCGAGCCGAGTCAAACAGGTACCATAATGAAGCCCACAGTGAGTATACAGGTAAACCTTACCCCACACCAACTGGATACCCCTGCCAAGCCTTGAACTCGTGCCCTCATGAACGGGAGTCGAGAACGTTACCACTTCATCAACCTAGTGCCCCGAACTGTGTATTAGTAGGTGATTTGTAGTATTGTATGAAGGATTATCAAACCTTCCATTAAGTTGACCATCATTATGTTACCTCCACCTGCTGTCCAACACTTTATTTTCTAATTAACACACTTGACCGAATACAAACCACGAACCATATGGAGTAAAGGTCAAGGGTCAGTCAATGACGTTGACCTGTATGATGACGTCAGTACCACCGCATAGATTCAAACAATCTGTGATCACCTACGTACCCCTGATTCACCAAGCATACCCCCACCATTCCTCCTGTGATTTGGGAAGGTTGAGTTTGTGTGCATTAGAATTCAGGAGACGTGGACAAGAGCGGGCACAGCTGGGAAATACGAGCCTGGGGTGGACCGCCTCGCCTCACCTCACGGTCCTCACCTCACCTCACCTCGCACCGCACTGTACAATGAGCGCCGTAAGTTGTGTCGCGGTTTTGTCCGAAGGTTAAATGTATCCCCGTAAAACATTATGAGAGCCCCAATGAAACTCGGCGTACTATACCACAAGTTTAGTCCGTCGACTTATCTTCTCAATATACGTCACAACACAACTACTGATGCTTACACTGTACAACATGCATGGCCTGTGTGTATGTGACTGTAGGTCATGAGTAGGATAAACCATATACAAGAAAAACCACGGACCATAGACTATATTTATGGAGCCATCTTATCGGTCATCGTGTCCTCTTTAGCCTATGTGTGACTTTTGTTCCACTTGGCCCTTCCTTCAAGTCAATAATGTTTATACCCTGGTACCAACTAAGAACATAATGTTACTCTTATACCTGGCAATAGCTAATGACATAATGTATACAGCCCCTCAACCAACTCCATTATGAAGACGCACGTTCCTACAATGTTGTCATGCGACGCAAACATATTTTGTCTATTAATTAATACAAGATATGGAAACGATTACGTGTATCTAATACAATATATTTTGCTGTAAAACACATTTATCTTCTAAATCAAAGCTGCCAGTTCCTATCTAGGCAATAAACTCCTATCACTGGCGTCCATCAAGATAAAAATAAAACTCTAATTTTTACTGAGACTGTAGTCGTGTGACCTCAAGGGCTGGAAAGTGAAGATAATAAAACATGTTTCCATATTGGCTACTAGACCCTCTTGTGCTGATGAGGCTCGGAGGTCCCGTATTGATAGAATCCCTCGTAGTTTATATAATTTTGTTCTTATGCTTACATTTCTGACGCTATCAGCCATATGACCTCGCTGTTGCAGCGCCTGACATCAATCTATTAATCAGTCAATCTGACTCTACCAAACTGTTGCATTCTCTTATCGAACCAATTGTCATTATTCTCAAGCTTAAATTCGAAGCAGTACTGGGTCCTAGTTCTAGCTGCTGTGAGTATATGCCTTTGTTTTAAGCTTAGCATTGGACTTGTCCGAATAAAAGTCCAGTTCCTGTTAAAACAGACACCAGGAGGAGGAGGAGGAGGAGGAAGGAGGATAGGGGTGAACAAAAGACGATGAGTGTGACTGTCTTCCAGCTCCACACCTGGACTGTGGCACTGAGAGAAGAAGGTGGCTGGTTGGAAGGCAGGTCACGAGCCTCACTGGGTGGCCACCTACTTGCCACCACACACACACATACACACACACACACACATACGGTTCCACACCTGTCCTCTACCCCTGTTGTGGTAGCCAGACATCCCCCCTTCACCTTACCCTCCACACACCTGCACACACTGCCAACACTCCAAAACTTGTTGACAAATGGTGAATGTTGCAAGATATGAAACCACGGTGGGCAGGTCTTCCTTGGTGGCCGGGCAGCCAGGCAGTCTGTTACGTTGTGAGTGGAGTGCAGCCATGTGTGTTGGTCTAGTGGCAAGGCAGTAGTGGCGTCCGGTACTACTTAATGTGAAGTTTGTTACACTGTCCATCTTTCTGGTGTGAATGTAGCCGGAGTGCCAGTGTTGGGTGGTGTCGTGGGTGGCCATTTTGCTGGAGCGGTGAGGTCCAGCAGGCTGGCTGGGTGGGTGGGTGGGTAGGTAAGTAGGTAGGTGGGTGATGGTTACCTCCCTCCTCCTCTCCCTCCCTCCCATCACCACTCCACAGTTCCATCCCCACTACCCTCTCTTTACCTCGCCTCACACTCCCACCCCCTCCCCTCTCCTCATTTCACTCCTCGACACCTCACATCCCTACTCTGCAGTCTCCTCACTTGGCTTATCCACATTTCATAATATTCACTACATCTAACCTCATTCCTCCACACTTCACTCACACTCCCATATCTCCAATCGCGTCTCACCTCACCTTTACTCTATTATCTCACCCAAATCTTTCCATCAATCTTTCACTCTCCCCTCTCACTTGCCCATCCATATTTCTCTCATCATCCATTCGCCTCTTCTCACTTAAATTAACTTCTCACCTTCTCTCTCTCTCCCTCCCTCCCCGATTCGTCCTCCGTCACATTTTTATACTTTTTGTCCCCTACCTCTCCCTTCAGCTTTCCACACCTCTCACTCAACACTCCATCCCCATCTCCTCACACCACTCCCTCACCCAGCCAGCCTCCCATTCACCCTTCATCCCAGTTATCCACACCTCTTCAACACACGACAATGTTGTTCTTCCCTCTTCATCTCTGCTTCCCATACCTCACTCCCCTTTATCATCCCATTCCCCCAACCCCTGATCTCCTCACTGTTATCCACATCTCACCTCGTCTTCCCTTCCCCTTGCTTTCCCCCCAGCTGTCACCACCACACACACACTTTCTGCCCTCCACTCTCAACACCCGAGCAACCCTCTTTTCACTTCTCCGCACCAGCTGACCCCCATATTGAAACTCAAGGAACGAAGGAGAGACAGCGGGAGGCCTAACACGAGGCATATAAATACTGTATGTCTGTATATAGGACGAGGGGGCAGTAACCCTAAAAAGTTAGTCTACTCCATACCAACCTTGCAACCGTTGACTTTAGTTATGGTTACGTATAGATTACAAGACTAAGACAAATAACTATAATCTTTGGCCGAGCAGCCCAAAGGCCAAAAATTATAGTTGTTTGTCTTAGTCTTGTCATCTATACGTATCCATAACTTGAGGAACTTCAATAACAACAACAATTATAATCTTTTCATATACTCTTCTTGTGGTAAAGGTATAGCTGCTTGTAACACGTTAGAAGATACTGTTTATTAAAACATACTTAAAAGAAACCTATCCAGCTAACCACAAAGAGGGAAAGTTTCAAATGTTACTCCTGTGTGTGTATTCTTTCCCGCGACTGCACGTATTTCCTCCCGTTTTCCTTCCATAATCCTCCGATCTAGAGCTACATTTGCATGGCAATGATTCGTCGTTGTCCTCTACATCTCTTAAAACGGGTTGAAGGACGTAGGAAGCCTAAGATTGGCCACAGAACGGAGGAAAATAGGCCCATGTGATACCTGCTTGTCCATGTTAAATATGCCAACTCACTTGTTTCGACGGTGGAACTTGCATCTCAATCGAATATTTTATGTACTGGTGGTGCGTGTGTGTGTGTAGGCTATATACTGGGCCGTCCGTCCTTGCGTGCGTGCATGCTTACGTGTGCGTGCGTGGTGAACGCATGGCCGAGTGAACGTATGTACCACTTGCACCGTTACTTCACCATCCCTCAATGACAACGGTATAGCTTTACTTGATTTGTAGCAATGGAAGTGATGATGGATTGCTTGTTGTGGGTGGATGTTTGGGAGGGGAGAAGAGATGGGGGTAGGTAGATATAGAAAGGGAAGGGGAGGGATGGAGAGGGAGGAAAGAGGCAAGGGAGTGATGGAGGGGAGGCAAGATGCAAGGGAGGGATGAGAGGCAGGGGGGGAAGGAAGGGATGGAGAGGGGGTTGGGGGACACCAGACTAAACATAAGCAGAGGTGTGAAGTAAACATTAACCCCAACCAAGCAAACATCCCTTGCACTCCACCCACATCTTTTCTGCTTCAAATTACATCGTCCCCTTTCCCTTTACTGTCACTCTTGATTTAATAATTGCATTTAATAACCTAATCACGACATGGGCTATCCTTATCAAGATGAACTTGGTCTGTACTATATTCCTATAATAACCTTGATGTCTTTAACTAACAGGAAGTAGGCAAGATGAAAACAATTCAATCCTCCAAACATCATCATATTGGCTTCATTAAAAATTTTTAGCGGCTCTCTATCAAACTTTATAACAATGGGAACTGGCAACAAGTCCCGAGGGATGAGGGCGGTAGAGGGAAATTTAGCAAAGGAAAAGGGAAGAGTCAGCAAACTACAAATTAGGTTATATTTGGGGAAAAAGGCATGTAATGGACAAGAAATGCAGGAGGTGTGGGAGGGAGGCTATTAATCTGTCATTAAATATTGTTACCTACATCCCTAATCACAAATTTTTTACTTCATTCATTTTTCCACAAACTCCCAGCTTCAATCACTCCTACTCACTCTTTCCAACATTCACTGATTCAAAAGTTTAGTTTATATCACACCAAGATTTTTACTTATTTTAGGCAATATCTAATGTTTTCTTTCAGCTATAGGTTTTATGCAGAAGACAATACAATAATGTTAAACTAGTGCCAGGCTATATAGGGCATTTAGTGAAGCAGTACAATACAGTTAAAACTTCAGAATGCAGCGTTATATAGTTACACACATTTATTCCCTGCATAATAGGTACAGTACAATTAATTTACAACTACAGTATGTTTAAACAATTCTCATCTCTAAAATATTAATGTTGATAAAACACTATCTTCAATCTCTCAAACATTAATCAAAGCCTTTCTTTTCCAGTGCAACCGAACATCAGAGTGTGAGTTTGTGCGTACCTACGAGGAATCCAACTATGACACACTACAGAGTTTGCTCTATAGGGGTCGCTACTTGGCCATCGCTCCAAAGGGGCGCATCAAGCGTGCTCGCTGGGTAAAAGGCCATCTGGGCAAGGAGCACTTTTTCCTGTTCTCCTGGACTCCCCTACAGGAAGCCAGACGCATCATTGAGAGTTACCAAGCAAGGCTGGTGGGACGTCCACCTCAATACTGTAAAGACTACAATGAGTACAACACCACTAATTCTGGCAGTTCTCGTTCCAACAGTGCTGCTGTAAATGTGGTGCCAACAACTACAATCACTACCACTACAACCACAACAACCACCACCACCACCACTACCACTACCACTACTACACCACCCCCTACTACCACCACCACCACCACCACAACTACTACCACGACTCCAACTCCACGAAAACCAGCCTCAAGACGTTGTCGCATTATCAGAGGTCGAAAAAGATGTAGCAGAAGGTGCAGAACTGTAAAAGGCAGAAGAAAGTGTAAAAAAAGAAGAAAAAGGTGTAGGAATAGAAAATGTCGTGAAAGAAGAAGACAGAGAGAGAGAGAAAGACACAGAGAAAGTAAAGGGAGAAAGAGGGAAAACTCAGGAGCCAAAAAAGGTACAGGAGGTGCCAAACAGAGGCGGGAGCAAGACCGGGACACAAATACCCCTGGGCAGAGGAAGCGGGGGAAAGTGAGGCCGGAGGGGCAGAGTGTGGGACAGCATCGCCAGAGGCAGCGGCCGAGACCCAGCCATCAGCGGCCAATGCGCCACGGCCGCGAAAAAGTGCAGGTGGAGTCCCAGGGCAGACGGATCCGTCACCAGCGACAGCATCCCGCCCCTGTAAACTCTTCATCAGCCACTACCCCAGCCCCTCGCCCCCGCTTTATGCCCACACCTCCACCCATCTTCATGACGCTCACAACGCCCCCCCCACAGCAGCCCTTTCCCGTGGCGCCCTCGGCCGCCCGCTCCTACCACGTCCGCCACCGCCATGATGGCCGGCGATGGAGGCGGCCAAGGGAGCATGGCAGCTCCCCTCACACTTCACCTCATGCTTAGTGTATATACTTCTGCCATACCCTTCCTTGTGTACATAATAGTGAACTATATATGTAAATACCTAGGGTATAAACATGCGAGGAAGGTCCACAACATGGGGACATAATTTATTTTATTTTATTTATTTAATGTATAAAATTATCCCTCCTGGAATCAAATGTCGACCACAATGTATGCGCTTGTCAATCTTAGTCAGTGTGTGAGGACTAGTGGAGCTGGTGCCAACAGCCACGAGAATGGTGCTACCTTTACCTTAATGTGCCATACATGCCCATTGCAATATTCGAGCTATAAACAAACGTTGAGTTAAGCAACATATCAGTGTCTTAGGTCAGTCACTTATGATGTATTCCCATGAAGATAGCATGTGGAGTACAAGATGGAAATGAGTGCCATATTAGGTAGTATGAAAGTATTAGAACAGTGCAGTTGAAGTGATGTCAGACTTCTAACAACAGGAAGACAAAATGCCATCCTCTGAATGAAATACGGAGAGAATTATATAAATGGAAAATTGTATGTGTGAAAATACTCTTATACAGTATATCTAAACTTGCCAAGAATAAAGCTATTTGTGTCGCGAGTCAGTCAGTGTTGGTGAATGTCTTTATTGAAACTAATGAGGGCCAAAGGTGGTGGAGTATAATAACCTTGCTTACTCCCATTTCCCATGTGCCAGGTGACAGTGCACCCACCTGCCACATGAGGAATAAGAAATATTGGCTGCTTGTAGTTATGAGCTACCATGTTTCCACAACTCCAACAATGTCTATACAGCTTCACCAAGGATAAGCTTCAGCTCTGACTGGACCACAACGCATTCTCCTCCTCTTGCTCACAACATAGTTACATGGTCATGTTGGGCCAAAGCTGTGTGTTTGGAGGCTAATATGCTCACCTGGTGTCTGTACTGCCTTTACTGAGGTTGCCTTACCAAGATGAAGTCAGTAGCCAAAAGATGTGACAATGGTGAGGCAAGTCCCAGCAGCAGTACTGTGCAACAGTGAGTGTCTACCCCAGGGGGGGGGGAAAGTCAGGTGCAACCCATTGCACCTTTGTAACAGGTCAGCACTGCACATCCCTGCCCCACCATTGCCCCTCTCCCCCTTCCGACCCTGCCCGGGTACCGGTGTTGCTCACGGGCATGGCAGGGCAATATTGTCCTGCTGCTGCCTGTATCCAACCAGGCAGACCCTCATCCAGTCTAGTCACACACGTCTTCTGAGGGTCTCCTGCTCCACACAGAACGTCAGCAACTGCCCTGCTCCACCTTCAGTCTCTCCCGCTCCCCCCAGCTTTATTCTTCTTTATAATGAAATTTTTTTTGCTTTAAGATACGAAATTATGAAGCCACAAACTATTATACTGTACCCCACCAGAATTCTGTACTCTAACGTAATATTTATCTGCTTCAACATAAAGGAAATGGGGGGGTCAAGACTGAGCAGGAGTAGGGTAGGTTCCTTGCCTCAATGTCACCTTAGTGTACTTTGTGACCAGTGAGAACCTTACAACCATGTACAATCAGCAAACACTGCATTTGCACACTTCTGGTGCCTCTATCATGGACTATGGAACAAAAGCACCTCTTACCACAATTTGGAACATGATAAAATGGTCACTTACCCATGCAGTAAAGTTATTACTGTACTGGCTCGCTGTTTACAGCAGCAGGACTTGCCAGAACATGCTTAGGTTTCCAGTTAAGTGTACACATGCACTACTCTCTGTATGCTTAGAACTTTACTAAGTGTTGTGCAGTGGATATTCTGCAAGTCTAGCATCGTCTTAAGTTGACAGTGGTATGAATAATCATATACTCATATATATGTATATATATAATATGCATCTATATATGTACAGTACACTCTAGTACTAAATTTATGTACAGTATGTTACCACCAGAGGTCACGATAAATATACATGAAGATACTGTATATGCCCTCTTAAGGAGGTCATCTCTGTGGATTGGATTGGAGGGCAACTTATTCCTCCAAACTGTACCAGGAAAGTGATTGTCTCAACCTACAAATAGGGAATCAGTTTTGTAGCATAACTTGGACGAATAAGTAACTTGCAATGAAGAGATGGTCCTTTTACAGAGGGTAAGATTTTTGTGAACTGGAGGCTAGTAATTCCTCCAAGCTATGTTTGGAAAACAAGCTACCAGTACCAATGTATTTGTTTTCCTGTTAGAAATAGCCTCCAAATTGCTGACAAAATCCTACCACCCAAAAAGGAGGCTTCATTTTGTCCAGTATCACCAAATACTGTATGTTCCCTTTCAGCTTGTAGAAGCCAGATATCTGGTATCTTTACAGTAAGACTGATGAGATAATAGGAGCTTACTAACTGTATTAACAAATGTTAATTGCAAGAATGAATTGCAATCAATCAATGAGTTACTGATATCTTAACTCCTCCGGGAAACTCCCTAACAGGGGATGACCATTTCATAAGAGCCTCCAGCTCTCACTTTATGATCATTAAGCTTGTTTCAATCTCTAAATGACTGGAGCACAAGCTCGTCTAGAATCCCACAAGTTTTGTGTGTTTGTGCATGTGTGAAAAGTAAATAAAAACTCCACAAACAACACATATGATTACCATGACCTCTGGTGGTACATTTATAGATGCATAACATTCAGTATATTATACTGTCAATACTCATTTGTGTGCTACATGCACTTGCATAAAAGTAAGTATGTCATTGTTAGCACAGGTCGTTTCTACAATACAGTATTGTACAAGTTAACTAACAATAGAGAGAGCTTGACATGAGTGTAGTAATTGTCTCACACAAAATTAACTCACAAAAAGTACTTGACACTTCAACATGCTAGTAAGTAGCACAGAGCAGGCCAGTTTCAGCATGTGCACAGGATATTTTAAAAGACTCTCCAAATTTATATATGATTCTTCAGGACACTTCTCTAATTCATCAAACTTTAAGTATTATTACACATGCATCAATATATATTGGTAGCTATGGATTATCACAAAAGGTTTAGCAGGTTGACAGCAAACATACTTATCAAATACAATGTACTGTTATATATTATTATTATTGATCTAATTTCACATCATATCAATGAAGGTAATCTGCACCACAAACATGCCAGTGAATCAGGGACACACAACCAAATAAATCTATACTACTGTTAAATCTACACTGACACATACGGTTCACACAAATACAATTCCATAACTTGCAATTAAAATACATGGTAGAAGCCTCAAATATAAAAAGGGGTCGTATACGTATAAATATTGTTAATACTGTACAAGATATTTTTTTCACACCTACAGCATATAGATCTTCCAACTGTACTACAACATAAGAATATATGACACTGTAATGTCCCTAGATGTGTTTACAATAGCACATTTGTCAAATTATTATTAGAGTGTTATTTGTGACAATGTGACACGGACTGGTCTTTCAAGTATTCCTCGGTAACAATGAAGGGCTTAAACAGTAACAAATGTGTCAGTCCCATACATTAGGATTATTTCTAGTAAAACCAATTTAAATAAAAAAATATATACTGTATATGTGAATACTGTACTGCAATTCTGAAAGGCTAAAATATAACCAAAAGTGTTATTAGTGTTGTCTAGTGAACTCATTGATAAGCAATGAAAAATTTCAACAGTATTTACAAATCAACACAATAATTATCAAGTCCAATGGTCATGATTTGGGTGTTTAATATCCAAGTCAAAATTACTAGGAAAACAGCCTGGTGTCCCACCAGAGCCTACTATACACAACCTTGACTGTACTTCAGTTATCATTTACCCTTAAGTACAGTTTGAGCAATCTATAAAACACCTCTGAAAGAACCATATGCATGAAAAGTCGTAGTCTAGGTGATATCAATAATTAGTACAATGTAGGGTCCATGGTGCCATCGTAGCAGTCTTCTTCATCGTCTAGCTCATAACTGTTCATGCATATAGGCTATAAATACATCAATCAAAAGCTGCACTATTATGATAAGTGGCCAAGCACCTCATATATAACCAAAGCAATATATTGTTGTGGAGGGGGGGTGCAGTTGTCTCAGTTAGTTCCTAAATTTCCCAGTAAAATACTATACAAACCTCTCAAAAAAGGGCACCATTTTAGGTGAAGAATTCTTTCTGGATGAATGTCATTACATGGGTAAGTACGTTAAGTACTGGACAGTGGCAGACAAAGGGAGTGACTCCTCAGGAAACCTACTGAATCTTTTGAAACATAACCAGAACTGGCCCCTTCAATAAAGGCATATGGGTGATTGATGATGATGATGATGATGATGATGCAATTAGTTTTGATAGTAGAAACTTTCAGCATTTTTAAAACTTAAAATAATTCTGTACAGTATATTATTTCTATGAATACAGTACTTGTATTTATATTAATATATGGTTTCCATGAATACTTGTATTTACATAAAGTTTAATTTGCAAGGACTCATTTACAAGTGGAAGCACATTTATCCTTTTTTACAATGGACATTCGATTTGAAACAACAAACCTATCCAATCACATTTTGAAAGGAAGTGTTGCTTAGGAATCCAGGAAATTTCTGAGGCAAGTGTACCAGTGGTGTGTATGGTACTCCAGAGAGTTATTACAGGATGATTGCTACAAAAATAATAATACAGTAATGCAGACATATGCTAGGTGTGACAGAACTGAGAAGAATAGTTGTAAGATTTCTGATAAAGCAGTATACTGTATATCATAAAACAGAGAGATGCTAGCTGCTATAGTATAATGTAAGTGACTAATAAAATGTGTTATCTTGGTTTAGTTTGCAAGTTTGTGCATGTGAGTTGTGAAGGATAATGTAGCAACTAATGATGTTAGGATGTGCATGTCCCACTCACACAATCTACTCCCACCATCAAACTCTTTTTCTACCACCAATACTAACTACCTTAATTTCCAAAAAAATCCAAGTAAAAATCAGTGACTGTCTGTTGTTCTGCTACATAACAGGTGCCCAGGTGAGCGCACACACACCATATTTCACACTATACTGTCAGCCAAAAAAGCATTGTTTCTATTTATTTGTTTCACTCAAATTCATAATGATATAAGCACACCCATCCTTTCAACTACAGCATCTACAATTTTGCTACATTACTGAGGCATTACAAGGAACCAGCTGGCGTTCTGTATGTGTTTTGTTTTAACTGATTCTGAACATGTATATATGTCATATAATGGTAAGTAAATGGTATTTTTATCATACTGGATTCTGTCATTTACCTACATTACCTACTCTCTGTTGCTAAATACAGTACTGTACAAAGAGCCTTTGTTATGCACTGAGGTTATGGGCATGAAATATGTTTTGTAAGGAACCTCTGTATAGTATAAAGATGTCTTCATCCAATGGAAGACAGAGAACACAGTCATACACCTTCAATGCAGAACAACCTGAATACACTGGACTCGTAAACAAGCAAACAAGTGTGCATTTCACTTGCCACTCCATGTATACAACAGGAGTTATATGAAAATATGTGAAACTGTTTTAGGAAGCAGTATTTCCTGTACTGGGCTAATGAAAAGCACATTTCTAGTGTGGACGTGGCAAAGTGAGAGACTGATTCAAGTCTTGGACAAGGCCTACATCGCTTTCGTTTGTACCTAGTGTACATATTAATGTAGTTAATAGTTCATTATCATCAATACCTCTCATTTGTCTTTATCCAATTGGTGGGGGCTCAAGACCAGGAGTGTAAAAATGAGATCAGAACACAGGAGAGACAGAATACCCAGTAAATGGGTCACATTCACAACCAGGTTGCCAACCCCAGTCTTAACATACACTTTTCCTTGTGAATCACTTTGACTCTTGCCTATCATGCACCAGTTCATTTGCTTCATTCATATTTACTCCATGCTGTCATACACAATCACTCCCCATATTGTTCCATCCTCTCCCTGGTCTTCCCTTTCATCTCTGCCTCTGAAAATCACTCGTACATTTTTTTCACCAATCTTGTATTATCTTGTATTATTTCACATGCCCATACCATCTTATAACACTCCTCCATTCTCTGGTTTGCTCACACCACACCTTCCACAGATTTCAGTATTTCTCACCCAGTCAATTCTTCTGATTTTACACACATTTCTTAGCATATCCATCTCTACTGCTCTGACTCTCAATTTCTCATAATCATGCTACTCCTAGGTTTCACAACTGTATGTCAAAGTGGAACTAATAGTATCTCATGTAAACCTTTTCCAGCCACTGCACTTAACCTTCTATTTCTAATCAGTGTCTTCAATGCACCTGCTACCTTTCTCCTTTGGGTTACTCTGTTTTCTACTTCTAATACAACTCCAAGGTACTTAAACTCTTCAACCACCTCAAGATTCTCACCATCCACTCACACATTGAACAATGACTCATCCTCTCTCTCTACAATCACTACCTTGCTCTTACCAACATTCACTTTCAACCAGTGTTGTTCACATAACCTTTGCAAAGCCCGCCACAAATCTTTCGAAAACTCTCTCACAGTTCTTTACCACTAAGAAATAAAACATTCGTACTCAGGAGTGTGGGGGCCTGAGGCTAGGTTACCATGGTCTGGTCATTTAAGGGATAGGAGGCCAACCTCATCTCAGTGGTGGCATTACATGGGAAAAACCTCCTGGGTACCTCTCAGTGCCTCAAACCCAGGCAAGAGTGAAGGGCATGAGACTCCAAAGAGGCACTCTGACCCATTACACCCACTAATATTAATAAAATTTAAGGGTTTTAAACCTTTGTGTCAAGTGGCTTTAACATAACTGATTAAAAGTAGAGAATTATAATACTCTGAAAACTTATTCTGTACATACATTTAATACGATTGCATCCTAAATGCTCCAATGTCAGATGTCTCCATACACATCCTGGAAACTATGTCCAAGAATGCATAGGACTTGTACTTTTGGTAATATACCCCACTCAACACAGGATTGTAGCAACTGATGAGATATTTATTTCACAAATACAGTCTTCTATCTATCTATCTATTGCCAGACTCCTCAATCCCCGAAGTGGTGGCCACAAATGAATCGCCTCCATGCACCTCTGTCCCCTGTCAACTGGCGTCCCTCCCACCCAACACCACTCTCACTCATATACCTTTCAACTCCATCCTTCCACCTCACTCTCAGTCTGCCTCTCCCCCTCTGTCCCTCCACCTCGCTCTCATACACTTTCTTAACCAACCTCTCGTTCCTCATACGCTCCACATGACTGAACCTCCTCAAGGTGTTCCTTTTCACACTCTCCAGCACATCCACACCACATCACTCATATTTATTCATTCGTCAGTCTATCTCTCCACGTTACTCCACACGCACTTCTCAGGTAACTCATTTCCACCCTTCTAACTCTTGATTTATGTCTCTCCATCATCATCCACGCTTCGCTCTCATACGTCAGTGTCTGGATTACCACACTATTATGTAACGTCTTCTTCACTTCCATACTCATCCCCCTATTCCTTGTCACTGCTTTCAGCGTTCCTACAACTCTCTTCCCTTGTTGTACCCTCTCCTACACCTCATCCTCTAAACTCCCATCTTTACTCATCACACTGCCCAAATACTTAAATGAGATGACATTTTTCATAACCTGACCATTTAACCTCACCTCACACCTGTGGCTGCATCCCTTTCAAAGACCATAATTTTGCTCTTCACCACATTTACCTTCAGGTTCCACTTCTTGCACACATCTCAAAACATATTCACCAAACCTTGCAACTCCCACTCATCGTCACTCAACAGAACTGTATCATCAACAAACAGCAGCACAGGCAACTTCCACTCACTCCCTTCCCTTATTAGAGGTATACCCATATCCACTGCTCTTCCCTGTATTTCCTTCATGACTCCATCCATATATACACTGAACGACCATGTGGACATCATACAACCCCATCTGGTCTACACACCCTCTTTCCCTTTCTAAACCCACCCTGCTCCTCACTCGCCCATTTCTCTATTCTCACTCTCAATCACTACCCTACAGTATTCCTTCCCTTCTACACTATAGTTTTAATTATATATTTCTATTCAATACATTCTACATCATACTGTACACCAAAGGCAGGTTGTGAAATTGTATTTTAAATCAATCATTAAACAATTAAGTAAATTATTAATTAGGTAATACATAATGTCCCTTGCTGATGAGAAGTGTGACAGTAGAGTTCCATATCACAATTATGATCAGCAGGCAGGAAACCTCCTGTTGGGAGAATCAGCAACTTAGATTTTGGAACAGGCCTGCTGTACCTAACCTATGCCTCCATTTCCTACTTCATTAAATGGAGAAAAGAAAGCAGACACTCAAGTAAAGGTGCTACCTCCTAATAATTCATGAATACTGTAATGATATATATAGCTTCATGAAAAACTGCTACAATTATGTTATATAACAACTGGACATTCAATACCACAAATATTGTTGTTACATATTTCTGTGGAGTAGATATTAAATATTCAAAATTCCTCACCATATAACAACTACACTACAACTATTAGAACAACAGTCTCTGCTAATAAAAGTCATGTTTGTTACAATGTTGACAAAGACCAGCTACTAAAGACCATGGTCTTAGTTAGTTAACATGTGTCAATAAAGGTCACAGTTAATAAAGATCCTTGTAAACTACAGTATGTACAGTCGGCCTCAGGAATTCGTATACACCACTGTGATATCAAGGGTTCGTAACAACTAGAAAATTAAGTACATTACTTTCCTAACACCAAAATTTCCTAGTAATGTTATTTGGCTAATATTTGAATCAGTCAGCAGAATTATCCTTACAGCATGTGCTATGTATATCTTGAGGCCGATTGTACAAGTGTGCGCTTACCGCTGGAATTCTCCCTTGGGTATGGTGAGTCTTTGACGAAGGAGGAAGGTAGCCAGTACCTCAGCAACTCTGTCTGGGGTGTCTTCCTGCACAGCATGGCCACACTGAGGCAATACCTGCATCTGGAACTTTCCTGCAAAACACACCACATTACCATTAACTTTTCTTAAGGAGTAGTACATGAAAACAACAAGTGAATGTTAGTACAGTACAGTAATTCAAACTGACTTGGGTATGAAAATTATACCCATAGTAATAAATTAAATACAGTACTGTAATTAAAATTAAGTAATAAATAAAGCAAGTGGACCCACCTTGCATCTGTCCCACAGTAAGGTCTGTGTCAAGTCTGTCAATGCCAGCCAGCAGTAACATCTTGGCTGGGGTGCAGGACAAGAATTTCCCAGACAAGCCTTGGAACCAACCTGGCCAGAATTTTTCTGTTCCAGCTAGGTCTATTCGCCAAGTATACTTTTTCACCTAGAATGTAACAGTTATCTGAATGTATCATCAATGGTTTCTTCAACACAGTGCAAAAGGCATGTAAGAGCATATTTCCTACTTCCAAATTATATGTTCTCACCCTGGTTCAATCTATGGCCAATAAAACATGGACACATGCACTAAAACAGGATCATGGGGGCTCCCATGTCAAACAACCAAATATCCAACAAACCCTGACTCATTGGTACCACACAATAGGTAACTTACAAAAATGTTCACAGTTAATATTTTAAAGATCATCCTTGATTCACTGGCTGCTCATTAGTCATGAATTTCCAGCTGAATATCACCAAACTAGATTCAATCAATCTATCTATCTATCTATTGCCAGATGCCTCAATCCCTGAAAGTGGTGGCAACAAATGAATCTCCTCTATGCACCTCTGTCCCATGTCAACTGGCATCCCTCCTCCCACCCAATGCCACTCTCACTCAGCAGCACAGGCAACTTCCACTCACTCCCTTCCCTTATTAGAGGTATACCAATATCCACTGCTCTTCCCTGTATTTCCTTCATGACTCCATCCATATATACACTGAACAACCATGGGGACATCATACACCCCTGCTTCAACCCAATATTCAAATTAAAGAACTCACTCTGCTCATTCTCCACCTGGACCGCCACTCTTGCACCCTCATACAAGCTCTTTGCTGCCTCCAGCAACTTTCCAACCACTCTATATATTCTCAGTACTTTCCACAGACCTTCTCTATCGACTTTGTCATATGCCTTCTCCAAATCCATAAACGTAGCATACATCTTCTGTCACTTCTCCAGTTATTTCTCCACAGCACACCTCAAGGAGAAAATCTGGTCTACACACCCTCTACCCTTCCTAAACCCACCCTGCTTCTCACTCACCCATTTCTCTGTTTTCACTCTCACTCTCTCGATCACTACCCTACAGTATACCTTTCCTACTAAACTAAGGAATCATATCCCTCTGTGATTACCACATACTCCTTTCTCCCCTTTACCCGTATACAGAGGAACTATAATTCCTAATTTCCAGTCTTCAGGCACACTTCCCTTCTCCCATGCCAGTCCACACATTTTCAACACCCACTCAACCACTATCTCACCGCCACACTTCAGCTCTCACCACACACTCCATCTATTCCTGATGCTTTAACCATCTTCAAAGTCTCACTCACTTCTGCCCTCCTGATCCCCACCTCCTCCTCCACTACCTCTCTTCTTCTCCCTCCCATACCTCATCCAACTATGTTTCCCGGCATTCCACTTCCTTCATTCAACAATTCATCAAAGTGTTCTCTCCACTTCTCAACTCTACCACGCTTCTCTACAATCACCTGCCCATCTTTCTCTTTCACAACTTTACTACTTCCTTTGTCACCCTCCCTGATTTTCTTGACCTCTTTCCAGAACAATTTCTTACACTCCCTCCCCTTCTCACTTAACTTCCTTCCAAATTCCTCATCTACTCTTCTCTTACTTTCACTCACTACTCTCTTCACCATTTTCTTTTTCTCCACATACATCTCCCTTTTCTGTCCCTCCAACTCTTCATTTCCTCTACTACCCAACCACTCTCTGTATCCTTTCTTTTTCTCTTCAATTGCTCGTTTCACTAGATACAAGCTCAACTGCTCGTTTCACTAGATACAAACATTTAAATTTTGTTTATGAACAAATAGCCTACTAAGTTAGAAAAAAATTATTGGGAGCACTCTAAAATTTTTGCATTCTATTGTCTGGAACACAAGATAATCTGTGATATGCTTGCTCAGCTACCAGCTTCTAATAATTTTATATGCATCTCAATTATTTTCTAATTTTCAATGTACAGTAATTAAACCCTGGTTCAAAACATTAAAGTTGCCTGTGCAAAGTGAAAGCATGAGGAGGAGGTTGAGATACAAGGCTGAAGCAGGAAGGAGTAGATTGATCTCTGGTGACAAGTTTATTTGAAGTTGGCAAAGTGAAGGGAGCCTACAGATGATGGGAGATGTGCTTTATGCTGTATATAAGAGAAGGAAACACAGAGTGCATGATAATAAGAGTTAGGAGATGGTGACATCCAATAAAGAGAGGGAAATAAATGAGACAAAATACAAGATAATTTTTAGCGGTATGAGAATTTAGAATGTACTGGCACTCAAGTTGTTGGAGGTGAGAGGATATAGAAAGTAAGCATCTAAGAACAGAATTGTGTAAGCAAGGGATTATGAAAGGCAAAACCAGAGAGTATGGAGGTGAAAAGGGGACTGTGGAACAGTTTAATCTTACCAACTCTGATGAATGTGTTTGAAGCAGCCACAGGACAAGATGCATCAGCTTAAATGACTTCAGATGGAGTGGAAATGAATTACCCGAGAGGAGAATGTTGCTTGACAAGGAGGGATGGGGACAGCATTTCCACTTTTAGGACTATCACTGCCAAAGTTAAGGAAGGGCTTAGGATAGTACCATATTAATTTAGTGTAATCAAATATATAAAACAATTCCTGGGGATAGTGTTGTAGTAGGATTTCAACTATTTCAGGGTGCTCTTGTTTGTATTGCAAATTTTCAACGGTTAACATAAGACATTTAGCCAGCTAGTTCATGTCTTCACCAAAGTTCACCATTATCGTTGATAAATAATGAAACATTAATATATATGTATATAAGTTATGAGAAAAAAATTAGGGTACAATTGTTCAAGGGTAATAATTTTTGGCTTTGTGGAATCACTGGATGACAGCAATGAAAAGTGTGTACGAGTGGTATGGTATGGGCAAGAGCAATTAGTATTGATTGGTAGATTGGCAGAATGGGTAAAGAATAATACAATAATCTGATCTGGAGACAGAGAAACAATGCATTACAGGAGGTTTCCACAGAAGATGCATGAAATTGGAAGGCCTGTTGTGAGATAAAGTGGTACTGTACAGTAGTTGGATAAGAGAGAAGTGCCTTATTGTAAAATAAGGAAATGTTTAGTTCCTGGAGGAAATAGGATTTCACAGCCATAGACAGATAAGTTATATATTTGGTAGACTATATGAAGTTAACACAAAATTATAGAGAAGAGGTTAATAAAGAATTTGCAAAGAGTGAGGTGGAGAAAGAAACAGAGGATGCCATGACGATAGGGAGTATTGAAATACGAGTGAATCTAGTTTGGAATGAGATGAAAGGAATTCTGACCAGTCATGATATGTTTGTTCCTGGGCATCCTGTCAGTGAAAATGTATCATGAACTACACAGGTAAGTAATGAGAGAACACTTAGTAACCAGTATACGGTACCGGAAGGTGAGGCTGCTGCGAGGAAGGTGAAGATGTAGAAGGAGGATGTGTGGGGATGCTAGACTCAGACTCAGCTCCCTCCTCTACAATGACATCTGACCTTACAGCTGGCCCAGCACTCGCCTCAACCTGGGTCTGATTTCCACTCTCATTCAGGTTGTCCACATCTTTTGTCCCACACTGCCCGGTCTCCACACTGCAACCCACAACAAACACAGTGAGAAAACATAAATGCTTACTCATTCCATACACACTGCTGCAGCACTACTCAATAATCAATATGAACAGATAACAACTGTATATTTTATGGGTAGTAAAAGATCTGTATACATCTCATCAACACATTCTTAATATCTGATTGCCATTTTATGTTGAATTTTCAGGGTTATCAACTATACTTGTGTTCTCAGTGTGATTGGGAGGTCTGCCATGCATGTGTGGAGTTCATATATTTGGAATGTGTGTTTGTAGCAGTTTCATGGTCATTTTAGTCTCTGTTCACACTGGCATGACCCCAGTGGACTGCAAAATCCTTCAGATATGGGAGAGGTTAAGTTAGTTGCATGCTACTGCCATTCTGTCACTTTCACAGCCCAAAGATAACCCTCTCCAGCACAGAAAAGGAGGGAAGTAAACTTTGCAAGAACAATATGGTAACATAAAGATAGTAAAACAATTGAATGTAGCTGACTCAATAATGAAGTGGCATCATGATCCTTAAAGAATTATCTATATGACTACATCACTGTAAGTAACACTAACTTGAAGATTAAAAATGTACGCATGTAATGTACCGAACCAGTACCCCATAAAAAGCATATTACTATGATGAAGTTATTTGGCTAAATTTATACAGTCCTCACATAAAATGAGAGATTGGTAATTAATGCAGGATATACTAACAGCTGGCATCACAGTGAGCCTCCAAATGATCCTACTGCATGAAAGATATCTAAGACTATGAAAATATAAAACTCTAGACCAACATATATTACAATCTTCAGGCAGTGTGAATCATAAGAGAGTGAATGAGTATGATCAAATATGGTAAACCTGATTGGTGTGAGTGCCATGGGAGGCAAGCTCATCACAGTCCACCCTCAGCACTCACTTCTTCACCTGGCCTGGCATGGACACTCTCGCAGCTTCTACATTTCTTGTCTGACCAGAGCGCACACTGAAACCATAAATACATTTACAGCACAATAGTCTGGACCTGGGAAGTATAACTGAAAAATAATGCTCTATAGAGCTATGCTGTTCAGAACATGCATTATTCTTTATTATGTACTCTCTAGGTTCCTCATAACACAAACACAGTGACAATATACACATTTTCTAGATTACTGTCCCTCACATTCCCTCCTAAAATTCTTAAACTGCTATATAATGGTAGTTTCTATAATGGTAGTGTAGCCTGTGTAAAAATAGAGGGAGAATTAAGTGATTGGTTCACAATTGCTGTTGGAGTGAGGCAAGGATGTCTAATGTCACCATGGTTGTTTAATGTGTTCATGGATGGAGTGATGAAAATGGTTACAGCAAGAATATTGAAAAGAGAAGTGGAATGGCTGCAGTGTGGAGAATATTGGAGTCTGTTGAACTTGATGCATATCAAATATATAATGTATATTAAATATTATGCGTACTTTAGCATTCAATATTACCTGTAAAGAGATGGTGGAAATTAATCATTGAGATACAAAGATAACTAAGGCAAGGTGGCACAATGCTGACCTCCATTCAATGGCATTCTGGAGGGAGTTGAAGTTCTGGGGTCGGCTTCGTAAGAAGCTCTGCATGGAACTGAGGGCATCCATGGCTGTCCCCTCCACCACATCTATCACCACCAAACCAGCCAACCCTGACACAAATAATAAAATTATATGACTAGCTGTCTCACTAGAAAGAAAACACTAATGACAGTAAAACAGCTAGGGCTACATGGTGCTACTGGAGACAGATGAACATGGGTAAAAGAGGAGAGGACATTATCTCAAAATACACCAGACAGATAAACCAGATGGTCCACTTAGGATACTGCACTCATAACTTACTCAGGGCTAACATGACAATACAGTACAGGTAAAGTATGGCTATAGTATATTACTGATTATTGTCAATGACAGATCTAACGGATATAATAAATCCACATATTGACGTCACTGTTTGCATAAAGTCTTAGTTCAAAAAGGACTGTCTGAAAAAATGCTCATGATATCCACAAGTTAAAACCTATTGCAAGGAATCCATAACAATGGCTTTTATCTTATCTTGTAAAAGTTGGCTAACAAAAGATCAAGAAATAACAGTCAGTACTCAAATTCTGTCAATAGTATCTGTGTTTACTAAAGTATTGTGCTAATGAACACAGTGAGTGAATTATAGTACATACCTCAGGGAAGTCGAATATACCTGGCAGTAATTGTGCCTCAAGGGCCATATTCTTGTTACACAATTGCAGTTAGAAATTTTACAAACTGCTATTGATATGTCATTTCAAAATGTGTAATGGTAATATCCTAAAATTTACATTAACTGTTGATTATGTGCTGTTTTATGGCTACATGTTAAGCAGCTTCATGTTCTGGAAATCAACAAGCTCCATATTATGTTAGGCTCAACTCTTGGAATCATAAGGTTGACAAATTAAAGGAATATATAAATTGGTGAGGAATGACAGTACTGTATGAGATGGTGAGAATATGGATGGCATGCACAATCAGCCATTTTTATCACATTCTCTTTAACTTTTACTGTCATCTACAGAAACACAGACAACAGTGGTTATAGTGGTGGAAGAAAACATCTGGAACCCACCGGCCACATGCTGAAGGTAAGCTGTGTGGACCGCCACAGCACCGCCCATACTGTGGCCTATCAGTACGCAGGGGGGTTGCTGTTCCCCATACAGGGCCTCAACTACCCGCCCCAGGTCACTGCAAATGTTACCGTATGTCATCTACTCTGTATGTTATGCTCTCATGATATAATCAGTGTGATATGGCGAGAGTTATCAACAGTAATCTTACCTCAGCTGACAACATTTCTTCTGCTGACCCTTTTCAAATAAGAGTAAACATTACACATCTCTAAGTAATTATAATAACATACCGGTACAGATACTATAACATACTTACAGTACCTACAGTACTTTATCTTAAAAAATAAAGCTTGCATTTTAAGGAAGTTAGTACAGTAAACAAGTAAATAGCCTAAGAAAATTATGTGAGTAAATGAGTGACGAAATATAGTTACCAAGCAAGTTTACATAGTGAACTGATAAATAAAATTATTAAAGAAAATCTACAATGAAGTGAGAATGTATCTATACCTGGCCAATGTTTCAGCGGAGAGGTCAGTATCATCTGAGGTGCGGGTGTCACCATGGCCACGTTGGTCCACTGCAACCATCTGGCACTCCACCATCTCCACTACATGCTCCTGCAACAACATTACCACAATTTATGGGAAGATTCTTTTGTTGGTGAACTGGTAGGTCTCTGATTTCTACAAACTATGCCATGAAATTTGATCACCTATTAGTACCACTGAGGGCATCTGTTTTCTGGTATAGTTTGGAGGCATCAGTCGCCTTCCAATTTACCAACACTATGCTCAGCAAGGAGATCTTATACTGTACTACAAAAGTGAGGGAGACAGCATGGATGGAAAACAAGTACAAGGAAAGAGAAGCAGAGGAGGGATAATAGAAAGGAAGAAAGGGATTATGTATAGGTCCAATACAGAACAACATTTTATAAGCATTGCCCAGATCTTGAAATCATTAATCATTAATCCCCTATCACTGTTTGCTGCCATTATAGTGTTGTTCCAATTAACTCCTACACCTCACGAAAACACTATCATTTCTAATGCACATATCTTCTATCTTCCCCACCTCAAACAATTCTCCTCCATACACCCAAATATTCACTCTCCCCTACATTACATGTAACTACACACTTTACCCATTCAATCTGAGGCCTGCATAATTTTTTAAAATAAGTTCAAAAGTTTGTATATCGTAAATCAATGTTGTTAATTCCCAACTAGCTTAACCAAATTTGTCGCAGATCTTCAAATGTATCCCAGAAAATCCGGATCCAAGCCATCTCTAGGGCACTAGCTGATTAGACCAGTAAAAAAATAAAATTATAAATACTATGGGCCTATGTTAAGAGACATGCTTCCTAGGACATGAAACAGATATTAAATATTTCCCTACATCTCATAGTTTAGTCACTCGAGCCTCCTCTCATTTGTAGGCATTCATTAACACACATGTGCACACACACACACAGAAAATGGTAGTGTGGCATGGATAACAGTAGTGGAGCAGGTAACTACTAGTGGTTAAAGGGAAATGCAAAACAGGTAAAAAAACTCACAGCCAGGAGTGACCAGGTCAAGGCAGAATATCCCCCTCCATGTAGGAGAAGGAGCAGTGGGCCAGTGTCACCCTTGACATACACCCTGAACACATCTCCATTGTCTTCCAGAGCTACATCCTCACAGCGGTCCCAGTACCTCTTCCAAGACACAGGGGTGTAGTCCCGTCGTCCTACTCGGCCCCTCCCCCCACCACCTCGCCCAATGTTAAACCTGTAAACCATACATACATCAAGTGGTAAACATATAAACAAGTTTGTACAATACTGTAGTAAAGGTCAAATGCATTACATACAAAAAAATAAACAATTAAATTTTATGTTTGTGTCTCATTCAAGAGGTTAAACATTTGACGAGTCTCCCCAACTCTCCCATATTCTCAGCTTGACTTAATTAAAAGGAGTTGAGGGCTGGGGGACATTGTATTTGAACTCATCATTCTGGAGCACAAGGTTTTTCAGCCAGTTGCCCTTTCTGATGTCAATTCCTTTTAGTCACCTTCTACAATGTGCAGGAGATACCTTTAGCCTTTTCTTGCCTACAGGATTCATCCACACCAAAAAAATCTGTTTTCTCATGCTTTCCCCTTCAATATATAAACATTAAAAGACAAATCAAAATAAAATTACAGTACAGTACTTGTAAATTTCTTCACTCCACTATAGGTTGAATCCACACAGAGGGTAAATCCTGGATAAAGTTTGAGAAGATTCACAAAAATGGAAAACACAATTCTTTCCCAAATTTTTTGGATAATTCACCATTGCCTGATTATATATGTTGAAATATAAGAGTGACAGTGCATTTTTACCATATTGGATCCCCCCCCCCTCCCACAAGAGGCTAGATTGAGGGGTAAAACTGATAAATAATGCATTACATAATTATGTGTTCTAGAGTTAGATTGACTTTACCTAACCTAACTTAACCTATTTTGGACCAGGGCAGGCTACCAAGACCTAACCAGGGAAAGTACCCGGACCTACCCATGGCAAACATAGGGGTGAAATCAAACATGGTCAACATTCACTGGCACACTGAGAAATGACTTCATAAAGCAAAAACAACCACCAACCAAAATATGAAAGAAATTGGTATTTTCCTTTTCTGTCGCTCTTCTTAACTCTTACCGAAATGAAACATAGATCATGTTTGGTATTGTTAGGGCGTTCACCCATAATCACTACCATCAACTCTTTTCTGTCAAATACATTTCTTAGTACATGTATGTCATTTCCTCACAAATCCATAGCTTTTGTAATACAACTACCCTTAATTGATTCAATTTTTCTTTATCCGCTGGGTGTACAGTGGCCATATTTGTGTGGATGGCCAATCAGTGTGCTTGATTAATGTGCCTCAATTTCAATGGCCATTCAGTGTGATTGATTAATGCACCCCAATTTCAAATTAATTACAATGGCTTCCCTTAGTACCGTCTGTCCCAGAACATATTCTTCAGCGCTGTTTTGAAAATAACAAAGCCAGTTTAGACTTTTTACGTGCCCACGGAATGTTACCGACGTCTGTGAACTGCACCACGTGTAATAAGGCCTGTATTTATCAACAGGACAAGCTTCTCTTCAAAACACCGCCACTCTCGAATAAAAAGGTACGTATAAAACCAATACAAGATGGCCACCGAGTGTATACATCCAGGTCCCAGTAGTTTGCCGCGGTCCTGATTAGGTTAGGTTTGATCAGGTCAGGTCTATCTAATTTTATTTAATGCATTACAGTGTTTTATAGACGAATCTGTAGTTCAATTCTGGTGAAAATGAGTGTTGGCGTTGTCAGGAAGGCTTCATATATTTATAATAATGAGATTAATTTCACTTGCTTTTGAACATTTGTTCTACCACTTCTTGAGTACTGCTCTCCTGTCTGAACTAGTGCAGCAGATATTCATTAAAACTATCAGAGAAAGTTGCAAGAAGTGGTAGTTTTCTATTTCTAAATAACAGGAATTATGATCTTGAACATCGATGTAAAATTTCATCTTTATCGATGTTTTATAAAATGTATTTTAATGAGCGTCACCCGCATTCTGATATCATACTGGAAAATTATATACCAGTTAGAAATACCAGGCGTGTTGAGAGAAAGCATTCTCATTGTGTTAAACAGAAGCGATGCAACACCTCACAGTTTCAGAGATCATTCTTATCCAAATTTTTTTTACTCTGGAATAATCTAAGAATGAGGTGTTTTATACTAATCCTGATGAATCCTTTCAAAAGGAAGTGTAATAAAACTTTATAACATTCTGTCGAAATCTATATGAAATAGAAATTTATATAGTGTGTGTTTTATAAGTTTTTTTATGCACTTATTAGTGAAATTGAGCATTCTTGTCATAGATGCTTTTATTTCTATTCACCCAATGACATCGCTGGTTTTTCCCTTTTTCTAATGTACTCCATTGTGCCATGAAAGCTCAGTTACTCGAGTCAATGACTTTTGTTTGTCTTACGGATACTTTGGGTGTAAAATTAATAGTAATAGTTTTCAGAGATTGGGTGGTATCACAAAAAACACTCATTTGCAACGAATGTGAACAACAGATTTGTTAAAAACACACTATAAAACATTGCATTCTGAAAACCTCAAGTCTTAAAGACATGGTAATTATCCAGTATATTGCTATTTTCTATTATGACGTTTCTACCCTCTTTACCCACTAATTTATACCAATTTAAGAAATTTTTCTTATACCGGTACGGCATTTCTTCGGATATGCCCTATTTCCAAGATAGGACATATTTAAATGGTGCATTTTAGAATTAGCCTGACCTTACCTAACCTAGACTACAGCAGACTACTGGGACCTAACCTAACTGTGGTAAAGTACCACATTGAGGCAGTTGAAAATGTCCAAAGAAGAGCAACTAAACTCCTGCCCAATATGAAGAACTTGTCATATGAGGAGAGGCTGAGAACACTTAATCTACCAACACTGTCATATAGAAGATCGAGAGGCGACATGATTGAAACATTTAAAATAGTTAATGAACTGTATGACAAGGAATGCAGCGAGAATGTTTTTCAAGAACGGGAAGAGAGTATTACACGAGGAAATTCTAGAAAATTATTTAAACCAAGATCACGAATGAACTTGAGAAAATACGGTATTTATTGAAAGAATTACCGTTTTGCAGCAGTGTTGCCAGATCCGGCGAGTCCCAGTACTTTGCCCAAGTCATTTATTGTACTTTATCACGATTATTTCCGGGTAGTTTGCCCAGGTTAGGTTCCGGTAGTCTGCCCAGGTTAGGTCCCGGTAGTCTGATGCGGTCTAGGTTAGGTTAGGTCAGGTCAGGTAAGGTCAGGCTAATTTCAAAATGCCCCATTTGAATATGCCCTATTTTGGAAATGGGGCATTTGCAGAGGAAATGCCATAGAAGAAAATAGTCTTAGAATGGTCTAAATAAGTGGGTAATGAAGGTAGAAAAACCGTACGCAATAACGGTAATTCATTCAATATTTACCGAAAATACTCTTTTCCCTGCAGAGTAATAGATATGTGGAACTCTCTGCCAGAGTGGGTCATAAACCAGAAATCGGTGGTTTCATTTGAAAAACAATTAGATAAGTTTTGGGACAATCAAGAACAAAAATAATTCTATAGGGCACGAATATCCACTGCACCAAGCCACCATACCACCACGGGGCAAATGAGTAATAGGAATGAAGTGGAGCTGGAGGTACAGGCTCACCAATAGAGCCTCTTCCTGAAGATCATCTGTAAGAATCTGTTAGGCCTCACCTTGGAATGCCAGGTGGTCCCATTGGTCTCGGTGGCAATCTATTCTTCAGTAATGCACGCCTTATGTCTGCCATTATCTTCAAAATCTGATACTAATGCTTCTCAAGCCCTGCACTGACGATTTAAAAATAACCAATTAACTGTAGCTGCACTGCCTCAGACCGATTCCACAATCCTCCCTGACAGCCTCCATCAAAACACAGGTAACGAGCCTATGTCAAGTTTTAATAATAACATCTTTACAAAGGTACTTTTCTATATCTCATTTTGCATTCCTTTTCATTTTGGAAATTATATTTACTCGATGGTAACAGTGAATCTTTAAGGATTATTTTAACTTATTATTTTTTAGGACGTCTGGGGCCGGATACTCAAAAACAACTTATTATTAGGATATCCTATCTCGGCTAGGGAGCCCTATAAACTTCCCCAGTGTGCTTACCAAAGAGCACCACTTTGTTGTTGTTGGAGAGACTGAGAAAGAGTGTATACTATATAGTAGGCCTATAGGGAACCACTCCAATGTCAGTCATGATCACCAACGAAGATAGTATAGATTCGCTCGTCGCATAATAAAATTTAGTGCCATTCTTACACATATTCGAGTAATATTGAGTATGTAGTGTAAGCACAGTTAATTAGGAGACTTATGTGTTGCATGAGTTCAAGGATTCACAAAATAATAAATTATTTTCCCAGTTATTGTTTTAAGCAATAACTTTTAAATTTGGACCCTGAACTTCCTGAAGGAGAAGCTTTGCGCAGTGGCAGTATCGTAACCAATGAGGTATGGGGTGCAACCAAGGGTAATAGACTATAGTCTATCATCCTTGGGTGCAACCATTGCGCACTGGTTACCGTCAAGATTTGGGAAGTGTTTTTACAAAGCACCTCGGTGACGCTTCCCTCCCTATTTTTTATCATTATTTTATTTTTATAGAGGCTGGAGGTGGAGCTGAAGGGGGAGGCGGTGTGGGGGCACAGTAGGTTTCCCCACATATAGGTTTGAATTTCCTTTTTAATAATTCTAAGAACAAAATTATTTTTAAATTATAATTGTAATTATTTGTAAAAGTGTTAATTGTGCAAAAAAAAAATTCTTTTATCGATCTTTTATTAGTATCTAGTGTTTTAATAATTTTTAATATTTTAATATTTTTAATAGTGTTAGAGACAATTATTTTTAAACTATAATTGTAATTTATTTTTAAAAGTGTTAATTGTGCATATTTTTTTTACCTTTTAACTGTCTTTTATTATTATTTAGTGTTTTGTGAAAGGGCTTGACACTCTTGATGGCCCGTGTCCCTCCGGGGATGAGCGCTGCGTTGGCCTTGCCAGCCACCAGCAGCCCCCCAATGGGAGGACGGACGGCTGCGGCTAGTGGCGGGGAGGAGTCTCCAGTCTGCCGTGTGGGGGGCAGGAAAGGGGATGAATGCTTGAGAGTAGTAGTGATCAATGTAAATGGAATGGTGAATGAGGTGAAAAGGAGAGAGATAGTGGAGTGTGCTAGAAGGAGTAGAATAGATGTGTGTGGGGTGACCGAGATGCATATGAAAGGATGGAGGGTGGAAGAGTGGAAGAGTGTAGAGATGGAAGGAAGAGTAAGTTGTGGGAAGGAATGGAAGGAGGCATGATATGGACTGGCATGAATGAAAAGAGTAAAGGGAGAGGAAAGGAAGGATGCGTATTGTTGGTGTCTGGGAGGGTGTGGAAGGGAATGGACGGACATGGAAGGAAGGGAACAAGGATAATGTGGATGACTGGGAAGATTGGTATAGTGAGGTATGCATGGGTCTGCGCGTATGCTCCAGTGAACGCGCATACCAAGGTGGGATAGATGAAAATGAAAGAGTTTTAGGATGAAGTGAATGAATGTCTGAGAAGTTTTGAGAGTGGGAGGAGGATAGTCCTTGTGGGAGATATGAATGGGAAGGTAGGGAATAAGAAAGTAGTAGGTGTAGTTGGCAAGTGGGGTGTGAATGGTATAAATGAAAATGGTGAGTGCCTGGTGGATGTGTGTGCCGAGGCGGGGTTGTTCCTCGCCAACACCTCTGTTTCGAGCACAGACTGATCCACAGGTGCACATGGAAGAGGAGGGATGAAAGGGGAGAGCAGATAAGCTTGACTGATAACATAGCTGTGGATGAAAGGATAAGGAAAGATGTGATGGATGCTAGAGTGGTGAGAGGAATGTTCCAGTGCTCTGACCACTATGCGGTGTTGGCGAGGAATAGGGTCAGGGCGAAATGGGAGTATGGTAGGAAGGATAGAGGGGGAAAAAAATAACACCTGAAAAAAATTACACCTGAAAGAAAATTGCACCTAGAAAAAAATTACACCTGAAGAAAATACCACCTGAAGAAATACCACCTAAAAACACATAACACCTAAAAAGAAGAAAAAAAAAAAAACGACCTCCATCCACAGGGAACTGTGTGGTAAAATTGCATGGACTGTCTTTCACCATCACAGTTCATTGGCCCCTCCCCGCCAATGACTGTGGTTGTCAACCAAAATATTAATAAATACGTAAATAAAATAATATAATAATAATGAAAATAATAATAATATTGAAAGAAATAACACCTGAAAAAAAATTACACCTGAAAAGAAATAACACCTAAAAAGAAATAGAACCTGAAAAGAAATAACACCTGAAAAAGAAATAACACCTCAAAAAATAACACCTAAAAAAAATAACACATGAAAAGAAATAACACCTGAAAATAATTAACACCTGCAAATAATACACCTAAGAAAATACATCTGGAAAAAAATTACACCTAAAAAAAGTACAACCTAAAAAAAACACCTGAAAAAACATTACACCAAAAAAACATTACACCAAAAAAACATTACACCTGAAAAGAAATAACACCTGAAAAAATAACACCTAAAAAAATTATACCTGATAAAAATTACACCACAGGGATTTGTGTGGTGAAATTGCATTGACTGTCTTTCACCATCACAGTTCATTGGCCCCTCAACGCCAATGAGTGTGTCGTCAAGCAAATAATAAATAAATACATAAATAAAATAATAATAATAATAATAATAACACCTGAAAAAGAAATAATACATGAAAAAGAAATAACACCTGAAAAAGAAATAACACCTGAAAAATAATGCCTGAAAAGAAATAACACCTGAAATAAATACCCCTGAAAAAAATAACACCTGAAAAAAAACTAAAAAAAAAACACCTGAAAACAAATTACACCTGAAAAGAAATATACCTGAAAGAAAATTGCACCTGCAAAAAATAATACATGAAAAAAATAACACCTATAAAAAATGCCACCTAAAAAAAAAATATATATATATATATATTGCATGGACTGTCTTTCACCGTCACAGTTCATTGGCCCCTCCCTGCCAATGACTGTGGTCGTCAACCAAAAACTTAGATAAATACATAAATAAAATAATATAATAATAATAATAATAATAATAATAATGATAATAAAAGAAATAACGCCTGAAAAAAATAACGCCTGAAAAAAAAATAAACGCCTGAAAAAAAAATAAACGCCTGAAAAAAAAATAAACGCCTGAAAAAAAAATAAACGCCTGAAAAAAAAATAAACGCCTGAAAAAAAAAACGCCTGAAAAAAAAAAATCCTGAAAAAAAAACTCCTGAAAAAAACGCCTGAAAAAAACGCCTGAAAAAAATAAACTCATGAAAAAAAATAAAAGCTTGAAAAAAAATAAACGCCTGCAAAAAAACGCCTGAAAAATTAAAAGCCTAAACAAAATAAACGCCTGAAAAAAATACGTAAATAAAAAACGCCTGAAAATAAAAATAAAAAAACGCCTGAAAAAAATAAATAGATAAAAAAAAAGCCTGAATTTTTTTTTAAAAGCCTGAAAAAAATTATTAAATAAAAAAAAGCCTGAACAAATAAACAACAGCATGAAAAAAAAGCCTGAAAAATAAAATAAAAAAAAGACTGAAAACAAAAATAATAAATAAAAAAAGCCTGAAAAAAAATAAAAAAAAGCCTGAAAATAAATAAATACATAAATAAATAAAAAAAAACTGAAAAAAATGAATAAAAAAACACCTGAAAAAAATAAAGAAAAACACCTGAAAAAGAAAACTTAAATAAATATATAAATAAAAAACCACCTGAAATAAATAAAAAAAAACACCTGAAATAAATAAAAAAATAAAAAAAGCACCTGAAATAAATAAAAAAAATAAAAAAAGCACCTGAAATAAATAAAAATAATAAAAAAGCACCTGAAATAAATAAAAAAAATAAAAAAGCACCTGAAATAAATAAATTAATTAAAAAAAGCCTGAAAAAAATAAAAAATAAACACCTGAAATAAATAAATAAAACACCTGAAATAAATAAAAATTAAAAAAACACCTGAAATAAAAAAATATAAATAAATAAACACCTAAAAATAAATATATATAAAAACACCTGAAAAAAACACCTGAAAACAAAAATAAATAAAATAAATAAATAAAAAAACACCTGAAATAAATAAAATAAAAAACAACTGAAATAAAAAATATAAAAGAAAACATGAAATAAATAAATAAATAAAAACATGAAATAAATAAATAAATAAAAGAGCCTGAAAAAAAATAAAAAAAAAGCCTGAAAAAAAAGCCTGAGAAAAATAAATAAATAAAAAAGTCTGAAAAAATTCAATAAGATAAAAGCCTGAAAAAAATATAAAGATAAATAAATTTAAAAAAAGCCTGAAAAAAATGAAGAAGTAAATTAAAAAAAAAAACAGAAAAAAATAAATAAAAATTAAACAGAAAAAAATTAATAAATAAAAATTAAACAGAAAAAACTGAAAACAAATAAATAAAAAACCTGAAATAAATAAAATAAAAGAGCACCTGAAATAAATTAATTGAAAAAAGCGCTTGAAATAAAGAAAAATAAAAAAGACTGAAAATAGATAAAATAAAAAAAAGTCTGAAAAACTATACAAATAAAAAAAGCCAGAAAAAAAGAAATGAAAAAAATGAAAAAAAGCCTGAAAAATAAGTAAATGAAAAAAGCCTGAAAATAAATAAATGAAAAAAAGCCTGAAAAAATAAATAAATGAAAAAATCCTGATAAAAAAAAACTTAAAAAAACTAATAAAAAAATAAATAAATAAACACCTAAAATAAATAAATTAATTAATAAACACCTGAAATAAATAAATAAATAAATACCTGAAATAAATAAATAAATAAAAAAAAATGAAAAAAATGAAAATAAAAACTGAAAAAAATGAATAAAAAAAATAAATAAAAAACTGAAATAATTAAATATATATATAAATAAATAAAAACCTGAAAAAATATATATAAAAGTCTGAAAAAATAAATAAAAAAAGCCTGAAAAAACAATAAAAAAAAGCATGAAAAAAAAATAATAAAGCCTGAAAAAAAATAAAAAAATAAAAAAAGCCTGAAAAAAAAATAAAAAAGCCTGAAAAAAAAAATAAAAAGAGCCTGAAAATATAGACATCTAAAAAAACACCTGAAATAAATAAATAAATCAATAAATAAAAACTCCTGAAATAAATAAAAATAAATAAATAAATGAAAACTCCTGAAAAAAATAAATAAAAAAAACTGAAAAAATAGATAAAAATGAAATAAATTAAAAAAAAACTGAAAAAAATAATTAAATAAATAAATAAAAGAATTTAAAAAACACCTAAAAAAATTAAATAAGTAATAAATAAATAATTTAAACAACCTAAAAAAATAATTAAATAAATAAATAAATAAAACCTAAAAAAATAATAAATAAATAAATAATTAAAAACAACCTGTAAAAAATGAATAAATAAAAAAAGCCTGAATAAAATAAAAAAAAAGCCTGAAAAAAGGCTGAAAAATAAATAAATAAAAAAAGCCTGAAAAAAATAAATAGAAAAAGGCTGAAAAAAATCAATCAATAAAAAAAAGCCTGAAAAATTAAATAAAAAAAAGCTTTATAATAATAAATAAAAAACTGAAAAAAAAACCCTGATACAAGTAAATAAATACAAAAAGCCTGAAAAAAAGCCTGAAAAAAATAATTTAATAAATAAATACAAAAAACTCCTGTTTTAAATAAATAAATAAAAAACCTGAAAAAAAAACGCCTGTGATAAATAAATAAATATATAAAACACCTGAAAAAAACACCTGAAATGAAGAAAATTTAAAAAGCACTTGAAATAAATAAATAAATAAAAAAAGCACATGAAATAAATATATAAATAAAAAAAAAGCACCAGATAAATAAATTAAAAAAGCTTAAAAAAATAAACGAATAAAATAAAGCCTGAAAAAAATTAAAAAACACCTAAAATCAAATAAATAAATAAACACCTGAAATAAATAAATAAAACACCTGAAATAAATAAAAAACTAAAATAATACCTGAAAAAAAACTGAAAAATAAATAAGTAAAAAAACACCTGAAAAATCAATAAATAAAAAAACACCTAAAAATATGAGAAAAAAAAATCAATAAAAAAAAACTGAAAAAAATAAATAAATCAATAAAAAAAACTGAATAAAATAAATAAATCAATACAAAAAACCTAAAAAAATCAATAATTAAAAAAAAAACTAAAAAAAAAAATGAAAATATATATAAAACTGAAAAAAAAAAATATAATAAAAAGGAACCTGAAATAAATAAATAAATAAAAATAACTGAAAAAAATATATAAATGAAAAAAAAAACTGAAAAAAAAATAAATAACTGAAAAAATAAAAATAAAAACGACCTGAAAAAATAAATTAATAAATAAATAAAACAATCTGAAAAAAATAATTAAATAAAAAAAGCCTGAAAAAAAATAAACAAAAGCATGAAAAAAAAGCCTGAATAAAAAGCCTGAAAAAAAATAAATAAAAAAGCCTGAAAAAAATAATAAATAAAAAAACTAAAAAAATTAAAGAAAAACACATAAAAAAGAAAACTTAAATAAATAAATAAAAAAACTGAAATAAATAACATAAAAAAACACATGAAATAAATAAATAAATAAGTAAAAAAAAGCACCTGAAATAAATAAATAAATAAAAAAAGCACCTGAAATAAATAAAAAAATAAAAAAAAAACCTGAAATAACTAAATACATTTAAAAAAGCCTTAAAAAAAATAAAAAAAATACCTGAAATAAATAAATAAATAAAAAACACCTGAAATAAATAAATAAAACACCTGAAATACATAAATAAATAAATAAATAAAAAACACGTGAAATAGAAATGAATAAAAAACACCTGAAATAAAAAAAACTGAAATAGAAATGAAAAAATAAAAAATTAAAAAAAACACTTGAAAAAATTAAATAAAAATAAAACACTTGAAATAAATAAATAAAAATTAAAAAAACACCTGAAATACAAAAATATATAAATAAATAAACACCTAAAAATAAATATATATAAAAACACCTGGAAAAAAAAACTGAAAAAAACACCTGAAAACAAATAAATAAAAAAACTGAATAAAACACCTGAAAAAAAATAAATAAACAAAAAAAAACTGAAAAAAATAAAAAAAAGCTTGAAAAAAAAAAGAAAAAGCCTGAAAAGAAAACTAAAAAAAGCCTGAAAAAAATACATAAAAAAACTGAAAACTAAATAAATAAATAAATTAAAAAA
>JAWQEG010001884.1:182500-185000 GCA_033782935.1 Petrolisthes cinctipes | reverse complement strand
AAAACACCTGAAATAAATAAAAAAGTAAAAAAATACATGAAAAAAAAACTGAAAAATAAATAAGTAAAAAAACATCTGAAAAATAAATAAATAAAAAAACACCTAAAAAAACTGAAAAAAAATAAATCGGTAAAAAAAACTGAAAAAAATAAATAAATCAATAAAAAAATCTGAAAAATAAATAAATCAATACAAAAAGCAACCTAAAAAAATCAATAATTTAAAAAATTATAATAAAAAGCAACCTGAAATAAATAAATAAATAAAATAAACTGAAAAAAATATATATAAATGAAAAAAAAAATACTGAAAAAAAATGAAAAAAAAACTTTTAAATAAAAACAACCTGAAAAAATAAATGAATAAATTAAAAAAAAAACAATCTGAATAAAAAAATAAAAAAATATAAATTAACAAATAAAACTACCTAAAAAAATAATAATAAATAAATAAATACCTGAAATAAATAAATAGATAAATAAATAAATAAATAAAACAACCTGAATAAAAAAATAAAAAAAATATAAAAAGAGCCTGAAAAAAAAATAAAAAAATAAAAAAAACTTGAAAAAATACATAAAAAAAGCCTGAAACAAAAAATAAATAAGAAACAGCAAAAAATAAATAAATAAAAAAGCCTGAAAAAAATAAATAGATTAAAAATAGACTGAAAAAAATTAATAAATAAATAAAAAAAAACAGAACAAAATAAATAAGTAAAAATTAAACAGAAAAAAATGAAAACAAACAGAGAAAATTAAATAAACAAAAAAAAACCTAAAAAAAACACACCTGAAAAAAAAAAAACCTGACGAAAAATAAAAAGCACCTGAAATAAATAAAATAAAAAAGCACCTGAAGTAAATAAAAAAAAGCGTCTGAAATAAATAAAACAACCTAAAAAAATAAGTAAATAAATAAAGAAATAAAAAAAAGCCTGAAAAAAAATAAAAAATAAAAAGCCTAAAAAATAAATTAATTAAAAAAAGCCTGAGAAAATCAATCAATAAAAAAAGCCTGAAAAAATCTATATAAAAAATAAGCCTGATAAAATTCAATAATAAAAAAACACCTGAAAAAAATCAATAAAAAAAAGCCTGAGAAAATAAAAAAAAAGCATAAAAAAAAGCCTGAGAAAATAAAAAAAGCCTGAAAAAAACCTGAAAAAAGCCTGAAAAAGAGCCTGAAAAAAATTAATAAATAAAAAGAAGCCTGAAAAAAAACTGAAAAAAACACCTGAAAAAAATACCTGTAATAAATAAATAAATATAAAAACACCTGAAAAAAACATCTGAAATAAAGAAAATAAAAAAAGCACTTGAAATAAATAAATAAAAAAAAAAACTGAAATAAGTAAATAAAAAAAAAGCACGAAATAAATAAATAAATTAATCCTAATAAAAAATATGAATAAAAAAAGCCTGATAAAAATAAATAAATAAAAAAGCCTGAAAAAAAGCTTGAAACAAAATATATAAATAAATAAATAAACACCGAAATTAATAAATAAATACCTGAAATAAAAAAATAAAAAAACACTTAAATAAATAAATAACAAAAACACCTGAAATAAATAAATAAATAAAAAAAACCTGAAATAAATAAATAAACACCTGAAATAAATAAATACATAAAAAAACACTTGAAATAAATAAATAAATAAAACACCTGAAATAAATAAAAAAAAACTGAAAAAACTAAAAAATAAAAAAAATAAACCTGAAAAAAACTGGAAAAAAACTGAATAAAATAAATAAATACATAAAAGAAACTGAAATAATTAAATATATAAATAAATAAATAAAAACCTGAAAAAAATTAATATGTAAAAAAGTCTGAAAAATATAAATATAAAAAGCCTGAAATAAATAAATAAAAAAAGCCTGAAATATATAAATAAGCATGAAAAAAAGCCTGAAAATAATAAAAAGCCTGAAAATTAAAAAAAAAAATGAAAAAATAAATAAATAAAAATGCCTGAAAAAATAAAGATAAAAAAAATTGAAAAAAATTATAAAAAAAAAGCCTGAAAAAAAAGCCTGAAAAATATATATAAAAGCCTGAAAATAAATAATAAATACAAAACAGCCTGAAAAAAAAACTGAAAAATACAACTGAAAAAATTAAATGAATCAATAAAAAAAAGCCTGAAAAAAATAAATAAATAAATAAAAAAGCCTGAAAAAAAACAAATAAATAAATTAAAAAAGCCTGAAAAAACTATTTAAAAACAAACTGAACCAAAATAAATAAAAAAAAACATGAAAAAAATAATAAATAAAAAAAGCCTGAAAATTAAAACACGTAAAAAAACCACCTGGAATAAATAAAAACACCTGAAATAAATAAATAAAAACACCTGAAATAAATAACTAAATAAATAAATAAAAACTGAAATAAATAAATAAATAAATAAAAACCCGAAATAAATAAATAAAACACCTGAAAAAAAAAATAAAAAAAATTAATTAAAAAGAAACTGAAAAAAAAACTGACAAAA